>JZKD02S1672781.1:1375299-1394022 GCA_000966675.3 Picea glauca
TCTTGAATAAGAGTTTTGTTCTTCTAACATTTGATAGGTCTTAAAACTAGTTCGAACATCTCTTGAATGCTTACTGTTTTTACTCTTTAGAAAAACAAGTGTTGATTACTGTTATAAGATCTATGAAGATGACTTCTGAATATAAGCTTAGCATCTCTTTCATATTCARCCTTAGAATAGGTTTTTGGTTTATCTCCATTAAAGATAAAAACTATCTCTAAATCCATATACTTTGGACGTGCCTCTAAGTTTTACAAACACCGGATTGACAATCATTTGCACTCTAATTTACTTGGGTAGATTGGAGCTTAACAACAACACTTATCTAGAGGGTAAGTAAGGTGCATGGTAGCTAGGAGATGGAAAGATATGCACAACCCTCCCACACATAACCATGATGAAACACGATGCAGGAAGGACGAGCGAACGAGATAAATTTAATGGGAATTTTCATGAGAAAGCTTGGGGAATTTGTAATGTTGATTTCTCCGGGAGTGGTAGTACACAGAGGCTCCCTCAACTCAGAAAAACACTTGCAACAATGAGAGCAGTTTTAATGGTGGTAATGGTTAGGGATAGGGGTTATTTACAACCCATGAAGGTATGTGGGACCTCTTCTTCAGTGGAAAACTTGATCCTTCATGTGCTGGTAGGGCGTATGATCAAATTACAAGGGGAGGTTACGGTCTCTAAGAGCTCGAGCCTTAGTCTTGAGTGGTGGGCTCTCCCTCCTTAGAGAGGTTTGGGTGTAACTATGTTGGTAGTGGGAACACGTAGATTGAGCTAGTACTGATCATATAAGCTATCTATATTATGGATATACAGAGACACTACCTATTAGTATAACTATGATATCAATAAACCCAGCTTATTACACATAGCTAGTAACATGTAGTGATTGAACAATAGAACTAGGGAATATACTACAGGCCCCAATAATTGCATATGTGCCCCACATTTCAGTCAAGGACATGTTGTGTCAACCAGAGGCAGATGGTAGAAGGGGAAAATCGATCACCAAAATACAATAATATTATATGGTGATCATGCCAACCAAATTGATAAAAGGACAAGGATTGGCCAAACTGTCGCAGGGGTGAGCTTCTTACCTTGGATTCTTGGATAGGAGCGGCGAGGTGAGTAGAGGTTGGATTATATATTTCAACAAGTTAGTTGGACTTGGATTCTATAGAGAAAGTTAGGCGAGATCAGGTAGGTCATTCGCTATCATCAACGTTTACTACCACCTACACCGATCAGTCATTAAAACACATGGGATTTGAACGAATGCCCACGCATCTAGGGTCCATGGGTGTTAATAGGTTTTCAATAGCTTCTCATTCACCAGTTTCATTTAAAGAAAATTTGATTTGATTCAGTCCGAGGTAAGGTATCCTCATCCGAGATACTCGTATGCATTTTTTATTACTAAAATTTGGCAGGAGAGAGTGCATTTTGAAGCTGAAGGAGGTAAGCAGGGAATGATCCTAGGGTCTGAGTTGCTTTCATCAAACCAAGGGGGAACCCATGATAACTCTCAGTGTTGGCGCAAGTTAAAGAAGTATGTCCATCAAAGGCATAGGGTTTGAGACAACAAGAACGATGGGAAACCAAAAGAATGTTGACCAACCAGAGTCAAGCAAGTGAGGTGCCAAACATAAGGGGGTTCAAGCTCAAGGTGCTTAGAGGAGGAGTAGGACTAGATCAGGAAACATTGGAGCAAAGAAAGGAGTCGAACAAGATAAGCATATATACTTTCAAAGCATTCCCCCCAAAACTCAACAGCAGATTGAGGATTTGGAAGGTAGAGCTCGTACAAGGAACATGCAAACCCCAAAAGCGATCATAAAAAGGGAGTTCCAGGAATGGTTGTGAGATACCAAGTACACCTAGTCATGAGATACCAAGGTTCTCCATGTAATGGAGTTTTATTGGTTGGAAAAAACATTGGTCGCTTTGTCTCTGGAGGACAAATACGACTAGGACAAACTCAAATGGTTGGAGGCAAAGTTCATGGTTCTTTGTAGAATTGGATTCAACATTAGCTTCAGGGTGACATAGTGGGACATAGAAAAGGATGGGAACTTGGTCAATGTCACCAACTCCCTCGAATCATAACGAACAATGCCAACCCGATCATCATTAATGAAGGCAATGTATTGGGCAAATCAAGGCAACACCAACCCCAGAAAGAATTGAAACATATGCATAACTAAGACGATTGATAGCTATAGTAGCCCAAGTTTTTTTGTTAGTTTCTTTCTATGCTTTTTGTTTAGGGCACTCTCTAGAGGGTCATAGGTAATATAATCACATGTTTGATGGACTTATATAGATATGAAATTATGATAGTTTCCATATGTATGCTTTAGTTTCCTTCTCGATAGAGGTTAGGTTTCCTCAGACATCTTGATATGATTATTTGCTAAATATTGATTAAGCTTTGGCTTATAGTATGGTAGAGCATAGCCTTTCAGGTCTATAACTTTTTGTACAATATGAATATATAAGATAACTAGTTTACCAAAAAAATGATTGTCTAAACCACTACACAAAGTGTAATGGGTTGGAATTTATTTGCTAACTTGACATCTTCACCTTTGGAAATAAGACAAGAATGTAGTATTGAGATCCTTAAGGACCAACCCTGCTTATTGTGATTCCTTGGTTGTTCCCAAAAAAAACATTTCCCAAATATGTCCCAACATTTACGGAAAAAAATAAATAAAAATCAATTGATATCCATGCCCAAAGTGTTACCTACTACTGTGTTGAAGTGTTGTCCATCACTTTCCTTACTTTTCCCTTTAAAATAATTATGCACAAGCTTTCATTATGTTTAATCATGACTAGAGCTAGAATATTGTTTTAGATTTCCTGATGGCCTTTGTGCTACATCAAGTTTCAAGAGAAGGTCTTAAAATATTATTTTTGTTCTCTCTTTGTTTCCTTCCTTCATTCCACTTGAGTGTTATTTGTGGTTTTCATTCTAATAGTTTAGTTGAAACTTTTGTTTTCATTCTTTTGGGTTGAATATTTTTCATGTCATGTCATTTGTATACAACAAGATACCAATGACCACTATGTGCATCCCTTCCCTATCTTTCATGTTTATCCACTCTTCTAGCTTGTATATGTAAATACTGAATAATGTGGGGGACGAGGGGCGACCTTGCTTCACTTCAATTTCACTATGAATACTCTTTGAAATATACTCTACAATTATGATCATAGGATTTACCTATTCATATAACCTATATATTTCTACACTCCAACCACCCAAGACTCCCATTTCCATCAACTTCTCCCATAGTTTATCCCTTAGGACGATGTTGAAGGCCTTTTTGAAATTGACAAAATAACACCATAGTTATTTGCCTTTGTTGTCCTATGTATTTTCTATTATGTGCCTAAGTGTGAGGCAATGGTCGATGATGGAGTGCTTTGGTTGGAAACCAATTTTCCCTTTAGCTATTTTTTCTTTTTCCTTTTCCCATTTGTTCACTTTTATCTCCATGACCTCTTTTATCATCTTGGCAAACACTGGACTAATCATGATGGTTTTGTAGTTCCCTAGGTTGTTTTGTCCCTCCCTTTAAATATGGGTAGAATGAGTCTTGTTGCCCAACTGCTTCGAAATCCATCTTTAACAATCTTATTAAGGAGGGTGGCAACGTGTTGGTTGAGGGAGTCCTTTCCACATTTCAATTTTTATACTTGTTGGCCTTTCATATATTTTGCTTTTGTCGATGCCATCTTGTTGATATCCTCTTGCACATCCTCTTTCATTAAGAGTTCTTCATGATATGTTGATTTATGATGGTTTCTTTCACTTTGTTGGGTTTTCATATATATATATATATATATATATATATATATATATATATATATATATATATATTTCTCATGTTAGATAACCATTGGATTAGTGTGATATCATTGGTTCACATGTTTTTGAGACAATAATTGCCTCCAAAAGGCTTTTGGCTTTTCTTTCTCCATCTTCAACATTTATTGTTGTCTTAACCTCGCAAACTTACTTTTTTGCTTCTTCACGATTAGCTTATATAGAGTGAGATTACCCGTGTTATTGTCTCCCTTGTATGTTGCCCTTGTTGTGTTATACTCTTCGTTGAACCATGGTTTCAGTAGGAAATTGTTTGATGTTGCCCTTCATTTCCCTAGTTTCTTAGCATTGTAGTGCTCCAATGTTGTTTGGATTGCCTCCATTGACTCCTTGCATATATCCATTGTTTTGTTGGCTTTGTTTGTGAAATCAAATTGGAGGCAATTATTTCAATTTATGCTCTCAAGATTTCTGCATTTTATGTGGTAACAACTTTTGTGGTGGTTGTGTGCTGGTGCATTCCACTTAATCTCTACAAGCAAGGGGTCATGGTCCAATGACATCTCCTGGTGGAAATCATAGATTGTAAAAGCTATTGTATTGTCTATTATGTTAGTTGAAATCATTGTGTAATTCACTACACTTTGATTGATATGTGTGTGACATGTGACCACCTCGACCCTTTCCACCGTTAAAGGTGATTACATATATTGATGTTGTCTGTGTTGCATAGGTGTAGAATCTATTTTCCAGTGTCTGACTTGCTACCATATGTTAATTCCCTTTTCCAATCCCCTCATTGTTTATGAACGATAAGTGGTGCATGTGATTCATAAACTCGCCATTTGGAGATTCCCTATGCTCCCATTGAAGTCCCTTGATAGCATTATGGCCCCCTTCTCTTTAAACTTTGAGATGTCTCTTAGTAGGTGGTGGTATGGCTCTTTGCTATTTAGTCCATTTTCCATATAAAACTAGGATTTGTGGGGGTGAAGTAGTAGGTTGCCAAGAAGATGTTAATGCTTCCCTCCTACATTTTGAAAAAAAAATATTGATCATTATTGTTGGTTTGCTTCAACTTCAAGTTGTCTTGCAACCCCTCCTTCATGATGTAAATAACTTCCCATGTCCTTTATGATTACTCTTTCCTAGTTTCACTTTGACCATAATTTGTGTCCTTGAATTCTACAACCTTTGTGTCCATGAGTTTCAAATAGTACTATGATCTCTTGTCCTTCTTCTAGTGGCCCCTGAGCATGACCTCTCCTTTAAGGATAATCCTTGCAATTCCATATAATTTTTTTAAGCTAGAGGAATTAATGGTTGATCATGGTCACCAAGGAGTGGTTTGGGGATAAAACTTAACTATATGCTACTACAACCCCTAAGATAGATGTGACAACCTGCAATCCAAACTTATTGGGCTAGTCATGACTTAAACCTCGACCAAGATGTCCCTATAAGAAATCCAATGATTTTGAAGTTTGAATGAGGTGCCTACCATTGGGTCAAGCCATTTTGGGCTTGTAATTTCATATCATTACTTTTGGTGTTCCTTGGATCACATGGGCATGTCTCCTTATTTTCAACTTATGCCTCTAAACTCTTCAATCCTGACTTTGCTTGCATTGGTTCCTTGATTTCTTCACTAAACCCACTATTTCATTCTTTCCTTTTGTTGTAGAGGTGTGAGATCGTCATAGGTGAACCATTTAGACCCTTTCAAATTACTCATACATTAAGTTTGATTTTCAATGCACCACATTCCTATTTTACCGAAGAGTCCTCTAATTTTTTTTTATCCGAATGCAACCAAAAGTTTTGAGCCTACTCCAAACAAAAATTAGATGATTTTAGGGAAGAAATAAAGTACGTTTACCCGCAGATTAAGTTCTGTGTACCCATCTCACCATAGGTTTTTTTCATGTCTTTAAATTGATGTTGAGTACATTTGTTGTCATTGAAGTGGTCATGGTATGGTTTGGTCCCCATTAGGTTATGTGGTGGAGCACATGATAGGATATGGGGTGCATGTATAACTAGTGATATCCTCTAGCAAGACAAAAACATAAATAAGCCTAAAGCCAAGGTAGTGGTGCCAGACACATCATTTCAACCTTTGCCATGTAATACAAAAATATAGAGTAAGTTAATAAGTGGACAAAATCTCTTTTTGGTTGATTTTCTTCCCCAAATCCAATAAAAAAATTTATTGTTCCACTTGATCAATGAGACCTTTAACCATGCAACTTTACATTTAAAAATTTTGACCCATTTTAAATTGCTTAAGTCGTTGAAATTTTGAAAGAAAGAAAAAAGTAAAACTTTACCTTGCCCATAAAAAAAATAAAAAATAAAAAACATTGAAAATAAACACACACAAAAAAAAGAACAATGAAAAAAACAAATCAATAATAGAAAAAATTTACCTTGCCCATAAAGGAAAAACAAACAAAAAGAACAAACAAACTCGCCCAAAAAGAGTTTATCCATTTATTATCTCACTCCTAAAAATACCATACATACCATTAGTCGAGAATATCCAAATTTACTAAAACCCTTCATTCGTTAGAAGCCAAAACCTTTTATGCCTAGATAATTTTCCTCGTTCATTCTTAGAGTCCTCGAGAAGAGGAATGGGAATATTGGATGCACATAAATCTCGTCCCTTGTGAGTACCAGCTAGGACGTGGTGTGATGTGGATGAGGGATCATTTCTAGGTTCACCTTTTGTAGGTAGGCCTCACGACAATGGAAAACAACACAATAATTTTACAATATTGAATGAGCTAGGATGATAGGTAACAACATTGAATGAGCTAGGATGATAGGTAACAACATTGAATGAGCTAGGATGATAGGTAACAACATTGAATGAGCTAGGAAAATTGATTGCAAAACAAGAGAGCAATGGTGGGACAACAATAGGACCAATACGACCTAAAAAAATAATTGTATTGTTTCATGTTGAAGAAAAAATTGTACTAAAAGAGGTGCGGGGGGATCCTCACTGATCCTAGAGGAAAGACAACATCATCCTTTTCACAACAACTCAATATCTCCTTTAACAATCAGGCTGAGGCATACACATTGTTACAGGGATTGAGAATTTCACTAGAACATCATATAACTTCCCTCGTAGTGGTAGGTGATTCAAATTTCATCATTTTGTTGATGATCAAAATATCTCTATCAGTCGACTACAAGCTAGTGTCAATACTAGCTCAGTTTTTTCAAGAAACCTCTAGGTTCCACGAAATACTTTTGTCTCAAATCATAAGAGAGAATAGCATTGTTTTTTACTCTCTTGTTGATGAAGCCACAAGAATGAAAATGGGGGTTCTAAGGGTTAATGAAAAATTATCTTATCAAGCTATACCCTAAGAATTTCCATACACTAAATGGAAATTACCTCCAAATTAATGAGCCATGTATCATTCATGCACCAACCCTACTACCAAATCTTTGTCATAAACACTATGAGATATGCACCCCCTTTGCACATGCTCATCCTAGTTGAGATTTGCAAGTTTTGAATTGGTGTTGGCTTTAAACTCCAATTGAGGTGGGATAATGGAGACTCCCTAGGTGGAGAATAGGGGGGCTCGTGCTACTCTTCCCTTCTTCATCAATTGTCACCAGGATTATGTTGTAGTGCTCTTTAGGTTGTCCATTTCTTCCAGGTTGGTGAAACTAAATCTTGTCTGCATTTTAATTTGTCTACTCATAGTGTTTGGTTTCATAATTCTATAGGCTCGGTGTGATATGTGTTTCATTTTTTTGGTTTGGAAGCATTTTGGTTTTGGGAGGATTATCCCTTATGGAATACAAACTCTCTATATGAATTCTATATACCTAGAACTCCAAAATTAGTTCAATGTGTTGGGTATCGTGGCCTTTGGTCTCTCATCCATGTGGTCTTTGTTAGTTTGACAATGGATATTCTGAGTTTATTGTTGCAACTCTATTTTCTTAGTTAGCTTTATGATCCAAACAGGATCCAGAGAAGACAAAGAATAACTCAGTGTAAGGCCTAAATTACAGAGCCTCATATAAATAAATAAATACTTTCTAATCTACTACTTTAATTACTGCTACTTAGTTTAGAATTTCCTTTCCTGATTTTCTTTCTACCAGCATAATAATTGACAACAACATGATAACCAACAACAAGCTAATAATAACAACATACTAACAGCATAGCAACAAACAACATAGCAACATCAACATACTAACAACATAATAATCAACAATAGTATAATGATAACAGAAAATGCATAAAGTATCTATCTCAACCTGAAGCTTAGTTAATTTAGCCCTTTCTCAGTTGTTGATGATCCTGCCCAACTACCCAAACTGAGTATTAACCTCCCAGCCAACTAGGAACAACCTCTCTGTCTCCCTAGCTCCAAGAATCCTTGCGGTTTCTTGGCCCCCAAGCCCAAAATTCCCAACAACAACTGTGTCCCTATGGGAGTTCCCAAGCACTAAATTGTTCACTAAACTCTTCCTTTCAGAATTTCTTTCTCCTCCTTCTACCCCAATTTCACCTCCCAAAACCCTAAACAACAAAAAGATCCCTCTCCAAGGCCTCTCCCCTCTTCCTTATCCTCCTCCCTTGAATTCCTCTCCCTCCTTCAATTCTCCAACCACCTTATCCCCCATTAATTCCTCAGCCACCTTATCCCTCCCATTAATTACTTCAACTACCAATTTTAATAATATTATAATAAAGAATCAATAAATTTATTTTAATAATTAATTAAATTAATATTTATCAACCATGATAATTAAATAGTTAATTAGGGTTGTTACATACACCCACCCTTCAAGAAACTAGAGTAATTTACAATACAAGGGTAATGACACATGGTTCATACATCCACGTCAAATAAACAACATCATCAGTAAACAAAAAAACACTTATACATACTAGTGTACATATGCAAGGAATGCATGTGTAGGTAGCACATACAAGACTCACGCATGTACTAATGACAATAATTATCACACCTATAGTAATTCTTGTATGCGTCCAATCCAATCAACAAGACCATTCATTTCATAAAAGATAGTAAACCAATTAAAATGTTCACAAAATTCCTCAATTATAATAATTTAGCACAAACAACGTTCATTTAAATAATTGTAGTTCAGTTAAGTAATTATAAATATACATATATACATATTTTCTTTTCAAAAAGGGGGAAAACAATAAATTCCACTATAAGTCGAAATCCCCACACAATCTCAACTATTTCTATTCATCCTTCCTCCCTAACTTACTTATGTCTTCCATTCCAATCCTTCCTCTGTTGGACTATATTAGAGCGTCAATTATATTGACCTAACTCCAAATAGAACCCGTAAGCAAAAGTGTCAACTCTCTTGACCAAGCTTCCCCAAAAAGCAACTGACAGTCATCATCACACGTCTAGGGGAGCGTGAGCTAACACCGTCCTCCCATGACTCCAGGTTTCAAAGGATACATGGTGGGAAATGCCTCCACCCCTCCTAATAGGACTAGGGTCCACACCCTACCATGGAACATATAGTGGCACTGTGTTGCTGGGAATTTTGTCATCGTATATTTAGTTTTAGGCAATCTCACCACCTGAAAAACCTGCATTGTTCCATATATCATAGCAATGCATTCAAACCAACATAATTTCACATACAAATATGCATACCATATTGTTTCTTGGTCGGTGTTCATGACATCAACTTTTTATTATCATTGTCCTTTGGCTATTTCATAGCCCATTGACCTGCAGATTAGTCTATAACACAAACTCATACATATCTATGCATTATCATCATGTAAATGCATTTAACCATACTCTCAATTCGTTATCCACGTATCAACAACTTTAAATGTCAAAATTTTTAAGTTAGAAATAGATTGCATAATATCCATCATAATTCAAATAATGTTAAACATTCATAGAATTGACATTCACATAATAGATTGCATAATATCCATCCTCATTCAAATAACGTTAACCATTCATAGAATTGACATTCACATAATAGATTGCATAATATCCATCATCATTCAAATAAAGTTAAACATTCATAGAATTGACATTCACATAATAGATTGCATAATATCCACCATCATTCAAATAATGTTAACATTCATAGAACTGGCATTCACATAATAGATTGCATAATATCCATCATCACTCAAATAATGTTAAACATTCATAGAATTGACATTCACATAATAGATTGCATAATATCCATCATCATTCAAATAAAGCTAACATTCATAAAATTAACATTCACATAGGTTCATACGTCTTAAAAGTTCAAGTGTATCATTAATAGTTTCACAATGAATAGAAAATGAAGGTGATTAGGCCTTAGGTAATTCTAGTTGTCTAAGTCAAACGGTGGCATTACATACACATAACCTTCGAGAAACATATTCCCGAGGTGGTAAAAAATGTGAGGGATGATCTCGTCGTAAGGTCTCGACATCCTCCCAAGTAGCAGATCATGGGCTATACTTGTCCCACTGGACCTTAACTTGGTCTACCAGACAGTTCCCAAGCTATCGGACCCTATGGTCCAATATGCATAATGGTTCTATCGTGAGGGTTCCCGCGTCCGATACCTACAATTCCTTCCTATTTAGTTTATGAGATTCATCAGCAACATAATGACGTAGAACAGATACATGAAAAACATTATGAGTTTTATGCAAGTGGGGTGGTAGTACGAGACGATAGGCAACGGGTCCAATTCTCTCTTGGATTTTGAACAGTCCTATAAATCAAGGTGACAACTTTGTCCCCTTCCCGAACTGAATGGTAATATTATTAGGCCTGATACGAATGAAAACTTGATCTCCGACTTTATAACCTTGGTCAGTCCTGTGTGCATCAACATAACTTTTCTATCTATCATGTGCTTCCTTTAGTCGTTGCCTAATCTGAAACACCTATTCCTCCATCTCTTGAATCAATTCTGGCCCAACTGTCACTTGGTCTTCTAACCTTTCCCAACTCAACGATGTTCAACATGGCCTTCCATACAAAGCTTTTTAGGGTGGCATTCCAATGGAGCTATGAAAACTGTTATTGTAGGCGAACTCTACCAAAGGTAGGTACTTCTCCCAATGTATTTGATTATCCATAACATACATCCTAAGCATGTCTTCCATAACCTAATTTACTCTCTCAGTTTTCCCATATGTTTCAGGATGATAAGTTGTGCTTAAGTTCAACTGAGTCCCCAACGCTGACTGTAACTTGTCCAAAACCTAGAAGTGAATCTGGAGTCCCCATCTGAAATGATCTTCTTTGCTAACCCATGTAAACGAATGACCTCACTTATAAACACGTGTGCCACATCAATGGCATCGTAAGTGTCTCTAAACAGAATAAAATGAGCACTCTTGGTCAACTTATCAACTATCACAAGAATGGAATTGTGTCTATGCGATGTGAGTGACAATCCCATAACAAAATCCATAGAAATGACTTCCCATTTGGACATAGGGACATCATGCGATTGTAGGAGACCTGCTGGGTGGTGGTGGTCAGTTTTCACTTGTTGACACTCTAGGCACTTGGTGACGAAATGGAGTACATCATGCTTCATGGATACCCATAAGAAAAGATTATTCATGTATGCGTACATTTTCTTCACACCCGGATGCGCACAATAAAGTGCTCTACGGGCTTCCTTGAGTATGATTCTTCAAATATCCCCACCTTCAAGGATGTACATCCTTCCTTGATATCTTAATAGTCCATCTGCTTCCAAGCTATATCCTTCATACTTTGGATCTAATTGCCTTCCACTCTGGAGGGTTGAAGTAACCTTTAAATACCAACTATCTCCAATAAGTTGCCCCAACACATGCTCCCTAAGATTAACTTTTAAGGGTACCAAGGAGAAGACACGTGGTCTCCTACTCAAGGCATTCGCGACCACATTTTCCTTTCCCTTGATGTACGAAATTCCAAAATCATACTCACTCATAAACTCACTCCATCACCTCTGCCTAGTATTGAGATGCCTTTGAGTGAAGAGGTGTTTTAAGCTTTCATGGTCCGTTTTGAGCTCAAAGTTTTTCCCCACTAGATACTAACTCCAAAGTTTCAGAGCTAGCATTACAGTTGCCAACTCTAAATCACGAGTATCGTAAAGCTCCTCATGTTGCTTCAACTTCCTTGACGCATACGCTATCACTCCTCCATCCTACATTAGCACGACCCCCAACCCTTGCATCGAGGCATCCATGCAGACTATGAAGTCTTTTTCCATATCCGACACTCGTAGAATTGGTGCACTAGTTAGTAACCTCTTAAGCTCGATGAATGCACTATCACATTCTTCTGTCCATTCATACCTGACCCCCTTGCGCTGGAAAGTGGTGATGTGTTTCGCTATTTTAGCTAACCCTTCCACAAATCTCTGATAATAACTCGCTAACCCCATGAAGCTTCTTACCTCATGAGCATTTTTTGGCACTGGCCATTCCATAATGGCCTTTACCTTTTCTGGGTCCATAGAGATTCCTTCACTGGAAATGATATGACCTAAATAGTGAATTTATTTCTGGAAGAAAGAACACTTCGACAACTTTCCATACAATTTGTTCTCTCTAAGGCATGACAACACCACTCGCAAGTGTTCCTCATGTGGTCTCCTACTCAAGGCATTCGCAACCACATTTTCCTTTCCCTTGATGTACAAAATTCCAAAATTGTACTCACTCATAATCTCACTCCATCGCCTCTGCCTGACATTGATATCCCTTTGAGTGAAGAGATGTTTTAAGCTTTCATGGTCTGTTTTGAGCTCAAAGTTTCGCCCCACTCGATAGTGCCTCCAAAGTTTCAGAGCTAGCATTACAGTTGCCAACTCTAAATCATGAGTAGCATAAAGCTCCTCGTGTTGCTTCAACTTCCTTGATGCATACACTATCACTCCTCCATCCTGCATTAACACGGCCCCCAACCCTTGCTTTGAGACATCCGTGCAAACTATGAAGTCTTTTTCCATATCCGACACTCGTAGAATTGGTGCACTAGTTAGTAACCTCTTAAGCTCAATGAATGCACTATTGCATTCTTTTGTCCATTCATACCTGACCCCTTTGCACTGCAAAGTGGTGATGGGTTTCGCTATTTTAGAGAACCCTTCCACAAATCTCCGATAATAACCCGCTAGCCCCATGAAGCTTCTTACCTCATGAGCATTTTTCAGCACTGGCCATTCCATAATGGCCTTTACCTTTTCTGGTTCCATAGAGATTCCTTCATCAGAAATGATATGACCTAAATAGTGAATTTATTTTTGGAAAAAAGAACACTTCGACAACTTTCCATACAATTTGCTCTCTCTAAGGCATGACAACAACACTCGCAAGTGTTCCTCATGTGGTCTCCTACTCAAGGCATCCACGACGACATTTTCCTTTCCCTTGATGTATAAAATTCCAAAATCGTACTCACTCATAAACTCACTCCATTGCCTCTACCTGACATTGAGATCCCTTTGAGTGAAGAGATGTTTTAAGATTTCATGGTCCATTTTGAGCTCAAAGTTTCTCCCCACTAGATAGTGCCTCCAAAGTTTCAGAGCTAGCATTATAGCTACCAAATCTAAATCATGAGTAGTGTAAAGCTCCTCATGTTGCTTCAACTTCCTTAACGTGTACTCTATCACTCCTCCATCCTGCATTAACATGGCCCCCAACCCTTGCTTTGAGGCATCCATGCATACTGTGAAGTCTTTTTTCCATATTCGACACTCATAGAATTGGTGCACTAGTTAGTAACCTCTTAAGCTCGAAGAATGCACTATCGCATTCTTTTGTCCATTCATACCTGGCCCCCTTGCGCTGCAAAGTGGTGATGGGTTTTGCTATTTTAGAGAATCCTTCCACAAATCTCCAATAATAACCCGCTAGCCCCATGAAGCTTCTTACCTCGTGAACATTTTTTGGCACTGGCCATTCCATAATGGCCTTTACCTTTTCTGGGTCCATAGAGATTCCTTCACCGGAAATGATATGACCTAAATAGTGAATTTATTTATGGAAGAAAGAACACTTCTACAACTTTCCATACATTTTTTTCTCTATAAGGCATGACAACACCACTCACAAGTGTTCCTCATGTTCTCTTTCGTTCTTGGAATAGATGAGGATATCATCCAAAAATACCTGTACAAAGCGGTCTAAGTACTTTTGGAATACACCGTTCATGAGGCTCATGAATACTGTTGGCGCATTGGTCAAACCGAAAGGTACTACAACGAACTCGTAATGCCCAAACTGAGTTCGAAATGCAGTTTTAGGAATATTGCCTTCCTTAATCCTTAGTTGGTGATACCCTCATTGCAGATCAATTTTTGAGAACACTGCTGCTCCTTTCATCTGATCAAAGAGATCATCTATCTATGGCATTGGGTACCTATTTTTCACTGTAGCACGATTCAAGTCCCTGTAATCTATACATGGTCGTAAGGAACCATCCTTCTTCTTCACAAAAATTATTGGTGCACCCCAAGGTGAGACACTAGGCCTTATTAGCCCTAAGTCGAGTAGTTCCTTCAACTGCATATGCAACTCACAAAGTTCTAGTGCTGTCATCCTATATAGAGTCTTGGAAATTGGCTCTGCACCAAGTTTTAGCTCAATGGTAAAATCATGCTCCCTCTCAGGAGGTAACCTTGGCAACTCTTTCGAAAAAACATCCTTAAACTCTGACAATACCAGGTACTGATCCAAGGAGGGTCCTTTCCCTTCATTGATTGCTTCCACTACATATAATCAACAACCTTACCTCATGAAACATTTAACCTTCATGGTCAAGATAAAGCGTAGAGACACTTTCCTCTGTACACCGTGGATCTCTACTGACCTTCCTGCATCGTCAACGCGAAGAACCCTTTTCGTGAAACAATCTACCATAACTCGATGGTCTTCTAACCAATCCATTCCAATGATTAGGTCATACATCCCCAGAGCAGTGGCGTACACCTTCAACCTAGTAGTACACACTCCCGGGTCTACTAGACAATTATCGACGCTAGGTCCTACTACTTGTTTTTCCCCTGAAGCCATCTTCACTTGTTTAAAGTCATCGTGCTTGTAAGCTGCCAACCCACACTTTTCTAATGCACAAGGTGAAATGAAACTATCTGTAGCACCATAATCAAATAAAATTTTAACATTGACATGATTTAGCGTACCTAACAAATCCACCACCGTGGATTGATGTTCTGCCTGGTGATTATTAATCCCTGCATAAATCTGGTGGCTACTACTCGCTCTTCCCATCGGGGCCTTTCCTTCTCTATGCACAAATCCCGCTTGTGACTTTGGGCAGTCACGTTGGAAATGGGGTCCTCCACACCCCCAATACGTAACACAAGATGGAACCTGCACACTACCCTGTGACGGTCTCTAAAATGAGTTCATTCCCCTAGAGCCCCTACTTGTTGCTCCCTGAGAAGGTCGTGGACCTGCCTGCGTCGTTGCTGATGAGTGGGATGTTGCACTCGTTGCAATTGAAATACATGTAGAAATTGTTCTAGGTGCGACTCTATTTCCATAAGGAGGTGACCTAGAGCTTCCTCTCCTGGAGAAGGTCCTAGGGGCCTTCCCCACGAATCTAGGATGTTGTGGAAAGGTTGATCTCATACCTCCGTTTAAGCTCGTATGCTCCTCTGCATAACATGCATTTTCAACTGCTTCAACTACTGATGACGATTTCCACATCCGTACCATGGCCCTTATCTTAGTGTTTAAACCATACACAAAACATTATTCTTGTCGTTGATTGGTATCCATGTACGAGACATATTTTACCAACTCCATGAACCTAATCTCGTACTCTTCCACAGTCATGTTTCCCTGAACTAGAGCATGAAATGCTCCCACCTGTTGTTCCTCGTAGTAAGCTGACAAATATTTCCTCCAGAACCTTTCCTCCAAAAGCTCCCATGAGACGATGTCTGGGGTAAGGCGCAACTGCCTCTCCAGGTTACCCCACAGGTTCAAGGCACTGTCCCTCAACTGAAAGATCATTATTTTCGCCTTTGATGTGGAAGCATAGTCTCTTAAGGCGAAACATCGTGTCATTCCTTCCAACCATGCCTCTGCACGTTCACTTGCATGCACACAACAAACTCTGGGAAGTTTGATATTTTGTAGTTCTTTGGTGAAGTCCCTGGGTGGGGGCCCTCCCTTTGAGTCTCTCGACGCTTCAGGGTTACCCACTCCAGATGGTGGGGGTTCCACTTCGACATCTACTGATTGAGGCCCCTTTAATGTATCATTAATAGCCTCCAAACAACGCAAAACAAGAGCTAATTCAGACGATGGTGGTGGCAGCGCCAGCGTTGGCAATCCTTGTGATGATGCCCCTCGGCCTCGATTTCTCCGAGACCTAACCATATTGAATAACTGAATCTGCATCAAACAAAATGCTTATCAGGGAAGAGTTTAAGGCAGTCCACATTCACTCAACTTATACTTGTAAACATAGGGTTAGGCATAAGTTTTTTTTTACTTGTCTGTAAACATACATTACTTTATTTAGGGTAAGTGGCTTAGGTCATGGTTAAAGCATCTAAGCTTGGTATCGCCGTCTAAGTATACAACTAACTCTCTCGCCTCGCTACTTAGGATAACACTGTGGGGTACTTCACCACTTACCCTTGAGTATTTCCTTAACATGCATTATAACCCATCTTTTAACCCTTATATCCGTATATACCTTATAAATAATTAAACCCTCTCTTATTATACCTGCCGATAGGCATGGTATATAGCATTGAGTTAGTGTTGACTAACTATTAATCAATGGTTGACCATAAAATATGTATCCATTTTACCAAAGTTTTACCAAAGTTTTGATAAATAATATTTTTAGTAAAATTTTAAATGTGATTTATCTCATCTCTTATTGGTCAAAGACTTTAAAGTCTTATTGCAGCCTTCACTCCTTCCAATGCAATTGTAATGTTATTTATTATGTTGTAGACTTTTATGGATAAAAATGGATACATTCAATAATATTAAAATAATATTAAATATCTCTTTTTATGTTTTTAGCTCCTTACATTTCATTGTCCATCTATCAAAGCAAAGGAACATGGAGTGTAATATTCACTTCCTTTGAGGAAGCTTAATTGTAATAAATTAATTTATATTAATTTCTAAATAATAAAAAAATATTATTTATTTTCTTTTGTTTACCAAAAATGTGTTGAGTTTTTCTACAGTTTTAGATTAAACATTAAATTTTATTATTTTTTTAAATACTTATATTTATTTTTTTGTTATGTTATTGGCAAATAAAATTGAGGTCTTATTGCACATTTACTGCGCCCTCTCGAGAGTAATAAAAAAAAATTAATGTTTCATGTTTTATTAAAAAACATACTGTTAGTCTAAGCTAGGCTTAGCAAGTTACATAACTGCRTCVTGCRATCCATGCACTTGAGTGGAAAAAACTTTTAATGTTTCATTAAAAAAAGYTTAYTMTYGACAAAATAAATATTTATAACTTCATTTTAAATCAAAATAAAATTAAATTTAAAGTTTGAATAATCTACAAATTTCATATTTTTACTACAAATTTATTTAAATAACATTTTCATTTTATATTCATGTCTTACTATGTGAATATAATTGTAGATACCATTAACAATATATTATCTATACTATTTTTAAAACATTTCAATTTCTTACTATGAATTACTCTCTTGCATTGTTTTCATGTATTAAAACTTCGGCAGGTATTTGCTACCATGTAGCCTTGTTTAATAATGTTTTATAATTGATTTTAATGTTTTATAACAATAATTTGAATTATATATATATATATATATATATATATATATATATATATATATATATATTATTAAGTTTTGAATTACTTAACTTAAGGTAGATTATTATTAATATTTTTTAATTAATAAATTATCTTTAAAACTTATTAATAATATTTTCTAAATAAAAAAAATTAAAAATTAAAAACTTATAATAATATTTAAGGCTTATTAATAATATTTTCAAAATAATAAAATAAAAATAAACAAAAATTAATTAAAAGAAATTAAAATAATTAAGGTTAGGCATCCTAGGTCCTCGCATGAGGCCCACGTGACCCCCCCCGCTCTTAGTACCTAAAACCCTACCCCCAACAAACTCTCACTCACACATCACATAATGTTCCTTCCCAACTGCCTCTTCCACTCTGCAACTGATTGGCATGTTGGTTAGCATGGAGTTTGTGAGTCCTTTACATAGCAAGAGGTCGAGGTTTCGATTCTTGGATGGGCATTGCAGGAACCGACACTGGCGTTGGCAGTGGAAGCCATGAAAACCTTCCACTGCACCTTTGATCTGTCGACATTTGATGGCGCCCTTTCAACACATAGAAGTCTCCTACAAACCAACTTGAAGGCCAAGGAAATCGATGATACCATTCAGAAATGGGTGCACAAGTTACAGTTGGTGAAGAAACAAACCGATGTAGTCATGTCTCCTCGGCTGCCGAAGTTGACAAAATCCCCAGACTTGAATGAATGCATACATGGAGCAGTTGGGACCATTTGCAAGGCCTAACACTTGATCTATGTCGAGCTTTGGAGCTTAGTCTTGGTGTTGAGAATGTCCATATCTCAGGTGCTTGACTCATTGTTTGTTAGGGCTGGATAGGTGTAGTGCATGAAACATATGCCCATCGTGGGCATATGTTGGGCTCAATGGTAGAAATAACAATATTTATTTATTTTTATTCTATATATTTTTAATATATTTCTTTTCTCTTTTTTTTCTCGTGTGCAGAGCTATATTTTTTTTTCATAAATCTATTTACTGGTTTTAGTATCATATATATATA
>JZKD02S1672781.1:1411100-1434219 GCA_000966675.3 Picea glauca
AATTCAATGGTCAAAACTTAGGGAAAGAGTCATGTCCTGTCCTATTTTGTTCTAGATCCAGGTGGATCTAGGGAGATCTGTTAGTGTCCGCACCTACCGATTAGTCCGATAACAACCACTCACCTTGAGAACATGGGAAAGCATGTTCAAGAAGATCCCACAAAGAAACCTTCATATCTCCCACATAAGCCTTTTAGGAACTTTAAAAGGAAGGACAAAAAGACTGCCACAGTCATGAGAGAAGGAGGAAATCCATCTTGCACTCATTGCAAGAAAAATGGTCATGATGATGAACATTATTGGAAACTACATCCAGAGAAGAGATCAAAATAGTTCGGTGGAAAGGGGAAGACAAAAACCATTGCTACAATGCAACAAGATCCTAGTTCCAATTTAGGAGACGAAGGAAAGATCACAGTGGTTGGAGTACAAGGTAAAGATTCCCTTCATGCTAGTTCAAATTCAAATAATGAATCTCATGATGATGAACAAAAGAGTAATGAATTATTTCACATAAGAGTTGTGTCTATATACACCAAGATAAATAGATTATTTGATCTGGGTTCCCAAGTAAACTTGATATCTGAAGCACTTGTAAAAAAGATGGGTCTTGAAACAAAACCACATCTGAAGCCTTATCCTAGAGAGCCTTAGTCTTGAGTGGTGGGCTCTCCCTCCTTAGGGAGGTCTGGGTGTAAATATGTTGGTAGTGGGAAAGGAGAGAGTGCATTTTGAAGCTGAAGGAGGTAAGCAGGGCAGGCTCCTAGGGTCTAAGGTGCTTTCATCAAACCAAGGGGGCACCCATGATAACTCTTAGTGTTGGCGCAAGTCAAAGAAATATGTCCATCGAAGGCATAGGGTTTGAGACAACAAGAACGATGGAAAACCAAAAGAATGTTGACCAACCAAAGTCAAGCAAGTGAGGTGCCAAACGTAAGGGGGTTCAAGCTCAAGGTGCTTAGAGGAGGAATAGAACTAGATAAGGAAACATTGGAGCAAAGAAAGGAGTCGAACAAGATAAGCATATATAATTTCAAAGAATTCTCCCCAAAACTCAACAACAGATTGAGGATTTGGAAGGTAGAGCTCGTACAAGGAACATGCAAACCCCAAAAGTGATCATAAAAAGGGAGTTCCAGGAATGGGTGTGATATACCAAGTACACCAAGTCATGAGATACCAAGGTTCTGCATGTAATGGAGTTTTATTGGTTGGAAAAAACGTTGGTCGCTTTGTCTATAGAGGACAAATACGACAAGCAATCAGAGACTCTAGACAAACTCAGACGGTTGGAGGCAAAGTTCATGGTTCTTTGTAGAATTGGATTCAACATTAGCTTCAAGGTGACATATCGACACATTGAAAAGGATGGGAAATTGGTCAATGTCACCAAATCCCTCGAATCATAACCAACCAATGCTAAACCAATCATCATTGACGAAGGCAATGTCATAGGCAAATCAAGGCAACAACAGTCCCAGAAATAACTGAAACATATGCAGAACTAAGACCACTCATAGCTATAGTAGCCCAAGTCTTTTGCTAGTTTCTTTATAGGATTTTTATTTAGGGCACTCTATAGAGGGTCATAGCTAATATAATCACATGTTTGATGGATTTATATAGATATGTAATTCCGTGGACCAGTAAGATTGTGCCACGTGGCAGTTTGTACAATGACGTGGCAGCTGAAGTGGCATCTGTATAGTGATGTGGAATTGACATGGCAGGCTAACGGTATAGTGGTTGATGTGGCCCAATATATGGTTTCCATGTGGCCCAGTCATGGGCTACCACGTGGCAGTGGGCAAATGCCCAATGAAAATCCGTGATCGAAAATTCAAAAAAAAAAGAAGATTTGGTGGGTTCGCCAAATTTGAAAACTAACCACCGGCTACAAGCTTCACCAAAGTTAACGGAACAAAAATGACGTGTATATATATATATATATATATATATATATATATATATATATATTACAATATTCAAGCCAAAAGGGAGGCCCACAGACTTGATCCTGAGACCTCCCCCATTATACACGCCTTAATATATGCGCCATAACCAATAGGCCAATGACACCCCATTGTAAGCAACACCAAGTTTATTACTTCAAACATGAATCCGCCCAGTGCTGGAGGAGAGTGCGCATGGGTACAGGTGGGCATGTAGTTCGAGGTAGAATATTCAACATTTATTGTAGGTTGCAGGGTAGAGAAACTGAGACAAAATTCCTCTTGGGCCTGGGAGTGCCATAGTCGGATCGAGGCATGGAGACAATTATTTTTGAGTAATTTGACACCATGAATTTAGTGGTGTTGTCTGTTTTCTGATCTGAGCAGTACTTCTACAACTTGATTTCAGAATGAGGTATACTTATGTATTTTGCCAAATTCTTTTGCTGAGTTAATAAAAAGGCCTACCCTTGAGAGCAGGACTCAAAGACGTAATCCACCAGGGACGAACTCTGTTATCAATTTTTTTGTGTTTAGATTTGATGCTTATGTCTCTACATTATTGAGTTTTTCCTTATTTAATGGTGCACTTTAATTTATGCTCATTTAATGCAAATTTTCATAAGTCACTTGATGAAAAGATCCTGGATCATGTTGGTATCAGAGCAGTCGTCTTTGACTTGAATTGTTGAGTGTGAATGTTTACTAGGGGCAAGCATAAGCAGTGTGAATGAACTCTTAATACTTTCAATATCGAAGTTGATCGTGCATCCGAAAGGAAGAAAATGGCAGAAGAAGACAAGCATGATGAACATGAGAAAAACTTTCACATGATCTTTTATTTCCTATCAGAAATGGTTGAATCAATGTATGGAGACAACAAGAAGAGGATGAAGAAGAAAGGGAAGAAAAAGAAAGCACATGCTGATGATGGTTCTTCGGTAAACCAAGGGGCTAGAGAAGACCCTCCCGAGGCTCCATCTTCACCATCAAGTTCTAGTTCTTCTTCCTTTGAACATTCTCATCATTCTCATCATTCTAACCATAAAGCCTTTTTTAAGAAACCATTATTAAATCTTGATGTAAAATTTGCTTTACCTATGTTTAATGGATATTCTAATCCTGAAAAGCTAGATAATTGGATCCGATTGATTGAAGTATATTTTTGTGTTCAACATATTGATGAAGAGGAAGTTAAAGTGCAACTATCTTCTCTTCGGTTGGAAGGCACCACTCTCATATGGTGGGAAATCAAACTTCAAGACAAAAGTAAGTGTGGTAATCTTCTTTCCTCATGGTCAGAATTTAAATCAGCGATTAGGAAGCAATTTTATCCATTGGGTTATTTACATAATGCAATGATGGAATGACAAACTTTAAGGCAGAGTAAAGGTCAAATTGTACAAAGTTTCAGAGGAGAATTTAGGAAGAAAGCTCTTGCATTAAAGATTCCTTTGGATTCTTATGAAACTTTAATGAAGTATACTGGCACACTTCGCAGTTATATTTGTCATACTTTGCTCTTGTTTAACCCCACTAGTCTTGACGAAGTTTGTGTGCAAGCCACTCACCTTGAGAACATGGGAAAACATGTTCATGAATATCCCACAAAGAAACCTTCCAATATCCCACATAAACCTTTTAAGAAGTTTAAAAGGAAGGATAAGAAGACCGCCAAAGTGACGAGAGAAGGAGGAAAGCCATCTTGCACTCATTGCAAGAAAAGCGGTCACGATGATGAACACTGTTGGAAACCGCGTCCAAAGAAGAGACTGAAACAGTTCGGTGGAAAGGGGAAGACAAAAATCATTGCTACATTGCAACAAGATCTTGGTTCCAATTCAGGAGACAAAGGAAAGATCACAACGGTTGGAGTACAAGGTAAATATTCCCTTCATGCTAGTTCAAGTTCCAATAATGAATCTCATGATGATGAACGAAAGAGGAATGAATTATTTCACATAAGAGTTGTGTCTAAACACACTAAGATAGATGCAATATTCGATCTAGGTTCCCAAGTAAACTTGATATCTTAAGCACTTATAAAAAAGATGGGTCTTGAAATGAAACCACTTCTGAAGATTTATCCTCTTGGTTGGGTATGCGATAAAGAAAAACTTAATGTCACCAAACAATGTAGGGTCAGATTCGCTATTGCTTCAAAGTTGATTGATGAAGTGGATTTGGATGTTGTATCACTTGATATATGTGGCATAGTGTTGGGAAGTCCTTATCTTTATGATAGAAAATAAGTCTTCTTTCGTCATGGGAACAACTACCACCTCACTAAGGGGGGAGTGGAATATATTGTTAGAGCTCATAGCATGAGGGTAAATAGAACACGTGTTAGTCCATGACAAATGAAGAGACTGATAAACATTAATAAAAGATATGTACTCATGGTCGTAAGAGAGAAAGATGTTGTAACATCCGCTGCTTTCCAAGGATGTGATCCTTCTCATAAGAAAGAATTAATTGATATTGTTTCTAAGTATGATGATATTTTCCAGGAACCAGATGGATTACCTCCTAAGAGGGATATCCAACATTAGATACATCTTCAACATGATTCTCCTCTTACTAATGTGGGCATGTACAGGATGTCAGTTGTGGAGATGACAAAGATCAAGAAGGAGGTACAGGGCTTATTAGATCAAGGGGTCATCAAGCCCAGTTCATCTTCTTGTGGTTCTCCGATCATGATGGTGCCAAAGAAAATGGCACATGGCAAATGTGTGTCGATTACCGGGCCTTAAATAAAATCATGGTGAAAAATCGATACCCTCTTCCTCATATAGATGATTTATTTGACCAATTAAAGAATGTTGTTTATTTCACTAAGTTGGATTTGCGCAATGGATACCATCAGATCAAGGTTGTAGAACAAGATGCATGGAAAACTACCTTTAAAACCAAACATGGATTTTTTGAGTGGTTAGTTATGCCATTTGGGCTTTGTAATGCTCCAACAAATTTCATGCGTGTGATGAATGATGTATTTAGGCCTTTCCTAGATGATTTTGTGATTGTATATTTAGACGACATTCTTATTTTTAGCAGGACTTGGGATGAACATGTGAGGCATGTAATGCAAGTATTGGATACTTTGCAAAGGGAAAAGTTGTATGTAAAATTGTATAAATGTGAATTTGGCAAGACTTCACTTGTATACTTGTCATTGAATTTATTTTCCTAAGTTTATAAAGTTCACTTTAGAAACAACTTAAGTTGTCTCAACAGAAGATTAAGTCCCAACCGTTGATCTTGATAAAAGCTAGATCTGATCTTAGCCATTCATTTAGAGGCTTGATCTAATCTCAACCATCAATCTCTTTGGAGATCTAGGGTTAGGCCTAAGAGGGTAAATTCAATAGTATAAAGAGAGGGCGAGGGCACTAGTTATTTATGTAATTGTATTGTGATCATCTCAGTGATTGAGAGAGAAAGGAGGGGGGCACATGGGTTTCTTGTGAGCCAAATTTTCTGCAGAGATTGTTGAGGATAAGGCAACAATTTTATGAGAACAGTTAGGATTTGGAGAGGCTTAACAGAGAGATGATCAATTGTTTAAATGAGCCAATTCATCTATGGAGTGATTCCTTGATGAAGGAGAGTCTTGGGAGGCCATACGACACACCTAGGAGGGTTTCCTATTGGCTGTAAATTTCTAGGTCTGATTTGTGAGTTGTAATTTGTATTATTGTTGTTGTAGATTGTCTAAAGAAGAGAAGAATAAATCCCTCCTTTGTTGGTTTTCCCCAAAGCTGGGGTTTCCAAGGTATATCTTGTGTTCTTTTGTTGTTTGACTATTAATTTCCGTTGTGCATGAACTTTACTCAACTAGTGTAATCATTGTATTGAGCAAAATTTTTATTTCTGTAGTAAGATTAAATTTTCTGGGAATAATCTATTGTGCTTGGTTATCATATTGTTGGGTTCAAAAAGTTTTACATGGTATCGGAGCAAATGTTTGATTGAACACACAAGTCACAGAAATTTACAGGCAACTGAAAAGGAACTTGATACAACATATATGTTTAGATTTAGTGCAAATCTCTTCATATCTAGAGCAGATCTTTTCAGATCTAGTTCAAATCTAGCAGATCTAGTCCAGATCTAGTTAGATCTAGCAAGCCTTCTTCATTTTCATATCATATTTTCAGATTCCCATGGATACTAGTGTGAGGTATGAGGATAGATTGGATGGAGCCTCCAACTATCTTCAATGGAAGGTTAGGATTACAATAGTTTTGAAGGAGAAGAAGAATTTTTGGGCTTTTGCTAGCACCACAATTACTCCACCCTCCTCAGATATAATTGCTTTGGACCTCCATGAGGTGAAAGAAGCTAAAGGACAAAGGATCCTATTGGATAGTGTCAAGGATCACTTGATCCCACATCTAGATGGAAAGAAGACAACCAAGGAAATGTGGGATGCCTTGACTAAACGTACTAGGGTCATAACCAGAATAGGAAGATGGAACTAAGGGACAGCTTGCATAGCACGAAGATGTCCATGGGAGAGGGTGTTACTTCTTATTTGATCAGACTCACACAGATCAGAGACGAGATGGCAACAATTGGTGATATTGTTCTAGAGAGTGAATTGGTGCATATAGCCTTAAATGGCTTTGGCAAACAATGGGATGTATTTGTCAAATGTGTGGTGGGCCGTGAGTAGTTTCCTATTTGGGAGAGGCTATGGAATGAGTTCATCCAAGAGGAAATTCGAGAAGGGTCTCAGCCTAGGGAGTAGAAGAAGAAATTTGACGATGAGGAGAACTTAGCATTAGCCACTAAGAAAGGAAAAACCAAGAAGGGTTCTACAGATGGAACATCTTCAAAACATGGTGGCAAGAAGAAGTTTGACCTTAGCAAGGTAAAATGTTATGTGTGTCATCATCTTGGTCACTTTTTCAGTTAGTTTCTGAACAAGAAGAAAGGCTAGGGAAATGGCAAGATGGCAGCTATGACTGATATGGACCTTTGCAACAAAATTTGAGGATGAGTTCTCACTCGTCGCTTGCATGAAAATCTCACTAGTCACAGGGACTTGGTACATTGATAGCGGCACATCATGTGACATGACAGGGGTGTGTGAGTACTTCAGTAGGTTGGACGAGTTCACCTCTAAGCTCTTCATTACTCTTGGAGATGATGCTAAGTACAAGGCCTCAGGATACAGAACAATCAAGTTCTAGAGGAAGTTAGACAAAGCCTTGTCTATTTGTGATGTTTTATATGTTCTGGGACTAACAAAAAATTTGATCTATGTATATCAGTTGGAAGATAGGGGATATGTGGTGACTTTCTGGAAATGGAAGGTGTACATACATCCAAAGGGCTCTAGCGTTAGCTTGAGCAAAGTCATTGTTGTGCGAAGCAAGAAGCTCTACAGGTTACAACTTGAGCCAACTCATGATTTAGTGAGAACTTGTACGAGCAGTGGTCAGGATTTGGGTGAGCTATGGCACAAAAGGATGGCACATTTGGATCATGGAGCACTTAAAGTGCTAAGGGATTCAGTGGATGGATTTCCAACGTTCAGTTCAAATCAACACGAAGTGTGCAAAAGGTGTGCTTTGGGAAAGTACGCCAAGACATTTTTTCCTAGCAGTGACAGTAGCTCTAAGGGCATATTGGACTTAATTCATTCAGATGTCTATGGGCCCATGTCAACAGTGTCCTTTGGAGGGGCTAGTTACTATGTCACCTTCATTGATGACTATTCCAGGAAGACCTGGATCTATTTTATGAAGAGCAAGGATGAGGTCTTCAGTCGATTTCAAGAGTTCAAAGCACTTATGGAGAATCAAATAGGCAGAAAAATTAAGGTGCTCAGATCAGATAATGGAGGAGAATATACCTTGAGTGTCTTCAAGAATTCCTACGCAAATTTGGGAATTAAGAGGGAGATGACTATGCCATATAATCCACAACATAATGGCATGTTAGAAAGGAAGAATAGATCTATAGTAGGAGCAACAAAGGCTATGCTACATGATCAGGATTTACCCATGTTTCTATGGGCTGAGGCATGCAACACTGCAGTCTATCTGTAGAGAAAGAGTCCACACAAAGTCTTGGGGAGGATGATGCCTGAGGAGGCGTTCATAGGGAAGAGACCAGAGATTGGTCACTTGCACATCTTTGGGTGCTTGGTATACTATCATGTTCTGACAGAGAAGAGAACCAAGCTGGAGCCTACTGCATAGAAAGACATCTTAGTCGGTTATAGTGAGACCTCAAAGGCCTATAGGGTCTACATTCTAGCACTGAGGAAAATAATGGTGAGACAGGATATTTGAGGAGAACATGGCTCTTAGGAAGTCTTGTGGACAGATGTCAGCAGAAGGACAAGTTCATATCTTACCTAAGGAGGAGGCTACTCATTTAGGACCCTAGACTTTTGTGTAGAGTAGACAACAACAACATACTATGCAGGTAGAGCAGCATGATGAGAATGATGAGGAGGAGGATGCTACAGTCTCACGGGCATAATCTTCTAGTAGGAGGAGGCCGAAGTGGGTTGAGCGTAAATTGAGAGAGGCTCAGGAGCAAGTGGATGCTCCTTGGACATCAATCAGGCAGAGAAAAACACCTAAGAGATTTTCCAACTATATGGATCTTATGAGCAAATTGATAGAGGCCGAGCCTTCCAACTTTCAGGAGGCATCTGAGCAGCATGTGTGGAGAGATGCGATGATGGAAGAATATTCTTCTATCATGACGAATGACGTATGGGAGTTTGTGTCGCGGCTTGAGGGAAAGTCAGTGATAGGATCCAGGTCGATATACAAGATCAAGCATATTGTAGATGGCAGTGTGGACAAGTTCAAAGCCCACTTTGTGGCTAAGGGCTTCTCACAGAAGGAGGGGATCGACTTCAGTGAGACAATTTCACCCTTGGCGAGGTATTCCTCTATCAGGCCAGTGATATCCATTGCTACAAAGTTAGGGTGGAAGATTCACCAAATGGATGTCAAGTCTGCATTTTTGAATGGAGTAATAGAGGAGGAGATTTGCATAGAGCAACTAGAGGGATTTGATGTGCGTGATAGGGCATCTCATGTTTGCAGGTTGAAGAGAGCGTTATATGGGCTCAAGTAGGCACCACGTGCCTAGTACAACATGATCGACAATTATTTTCTTGGGATTGGCTTCACCAAGAGTGAGGCAGACTCAAACATATACTACATATTGGTTGGGGGAGAGCCACTCATTCTCGTGTTATATGTAGATGACTTGTTTATGACAGGATCATGGAAGCTCATAACAAACTGCAAGAGGGATGTTGGTAATGAGTTCAAGATGAAGGATTTGGGGCTTATGCACTATTTTATTAGTTTGGAGGTGTGGCAAAAGGATGGGAATATTTTTCTTGGACAAGGGAAGTATGCCATTGAGATCCTGAAGCGTTTTGGGATGCAAGATTGCAGGCCTATGGAAACTCCAATGATTAACAACTGAAAGAATATAGATGCTTCCAAGTCCGAGGGAGTGGATCCCACACTCAATAGGTAGCTCATAGGCTCGTTGATGTATCTAGTTAGCACTAGGCGAGACTTGTGTTTTGCAGTGAACGCACTCAATTAGTTTATGGTTGAGCCAAATCGTGTACACTGGGTAGATGGGAAGCATGTTTTGACGTATTTACGTGGCACATTTGAGTATGGATTAAGTTACATCCAGGGTGATGGAGTGAAGCTCATGGGTTATTCAGATGTAGATTGGGTAGGTAGTGTCGTGGACAGGAATAGTACTTCAGGTTGTTGATTTAGCTTGGGGTCGAGAGTTATTTCTTAGTTCAACAGAAAGTAGAAGTCAGTTGCTTTGAGTTCTGCAGAGGATGAATACATGATGGCCATCTTGGCATCTTGTTGTTGAATTTTAAATTCTAGACTAGTTTACAATTGCAGTAAGCTAACTAGGATCTCAAGAAGATTAACCATACACAGATTACACAATGGGTCTGCTCGTTTGACCATAGGTAATGCTCTTCATTACCACCCAACCATAGGTATCCTCAAGTGCCACCCCCGAGAGCAGGAGACCTGATACAGAATGATATCCAAGAGAAATTCACCCAAACACAGAGATATATGTTGTTATAGATGTGCCTAATCCGGTGTCTCATAAATGCCTTAGATCAGGTCGAATTTTTGTTGCCTCGGACAAGTACTCCTGCAGCTGCCTCAGATGTGTTAGGAGGGCATGTTGTGTGTCCAAAAATGAGGATAGGGTGCACTTACATATATAGGTCCAATATAATGAGGGGAAGTGTCTTTTAACATAGGGTCGAGCTGTACAAATTGCATACAAGCTAATTTATATCATAATATAATTTAGTCTTTACTTAATAGGTCGACTTGTACCCTTATCTCTCAACGCAAGTGATTTGGGGTTTTCTATTCTCATGATATCATTCATGGGAGGTCTCTTGGAGGTGAATACCCCCCGCATCTACCAAAACATCAACACTTGTGAGGCCGTTTGGCTACGCAAACTACTCATGGGGTTGTTTTATCAAGGTTGGAGACTACATTGATCCACTGTGACAATCAGAGTTGCATCAAGCTCTTTGAGAATCATGTGTTTCATGATAGATCCAAACACATAGAAATTCGTTACCACTTTATCAGAGACTGTGTGCAGAAGGGAAGCATGAGGCTACATTTTGTGCCAACCGGTGAGCAGTTAGTCGACATACTCACGAAGCCTTTGGTGAAAGAAAAAAATGTTTTCTTCTGAGACAAGTTGGGGGTTGTGCAAAGCACCTTCCTTGCTAAGAGGGAGTGTTAAAATCATAGCGAAGAAAGGTGTCTACCTATGCTTTTGTGTCTGAGAGCATGAGGGGGACATTAAACACCCAAGTGTACTCTTTATTATTCTTGCCTAAGTTTAATTTAGGAAAGTATGATAAGTTATGTTCTAATTTGTCATTGACTTTATTTGCCTAAGTTTCTAAAGTTCACTTTAGAAACAACTTTAGTTGTCTCGGCAAAAGATTAAGTCCCAATCGTTGATCTTGAGAAAAGCTAGATCTGATCTTAGCCATTCATTTAGAGGCTAGATCTAATCTCAACCATCAATCTCTTTGGAGATCTAGGGTTAGTCCTAAGAGGGTAAATTCAAGAGTATAAAGAGAGGGTGAGGGCACTAGTTATTTATATCATTGTATTGTGATCATCTCAATGATTGAGAGAGAAAGGAGGGGGGCACAAGGGTTTCTTGTGAGGCAAATTTTCTGTAGAGATTTCTGAGGACAAGGCAACAATTTTATGAGAACAATGAGGGTTTGGAGAGGCTTAACAGAGGGTTGATTAGCTCTTTGAAGGATCTGATTCGTCTGTGGAGTGATTTCTTGATGAAGGAGAGTATTTGGAGGCCATATGGCACACCGACAAGGGTTTCCTATTGGCTGTAAATTTCAAGATATGATTTGTGAGTTGTAATTTGTATTATTGCTGCTATAGATTGTCTAAAGAAGAGAAGAATAAATCCCTCCTTTGCTGGTTTTCCCCGAAGTTGGGGTTTCCAGGGTATATCTTGTGTTCTTGTGTTGTTTAACTATTAATTTCCACCATGCATGAACTTTAATCAGGTAGCGTAATCATTGTATAGATCATAATTTTTATTTCTGCAGGAAGATTAAATTTTCCGGGAATAATCTTTTGTGCTTGGTTATCATATTGCTGGGTTCAAAAAGTTTTACATGGACAACCATGAAACCAAGCTGATTTTATGCTCCAAAGTCACTTGTGGTTGTAATTCACTTATTGCTTAAACAACAAAACAAATCAGAAACATGGTTATTGTAGTTAGTGTGAACTAGGGTGCTACACGGAATAAAATATTAGGATAAGTAACAAGTTATAACATAGTTTTAGCTATCTAAGGACAAAATGTTGGGTGTTACACATTCCGACGTGGAATTATTTCAATTAATTGTTCATGTCCACTGCATTGTAAAATCTCAATTGAAAATTGAACTATGTTTAGATGGAAAGGAGAATTCACAATTATGGCCTATGAACAAAACCCTTTGACTTGTATAAGTTCTAAGAGTAAAGAGAGCGCACATGAAATGGAAAATGTCTCCCACTAAGGTGAATGATCTATTATCAATTTTTTTAAAGTGTAGCAATGAAAGTATTTCTCTTTGAGAGGTAAGGTAGTGTTGGGCTCCAAATTAGCATAGTGATACAAATATAATCTAGGGGAAAACCTCTCAATACTCAATATTGGGGGGTTAAGATGAATGTATGCTAGTTTATTTATTTTAGGTTATGTTTTTTTATTTTTTTGGACAATGGAAGTTGGATGGCAATTTTTTCCATTCTAGTTTAGGCATGTATGTTACACAAAAACCTCATCCGCCTCGAGCTGTAAAAGAACCCTGCTTCTCTTGGTGTAATTACACGTTTGGAGAAAAAATTATATTGATAAACTAGGGATAACTTCTTTCACATTCACTCATAGAGGGAGTTTCATATTCAATTATAGAGGATTTTTAGGCAATGAATATAATATTTCTTACTTTTTTAATTGTTTGTTGGTGGTGTGAATAATCACACATGTATAGGAATTGCAAGACAAAAGATGGCTTGTAAGGCGTTACTCGTACCAAAAGGTTTTCCAATCCAAAAGTTGGATTTAGGGTGCAAGGCCCTTATCCTCCATCAATTGAGTGTGGTGAGTAATCTCACATGCGTGGCAATTGTGTCACAAAAGGTGGGTTACAAGGCATTACCATCTTCAAAAGATTTGTCAATCCGACGTTGTCTTTGTGGTGCAAGTGATCGAGTTGATGAGATAACATCATTCCTCACTCTAACACGGACATCGCTAATGAATATTTAGTGTCGTTCCTTGTGAGCAATATTTCATTTGTGGTTGTTATCTATGTGATGTCTACAATGGTGATGATGATGGTTAACATCCACTGAGACCAAATTAGGTCTATCAGGCCTTTAAGAAAGGTAAGCAACCACTTGGTTTTCTTTAGAATTTTATTTCTATGCTTGAAAGTATTTAAGAGAAGCATATTGAATCATCATAGTTTTGTTGAGTTAAAAGGTTAGGAAGGTTGGTATTGTAACAAATATTTTGAAATTGCGATCTAATGTGGGTGTATGCAACATATTATAAGAGAAAATGTTTTTCATCTTCAATTCTTTTAGTATCACAAAGATGTCAAATTATATCGACCCACGACATTTTAGGAATTGTCTAATGCCTTATTTCACTATGGAGCTAATGGTAGTTTGTTCTTATCTTAGCAATGTTGATTTTCTTCTTTACGCTATTCAAAACAAAGAGATACTTTTGATCTTCTATATGAGGGTTGATCACCTCCTTACAATATCTTCATTTTATTTTATTTTCTAATTCTTTATTGCGCCAAAATTTCTCCATAAATTTAGATGTCAAAATATTTTTTGTATTATTGTTATTCTGAAGAGTAACCTCTTCCTTTATTCCCCAATGATTTAGCCAAGACTTGGCCTCTTAATGCCACCCCCATTTTAGTTGTAGGTGCTTTTGACTGGAGTTCGAAGTAATCTTAGGAAGCCTCTCGTCTTCCATGTTATTTATCTTGTTCTTGTACATTAGTGTCAATGTCCTTATATATGTTCAATTAAATCAAGAGTACTTGTACATTTAATTCTATTGATTGAGGATACCTACATGCTCCTGAGACACCGCACATTGTTTGTGTAGGGCATAGGCACTTATATTGATTGTATTAAATGGTTTACCATGATTCTAATTAGCCTCTAGTTTACTGGTAACCTTATTCTAATTGCACACTTGAAAACAATGGAAGTAAAATATGCTTTACTTTATTATGGAAGTAAGAAATAAAATATCATGCAAGTAAAATGATATAATTGAAAAAACTACTATGCAATGAACTAATATCTTTGTCTCCGAGTCTAGTATGTGGCTACCTCAAGAGATCAATACATAGACAAAAAATTCTACATACTACCGTTATCTCTGTAGCTAAACTTAGAAGTAGAAGTTATCACTCACAATATCCATACAATCAAACTAATGAAATAAGCCATGTAATCAATGTTGTAATAAGAAACCAATATATTGCTAGAAAAAAAAAACAAATATAAGAAAATAAATGACAGTCTAGTACATTCAGAGTGGGCCCTTACTCTTCGGTTTCATCTACTTTAAAAAACTAAGAAAGTAATGCTACTATACTCTCAAGTTTAGGTACAAAACTTGCTCTTTCATTAGCAGAATTAGGAATGTTTACAACTTTGTATATTAGTTCTTTACTCACTCATTCGATCCACACCTTTTATAACTATTGAGTTGTGCTCGTCTTGTATGAGTTGGATTCATGCCATTTTTGGAGAAAGAAAACGAATATATATCAGTCCTAAAAACTAGTAACAAACATAACAAGACACAACGATATTGATCCCCTGTTCTTCATCGCTCTAGTCAAAAAGAGAGGTTTGGATTGGCTACCAATGCTTGATCCATGTTGTGGGGCGCTAAATATGGTTCCAATCGTTCATAACACAATCTAGAGACTCTGCCCATATGCTTCACGTTTTCATGGATGCCAAAAAAAACGAATTGAGGATGAGATCCCTTGCACAGATGCCATGACATTGCCCAAAACCTTTGTGAGGGTAGGCATGTTGTTAAAAGTTAGTTCAAACATTAAATTCCATGTCATTCCTTACTCATTCAAATTCAGGGTTGTTGTAGTATTTCTTCTTGTCCATGAATCAACTTGGTGACTAAAATAACACATTTATTCTTTTCCAAGGAGAATATGTAGTCACTCATATATTTAGTATACAATAAGAAAACTTAATCACAACAAACCATTAATAACAAATCAAACATAACTTGAGATTATAATTGTAGGCAGGAAAATAACCAAATTGCAATCCAATACATCTAAGAGCCAAATCCAAATGGGATAGCCATTTTTATAGCCAATGGGTGTTTCAAGAGAGTCTAAGTTAGATAAAAGAAACGTTATGAAGAGTTAAAAATATATCATATAGGAGACTCATCATCTCCTCCCTTCCAAAATTGTTGCATGTCCTCATGCAACTTACTATTTGACCTCTGAAAAATCTGCATGAACATTTCTCCAGTTTTAGCCTGGGTGGTTGAACTCCTCTAAAGTATAGAAACCTAAGTTTCTTTCCACCCGTGTCCATTGTGCCAATTCATTGAATTCATCCCATTCTATAGTGATCCTATATACTTTTGTTGGGAATGAGATAGGGGGATAATGAAACCTCAATGCTAACCACTAGGTGCTAGTTTTTCTTAGTGAATTAGCATAGAGTTCTGTCTCAGCCATTGTCAAATTAAATAGAGGATATGTTGTGGGACCTCTCTCTTTATCGGGACGTTTGACATCCCTGCCCATATCTCATGTGATTCGATCAAGGCTTCAATAGCATACTGGTGGATTGTGTTCTCATAATCTGCAAGAGCCAGTTGTTGATTTTGTTTAATTACTACTGCATTTCTAGAATCACCTAGAAGTCTACATTGTTCTTCTTGAATTACCGTAGGTAAAGGGTATTCATATCTGATAAATACGTTAGAATTAGCCTCTCCATTCTCATAAAATTGGGATGCCTCTTTCCAGACTACCTGATTGTACACAAAAGATGAGAAACCCTTGAGCTGCACATCCTCCAAGTGGGGGTTTGTATTCCAGTGAGAGTTATCCAGCATTATAAAATTGAATTGATATAGTTCGTAGAGTAAATCCTGATCATGAAGTGATGCTGAGGAAAAAACATCAAGAAATTGCTCCAATGGATGAATCTTGGTAGTATACCCTGCTATTGCCCTTTAGACTCATAATTTTGTCCACCTCTCATGGAGGAATATACCATAAATTATAGATGGGGTCTACATGCCAATCCTTGAAGTGCAAGTCCACAAACATGTTGCAACTGTTGCTGGAAATATGCTAATTCCACCTTGTAATGTTGAATATTGGATTTCCACTTATTTCCTGAGCAATGCACATTTGAAATCATCTCCCCTTTAGTTTTGGAATGGTCTGTCTATCGCTCTTCTTGTCTATTATTCCCAAATCAAATAAATCATCTTTATTACACCGATTTAGGAGGTCTGGCTTGAGTTGCAGGAAAGTATAAGTATTCACCATCACATCATATAAGATAACATTGATAAATTTGTTAGAAAATGAAATGATATTCTCTATTTTTGGAGTGGAATTGTCATTTGTACTAGGATCCTCTGTTGAGGCATTCTCTCCTTGAAACACTTCCTCAGGTTCACTCTGAGAAATCCCTCTGGACAGGTCATTAGAGTCCTCATAAATATCCCCATCCTCGTGATTTTGCTCTGAAACATGCTCATTTTTATGCATGTGAATGTTTTCATCATGTCCTATGTGTTAGAAATAATAGGTGTGCTCATTTAACGTAGACAATATCTCAATATTGTCACCCAACCATAGGCACAAAAGCCATCACCGAGCACCTTAACCTTGACAGATGGAATAATTTCGGAAGCAAACCCTAGAACCAATAGCCAACCAAGGTAGCATACTTCTCTCCAAAGCTAGCGTACCAAGTAGAGAGTCCAAACCATAACCAGGGAAAAAATTCCAAACCATGACCAAAGACCAAGTCACTACTGCAACAGTTGTAGCTCTCTTCCAGTCATGCACACCACTTGTCCTTATGCAGTTATGAGAGTGAGTGAGAACAAATGATCTCTAGCACCCTCTATTTATACTGCTCCAACTCACCTAACTGGGCCGACTTCTCTTCTTGGAGGCTAATAACTCAATATTAATTATTCTCTTGAGCCCACTTGTTTTCTAGGGTTATTATCAACATTTTAGGGTTTCTCTTGCTTCTCGAAATATTCTAGTCTCGTCAAAGGTTACTCATAGAGGTTAATACCTCCCACAACTACCATAATATCAACACTCCCTCTTAGCTAGGAAGGTATTAAAGGAAATGGTCTTGAGCACAAACATACCATTCAACCAGTAGCATCATCAAGCCACACATGCTATCTCATGATCAAATCACAAGCACCATCATCACTATCCAACTAGATAGTCTCCATGGCAATCAAAACAATGCCATCCAATAAAACACATCTGTCTATTCATAGTAGTATACAACTATAGTCCAGTGGTGCACAACCACTCCTAGTAGCACACAGTTACTAAACAGTGACACATAGTCACTGCCAGTGGATCAAATCCACCACAATAGTATACATCTATTGTCTAGAGACATACAATCTCCATAACAATCATATCATCTGATGTCAACCTACATCAACAATGTCATGATACAAACTGAGTCATCTGGGCCATTCTTCCACTCACATCTATGAGATATGGAAGATCATCTTCCCTCAGAAAGTTAAACAATATATCACACCTGATCAAATAGTCTGGAAACCAGCTATCACAATATATCACAATATATCATAGTTGAATCACAATATATCACAGTTGAATCTAGTTCTTGATCAAACAGTCCAGAAACTAGCTTACGGAGCCACACTGCTTTTGTACAAGCATCACAAGCTGCAATATACTCTGCTTCTGTAGTGTTGAGTGCAACATGTTATCTCCTCAAATAAATCAATCGAGTTATTTAATTTTAGGTGATAGGATGTCTTTTAAAAAATACATTTTAAAAAAATTTAAAGCTCATTTTTGAGAGCTTTATGCATGTAATAAAGTTAGAATAAACATTTGTTTACTTTTTATTTGATCTAATTCAAATCTCAGGTTTCGGTGGCTTAGGCGAACATTTCGATTGTTTATTAGCTAATGAAAGCCTTAGCTTTCGACAACTCAAACAAAGAAATTCAAGGCGATTTTAGCCACCGAAATTGCAGGATCAGGGGAGGAGTCAACACGTCCTTTCACATGTTTAAACCGTCGGGTTTGAAGTTTTATAATTGCAATTAGCCGTCGAAAAGACAAGATAAGAAACCGTTTAAGACCAGGAGCTGATCTCTGCATGATGTAGCAAATCTTTTTGGATCATCGTTTCATCAAACTACATGGTTACGTACCTTTCATCATTACAGTCATCAACCATGATTGTTTCAAATCACAAGATGCTCTTTCGCATCCCCTGTAATCAATGCCACGATCTGATGCTCGCCTCATTTTTCTCGTCCCTGTCACAGCCGAGCCAAATCTCCCTAAGTCTACGCTGTGTAACTTTCCCCCAAATTTCGATTTTCCAATTGCAGGTGTACAGGAGCATTGCGACAGATGAAGAAAGGAGGATCAACTCCGAGGAAAGAGATCGACAATATTAGTTACTTGGAATCACACTCGGAGGTATGCCAACTTTTCAGGGACGCAGGTTGCTATATTTTTTGTAAAAAATTATAGAGCTCTCACCAGTAGGTGGCATAAGACTTTGCCCTAACTTTCGATGGAAGGAAAGTAGTCATCGGTCGAGATGAATTCGAGGTGGATGAAGCCCTCATAACCGAGGTGACAGAGCTTCCCAGGATTGGAGAAAAATGGTTTAAAACCACTGTCACAAAGAATGTTGAATTCAGGTCTTACTTGAAACCAGAACACAAGGATTTGATATGGAAGAAAGACATTCTTGTGTCTTTCCTTGAAGAGAAATGGAAACAATTACTAAAATCCATTATGGTCTATATAACTTGTGAAGGTAGATATAATAGGGTGATGATTTACCATTTCAAACTGATGAATCATTTTACTGGTAGAAACACACTCAATCTGCCCTATTTTCTCCACAGAAGCTTATCTAAGATGGCTCATCAGGTCAAGGCTAAGCCCAATAAAATTGCAGGTAAACTATCCCACCATGGTCTAATTAAACTCTTGGTTTGTGAGTTGTTGCAGAGAAGAAGCAAAGAGTGGAATTACTTCTTGTTCTAGAATGATTTTCAAATTGATATACAACTAGAGGGCAAAAAGAGTCTTCATTCCAAGAAGTCTTCTACTCCCAGAAGTGGAAAGAGGAGGAGGAGAGCTATCTCTCCAATTCCAGTTAATCAACCCTCTCCTTCTTCTAATATTAATAGAACTAAGAAGAAACTAAACTTCAGCAGTGAAACAGATAAGGCCGAAGAACCCCCAATGAACAAGAGCATTCTTAATCTTCCTTACACAAACTCGGAAGATGAAGAAGACCAGATTGAAAGATGGCATGAAGATTCAGTTACCACAGGGCATGGAAATTCAGTTTATGTAGATGTATTCATAGCAAGGTATGAAGACCTTCCATCACCTACACTTCAATAAGAACAAGAACCACAAGTTGCAGATGCCTCATCTAGCAAAAGAGTGAAGCAGAGTAAATCAAAGGAAATCAAGAAGCTTAAGAAGAAGTTAGCTCAACAGGAAGTGCTAGAAAGGGTAATTAAACCCAGATATGAAACCCTATCAAAGAATTTTTTAGAAAGTAACTTAGCCTTGGAAAGATTAGCACATGAAAGCATAAAGGAAAAGAAAAAGAAGGAGAATATTGTAAAATATTACAACAGCTTATGGAGAGTAGCTCAGAGTTTGAAGAAAAAGGTCAGGGCTTTAAGGTTGAAAGCTATGTCTTCAAAACACCAGTCTCAAACACATGCTATCCTTGAAACCCTAGCAGAGGTAGCAGGTAAGTGCAATGAACCAGAGGCAACCAACAATCCTACAGTCTTTCAGCAAGATGCAGAAGCCTTAAAAGATCAACCCTAAGGCGTTTTGAGCTAAGATAAAAGGTATTTTGAAATTTTGATAATTTCACTAAAACAAACCTTTCAGTGGCTTAGGCAAACATTTCAATTGTTCATTAGCCACCAAAAGCAAAGCTTTCGGTAGCTAATTGGTCCAAATTCTATCTATTCTAGCTACCCAAAGCACTGATAAGGCAAAAAGTTAATATTTTTTCACAGATCCAGGTTTTCCTTGTCCAAAAGCCTCAGGAATGGTTCCAATAGATAGAAAATAATTAATCACATCCTTATCAAGAGTCTGTTTTGATTTTGGAGATGCTCTACAAGGCAGAAAGGTCAAAATCGGTTCGCTATTTTCAGGGATATAAAGTTGTTTGATTGTCAGCAGGTGTCATTTTCGACTTCTCTCATATCACATAAAATCCAGCAGCCTCAGAAGGCTCACTACACCTGCCAAAGAATATGAAGGACATAAAGATCATCCAAGGATATGAATTGACCTATTTTATAAGATCTTTGCCTATTTTCTTGGGTCAGTTATTGACTTTCTATTTTAGGCAAAATTCGATCTAGTATTCTAGGATTTTGAAAYTGTTTGTAAAGACTATAAAGCCYAGAACATTTGATGAACAAAGGGTTCGATTTTGAGTTCTATAATCCATTGTTATTGTGATTAAGACATTTTMTTTAATATATTTAGCCTGCAAGTTTCTTTCATTGTTATTGTCARACTCTCTTTTCATTTCTATTCTATGCCTATGAGTTGAAATCATTTMTTTGTCTYTGTTTAAATGTCCTATGGTGAWTGTCATCTTACCTTTKATTATTAAACAAGAATCATAAGCATCCATTGCTAGTTTGTTGACCCATCATATATATGGTTTATGTATGTTCTGGTTAATTGATTGGTTTCTTATCTATTTGATCTACAAACCTATCTGATAATAGCTCTTGAAGGCCTTGTACTGTGTGAATATAACTAGACTATCTTGAAGATCCAATCCAGTGTTTTAGATATTCATCTTGATCCAAACCACACCCATTATTGAGAAAATAATTACAAAAAGGTTAATTTACCAGGCATCTCTGAGATACAACCTAGGAGAGTTTCTTGGAGTGATAACACAACAGACTTCTATTTCTTGCTAGCCCATGATATCGTGGCAAAGCTCAAACTGAAACATATCCAAGAAGCACTTCTTCTGTCATCTGCACTCCCTGCCCAATCTGAATCGATAAATCCATAGAACTGTATATCATAACTCAAACGTCCCATAAAGATATTTCAAGGCATGCTTTGCAATTATTCAATTCTCATGGCTAGGTTCCACCTGGAACTATTTTCACAGCAAAGAAAATATCCGGCTGAGTATTCTCCAAATACATTAACGAGCCATTCAATTGTCGATACAGGGATGAGTCTACTAGATCAGAGTCTCTCAACTTCTTTAGATCTGACATCATGGGATTTTTCCATGGATTTGTAATCAATTATCTTGGACTTCTAAAGAACCATTTCAATACACTTCCTCTGTCATAGGAAGTTTTCACCATGCTTCTTCTGTACATGAGAGGCTTTGCACCAAGTTGCTTGAATCCATACAAGGTCTTCTTTCATTTGCATACATGGGTCTCTTTCTGGTATACCTCAAAACCTCAAGGTTGCTCTACATATACTTCTTCTTCAATTACTCTGTTGAGAAGAACAGTCTTTACATCCATCTGATGTAAACTCCAACCCATGGATATTGCAAGAGATATAATGGCTCAGGTAGAAGTATATCTAGTTACTGGAACAAGTTGTCATCACAGTCTTCTCCCTCCTTCTGGGAGAATCCTCTAGCCCCAAATCTTGCCTTCTATCTATCAATGCTTCCATTTATAAGTCTTTTTCACAATTTCATACATACATTGTTCTTCATCACAACTTCCTTCCATTCCTTCTACTTGACTGCTTCTAGTGGATTCAAATAATGCTGGTAGACTTATGATTCTCGGTATAGTAACTGGTTCAATTTTGTTGTTCTGGATTTTCTTTCTTTCTTGGAATCTTCATGTTCTTCCTCATGTTTCTTTTCAACGTTGGAGTCCATGGAATCTTCTATCGATTCCATGCCCTTCCTTTCTAAAGGTTCCAACTTATTCCTTTCACCATAGGAACATAAATGTAGATGGACAACCAAGGATATTCAAGGCTTCTTTTCGAAGAAGACTTCTTCTAGACTCAAGCTGAACACATGTTGCTTATCATGGCTTCTACTTCCAATGAGGAACATCGACAAATACTTCATAGTTTTCATAGATTCTTCAATGGATCATATAATTGGGGATTAACTCCCTCTTAATCCTGACTTCATGCTTGAATGGCCAATATATAAAACTTCCTTGTTTTTATCCTAAGACTGCATGTTTATGGAATTCTGTAACCAATTACCTCTATCTGAGAGAGTCCATGCTTCCATCTACTAGATCTCTCTTTGCTTTATGCAAAGTGTCACAAGACTGTTATGGTTTCCTTTTGATTACTGAATTCCTCCAAGTCTCTCTTTCTCTCTCTCTCTCTCTCTCTATACACACACACACACACACACATATATATATAGGAGGTACATACATACACACACACACACATACATATATACACTACTACATATTGAAAAATTTGTGACGACCACTTGCGATGAAAGTACTCTTTCGTCGCAACATACAAGAGAAAAAGTTCATGTTTTCTAAATCTACCCCGTATTCATCGCAATCTCGACGCTTACAGTCTGACTAAATTATTATGTTCAATGTTAGTCTCACGAGCAACACCTGTAGATTGTCCATCACTCTTGCGACGAACATTGACCATAATAATTTAGTAAAAAAATACCGTTGAAAAAGACCTAAAATAAATAGGTGGAAAAAAAAATATTTTTAGGTCACTATTGTCGCAATTGCGACGATAGTGACCTAAAATTGGCCTATATATATTTGACGATTTAAAGATATTGTGACAATCTTGGTATAACAATGACGGTTCCGAAAGGGTATTTTTGTGCGGAAAAATGTCGCAGAATGTTGTTAGAGGTGGGGGAAAAAGTAAAGCGGGTGAAAAGGGTGATGGTAGATGTTATTGCCCTTGTAAAAAATGTTGCCTCAGACGTCCCGTAAGAATTTTAATAGCAACAAATACAAAACATTGTAGGAAATATGGTCACATTGATAGCGGATCGAATGAATATCGTCCCATGGCAATTAGCTATATATTCATTATATTTTTTTATTTTGTCAATTTTATATAAAATTATATATATATTTGTTATAGTATACACTAATTTTGCATGATTGCTTGTAATTATAAAGTTAGAGTTGCCCTCTAACTTTTCACAGAATATTGCACCAAGTATTAGTAGAAATGATGTTGTACAAGCTGAGGAACATCATCATGACCAAGCAAATGAGGA
>JZKD02S1672781.1:1434229-1456684 GCA_000966675.3 Picea glauca
GGATTAAACCTTCCAACCTAGGATGGAGAAGCTTGCACTCATGGTCACCTTCCCCCCTGCATCTATCTGGCGACTCTGTCCTGAAGCTTGAATTTCTAGCTTTTCAATTGTTTGTTTCAGATCAACAATTTGGTTGTTAGCTTGCTGAGTTGTGTAGGTGAGACCTTCTACCACTTCCTCCCTTAGCTGGATTAGATCTTCCTCCATCATTTCGAACCTCCGACCTCCTTTCCCATCAAGACGGAGCAGGAATCCTCTATGCATGCTAAGCATGCGTTTCAGCCTATGAATTTCGAGTTCCAGGGAGGGCGAGGGATTAGGGGGGGTGGTTGAGTTGGAACTGGACTCCATTGCGAGAGCGGTGGACAAAGACCAGGAAGGAGGCTTGGCCAAGCAAAATGGGTACAGACTAACCGGGGGAAAGACTAGGAGCTCAAGCCAGGCGAGAAACCAGACATAATTGGGAAGGCAATATGAGCAGGAGCAGTTCGCCACCTTCATGAATTTAACGGTATCTCGTTCATGCGCCGCCATGGGAGGAGGGGGGGCTCGCGCGAGTGCCATGTGGGAGGGATAAGAGATTTGTGCAGAGGTGCAGGAGGGATGTGAAGTGAAGGATAGGGAGGGGGAGGGGAGGGGACGCGAATAGGATGAGTATGATGTCGGGAGGGAACGAAGGCCACTTGCCCTGGGAGGCCCAACTGAGCGCTCGTCGGGTGTCGCTAAGGGAGAGGGATGAAAACTAAAGTTCCATTTAGGAAGAGTTGACCCCTACTCAAGTGGGTGGTATATTTGGCAGCTTGGTCGGCTTTGGCGTTGAGATGACGAAGCACATGAAAGAAGTCAATTTTTTGGAAGGAGCGGGAGAGCCGCATGATTTTCTTGAGAATGTGGCACAGATTCATTTGAGTAGGCAAGGTGTTGGTGACCATAGCTTGGATTAAAATCCGGGAGTCACCTATCACCGTTATTTCTTTGATTCCTAGATTCCAGGCTTGGATAAGTCCTTGCCAAAGGCTTAGAGCTTCTGCTATATTATTGGATTCGACTCCAAGCCCCCAAGAGTAGTCTAATTCTCGTAGTTCACCAGATTTCGTGATCCTTAGTGAGAGGAGGGGGGGCTTTGAGGTTTGGTGCGAGGCTATGGATCCAATCTTTATCAGGGGAGTTGAGAGAAAGGGAGTTGGTGCAAGGCCAAAGGTAGGAGAGGCAGTCTCCTAGTAGGTCTTTGGCTTTGGCAGAAACTATGTTGGGCGAAGCGGTCAGGTTTCTGAAGATTATGGAGTTTCTTTCGAGCCAAATTTTCCAAAGGATGAATTTAGGGAGGGACATCCAACAACACTTGATTTGAGGGTTGGCCTTGAGAGGGAAACGAAAAAGGGTGGCCCGAGTTTTTAGCAGAGTGGGTATGTTAGGAGGGAGTTGGTCAGAAGGGATCCCTCCTAGCAGGGCATGCCGCCAGACTTCTTTTGCAAAGGGGCAATTGAGGAGCAGATGGTCAACAGATTCTTCATGGATTTTGATAGAGAGGGCATTAGATTCTAGGTTTAGCGGCTCAGAGCAATCCTAGCGTTTCGACTTGATTAATTGTCTGTTAAATTATTAGTAATGAAGCACATATCAATTAAAAAATTATTATGGTAATATTAATATTAATATCAAAATTGCAGCCTAAAATATTTTATTTATTTATTTTTAAATAAATATTGGTAGTCGCAATTGCCATGAAAACCTTAATTGCTGTGACAGTTTTGTTGTATAAATAATGAAAAAGATGTCGTCGCCTGTGCGACGACAACTTCAATTGTTGCGACAATTGTGCTATATAAAAACAAAAAGTTGTCGTCGCCTGTGCGACGACAACTTCAATTGTTGCGATAGTTGTGCTATATAAAAATGAAAAGTTGTCATCACACGTGCGATGACAACTTCAATTGTTGCGACAGTTTTGTTGTATAAAAACAAAAATTTCTTGTCGCACGTGCGACAACAACTTCGATTGTTGCGACAATTTTGCTATATAAAAATGAAAAGTTGTCGTCGCACGTGCGACAACAACTTCAATTGATGCAACGATTTTGTTATATAAACAACGCAAAGTTGTCATCGCACACGCAACGACAACTTCAATTGATGCGATGGTCTTCTATGTAAACAATGAAAAGTTTTCGAAAAGTTGTCATCGCCAGGGCGACGACCGATTAAATTATTGCGACAACTTTGCTATATAAACCATGAAAGTTGTTGTCGCAATAGGTGTCGCAATTGAGACGAAATGTTGGTTTCACATAGTTTGCCTATATTGTCGTATTGGCGACGATATTTCTTTTTTTGTCGCAATTGCCTATGTTGTCACTCTTACGACGTTTGTTCAAGTTCTTCGCAGTTGCCACATGACATAAAACGACGTTTCAAAGATTCCAGATTCTTCGCAATGTCAACGACATAACGTCGCAAGAGCGTCGAAACAACCATCGCAAAATGACCCAAATATGCTAGTGATATATTATACATATACACACACACATATATAGGAGGTACATATATATATACATACATATGTGTGTGTGTGTGTGTGTATACATATATGTGTGTGTGTGTGTACACACACACACACATATTATATATAATACATATATATAATATATAATATATAATACATATATATATAAGTTCCTCTCGAGTTGAGGGCTGCTACAATAAGGATGTATGAGAACATTATTGCTAAGTTTAAAAACATTGAGGGATGGTCAAAAGAGATTAATTGAAATATCAGAGTCAAACAAGGTTGTCCCTTGTCCCCTGCCCTTTTTGGCATATAGATTGACAAGTTAGAAGATTGCTTGGAAAAAGCAGGTTGTATCGGCCCTACTTTCACTGGTATAGTCATCAATCTTCTTATTTATGTCGATGATATCGTTCTTATGGCAAGGAGTCCCCATGATCTTCAAAACTAATTAAGAATCCTCAAAGATTTTTGCTCCAATATGGGTATCACTGTTAATATTGATAATACTAAGGTCATGATTATTAAATACAATAAGATCCCTTATGATACACTCGTATATGACAACAACAACTTGGAGGAAGTGACTTCATACAAATATCTTGGAATTGATATTCATGACAAGCTCAATTGGAATTATAGCATTGAGAAAATGATTATTGGGGGATGGAAAGCTTATTATGGGCTTGAAAACAATTGTAAATCAACTGATATTTGGAGTTGGGATAAGAAGAAACTCCTCTTTGAGACTCTTGTTACACCTGTTATTCTTTATGGATGTGAAGTCTGGAGATGTAGTATCTCTCGTAAATCTTGGAGAAAGATAGAGCAAATACAAAAGAATTTTATAACCTATAATCTCAAAATTAAAGGAAATACGCCCTATCCCATCATCCTCTTAGAAATAGGCCTCTCCCCCATTGAGAGCATGGCTATGAGTATATACCTAATGTATAAGAACAAGTTAAACAACATGGAAAACAAGAGGCTTCCTAAAATTGCTTCAAAATTGAGTCATAATCACCATCAACTCAAGCGAGGATGGCATAAAGATGCCTAGTCTTGGTTAAACTATTGAGGAATCATGGAAGACACCATTTTGCAGAATAAAGATACTATTAAAAAAACGTCAAATCAAAATTTAAGGAGAAAATGTGGTGTGATAAAGAGTTACAGGAAAAAACAAAATTAAGGTATTATAAAATGTAATCAACCCCAATCTAGAAGATCAAAATTATCTATCTATTTTGTCAAGTATAAAGAAAAAATAAGCATTGCTAAGATAAGAACAAATTCTCACGAACTCCATAGTGAAACCAGGCGTTGGTCAATTCCTAAAACACCATGGGATGAAAGAGTGTGTCACCTTTGTGACACTAAGAAGGTTGAAGATGAAAAACACTTTCTCTTAGATTGTCCAGCCTATACCCATATTAGATCTCATTTTCAAAATATTTGTCACACTACCAACCTTCCTAACCTCTTAACTTAACAAAAGTATGGTGATCTTGGAAAACTTATCTTAATGCTTTTCAAGCACAAAAACAAAATTCTAAAGAATCATAAGTAATCACTTACCCTCATAAGGTCTGATAGACCAATTCGGTCTTAGTGGACGTTAATCATCATCATCATCATATATATATATATATGTGTGTGTGTGTGTACACACACACACACACACACACACACACACACACACACACACACACACATATATAGGGGAGGCCCCAGGACCTCCCCCTTTATACACACCTTAATATATGCGCCATAACCAACAAGCCAACGACCCCACATTGTAAATAACATCGAGTTTATTACTTGAAACATGAATCTGCCCAGGGATGGAGGAGGGCACGCGTGGGTACGGATGGGCACACAGTTCGAGGTAGAATATTCAACATTTATTGCAGGTTGCAGGGCACAAAAACCAAGACATAATTCCTCTTGGACCTTGGAGTGCCAGAGTCGGATCGAGGTGTGGAGACAGTCATTTTTAGGTAATTCAATGCCACAAATTCAATGGTGTTGTTTGTTTTCTACTCTGAGCAATACTTCTACAACTTGATTTTAGAATGAGGTATACTTATGTATTTTGCCAAATTCTTTTGTTGAGTTAATAAAAAGACCTACCCACTTGAGGGCAGGACCCAGAGATGTAGTCCACCGAGGACGAACTCCGTTATCAAGTTTTTTGTGTTCAAATTTGATGCTTATGTCTCTTCATTATTGAGCTTTTCCTTCTTTAATGGGGCACTTTAATTTATGCTCATTTAATGCAATTCTTTATATGTCACTCGATGAAAATATCCCGGATCACTTTACCACTTCATTATACAAGGGCTCCCTAAGAAAACTACACAAATGGATTACAGAGACCAACAAGAAATTAGGAGAGTATTAAGATCTCATGAGAAAATGATACAAGCTAACAATACTTTCATATTCACTGTTACAACCAAGGTGCATGACAATGAGTAGTAGATAGTCTCCCAAATCACTTCTAATATGGGTAGTCTAGTCCAATTAAAACAAAAAATTGCAAACCTGAGGTGGAATGTGGAATGCTAAGAAATTTGATTGTACATCTGAGTAAAGATGTTTATTTAGAGGCTTCCAATCAGAGGGTGTTAGTTAATTCATGAGTACAAGGGGATCTAAAAGAGGATGATATGATGCACCGACTCTTTGAAGACACGAAGATAGGGGAACAAGAATCTGTGCCAATCAATATGGGCCTACAAGAGGCCACAAGCTATCATATCTTATGATAAGACTATGTTTTTTAAAGTCATTTGCATATTAGGTAGTTTTTATATAATCCATAGTAGTAGTAAATACTAGGAGTTTTTGCATTGAACATATGTAAACTTCGTATTTTGGTTTGGAACTATCCATGTTGTTTGAATTTTGAAGACATGCAGTTGGATGTACTAGTGTTGTAGAGCTCAGCTACAACCTTTCTTCATTAATATAAATTTTGTAGTTTCCGTTATAACAAAAAAAGAAGAAAAACTTGTACTGAAAGAATTGAACAAGTGATGAAGAAAACTAAATTGCAAACCTATTTGCAAGAGACACCATGACATATTAGGTTGGTTGATGGAGATGATGACAATACCAATGATGTTTTTGCAGTCAATACAATGATGGTGTCGACAATGTTTCTGCAGTGGAGAATTCAAAACCAAGAAGATCAAGCTCACATGTGAGAAAATTCTAGGAATTTGGTAGAAATTGCATCCCTAGTCTTTGTCTTTGATATAGGTGTTCTAGGTTATGCTTATATTGTTACTTCTAGGTGAGCATAGGGATGCAAGAGTAGTAGTTAGACGAAATTGATGGAATTAGTTGTGAGGTGAGACATATTTTTGAAAAATAATGTTCAATTTCCAATTACCACTATGACAAAATTAGAAATAACGACTCTACTTGCATATTGACTCTGTGTACAATAGGCTATGCTTGCAACAATACTCATGTCTAGACAACCACTTGAGTTAACTCCCAAAAAAGTCATTTGGATGATGCCACAATGAGTCCTTGAAGGTTCCTTTGATTTTGTAGACTTGACATGGGATTTATTCCAGCACAAGTATGTTCAAGTTCAAATTGTTGTTATTCCCTTTGAATGTCTTGAGGACTCAAGAACAAGAGAATTGAGCCATCTAGACTATGAAATGGATCTATTTATTATGTCAATGAAAAAACACGGGGCCATGTATGATGTGGGCATAAATCCAAATGATCAAGGGAATGCACAACCCCTGCATTTCTTGCAATATTTCAAGTAAGTATACTCCAGGTAATTTTGTGGTTAATGTAATATGTTGTCGTTACACTAACACTATAGAGATATGTGTTGTCAGGTTCAAAAATACAAGATATTGGTGTTATAGAGAAGTGTGTTGATAGGTTAAAACATATGAGATATTGGTGTTATGTGGTTACATTGGCGTTATAGAAACGTGTGTGTGTGTGTGTGTGTGTGTGTGTGTGTGTGTGTTCAAAAATACAAGATACCAATGTTATACTTTCCTCTTTTTATGTAATGCATGTAATTTATGTTATACCAATGTTATAGCTAGTTATATGCCGCATCTATTCTTTGTTAGCCTTAGCATTATGTGCAAACCCATGTTATATATAGTGTTATTATAGTTATTGTCACACATGTTTCTCTTTGTTTATCATGGTGGCCATGCCAACTTAAAGAGAGATACATGTCGGGAAGGTTTGTTTTTTATTTGAAAACCAACAAATAATTTTATTTTTATGTTATGCATGTTATACCGACATTATAAGCCATATCTTTTGCCAGTCCTTCTAATATGTTATGCATGAACCCTTGTTGTATGTTGTGTTATTTCAATGCAAAGATATAACAAGTTATTTTATACTTTTAGGCAATGGTGTTCTTATGTCTCAGAGCATTATAAATGCATTTTTAAATATCATTTGAAAAATAAAAAGTGTCATCATCGAGAGATGAGGAAGAGAGGATGTTAGTTGCAATACATAGTTAGAACAGTCCTATATAGACCACACTTGGCGCTCATCACTTATGTCTAGTTTCAACATGTGGACAAAAATGGTTTTCCTTGCCACGGTTGCATCGATCCTACAATTGCACACAAATGGTGGCTTCATTGTATGCACTTCTCAAAACATGTAAAATATTGGGTGGGATCCCCCCTTTTTTGTTGGCGTTTCTCCCACCGAGATACACATTAGGCATGTTTAGATGTTTGCACTAAAACAAATCCAAGACAATTTGCTCACAATGGGGAGAGATGCATTCCTAACTAAAAGATATATCCTAAACCAAAGAAAACAATGTGATGACCCTTGGTATCAAATTCGTGATGACGGACTCCATTAGCGTCCAATAGACAGTGGAAAAGAATGAGGTGGATGTGTTCTTACCAAATTGGGAACCATCCACACTAAGGATAATGATGAGATGGAAAGTGAAGCAGGTTGTTAAGCATGGGCATGACAACGTCTTTGTGATGGATTCTACTTTTTGCACAACCAAATACAAGGTGTTTTGGTCTCTTTTTCTTTTATTTACCATGACAACATTATTTTTTGTAGTAAGAATTCATGAAATCCTTGTTTATAGCACGCTTGTTTACCAAGGAGATGTTATCGTTTTGTTATACGAATTCATGAAATGCTTGCCTAGAGTGTTATTGTTCTAATATGTGTGTTCACTAAATGGTTGTTTCTAGCGGCATTATTGACCAATTGGTGTTACATATATGTAAAATTGTATTCATGAAGTCTTATGAATGGTAGTATCCTTTGTACACCATTATGGATTTCAACACACATCAAAATGGCATTCTTGTATATTGGGTCATATCAAAGAATGCAATGCAGGAAACAATTGTGACATAGTTTCAAGCATTTTTCCAATGTGTATTGACTTCCCATCCCACATGGAAACCTTCATCCTTTCTTTGTGGATGATGCCATCATAGAGATTCCAGCTATAGTGTGTGCAAATCTCTTAATTTCTCTTTCCTTCATTTTGTTGTGTATTTTCTTAATTGGCGATTGTTCACCTAGGTATTGTTCATTCACAATCAACTAAAATGACGTGTTCGACTATCCAACAATTCTATGCATCTGGCACGCGTGTTGTTGTTGGTTGAAAAAACTAACCAGGTATGTCCATAACAGTAAAAGAGAGATAGAAAATTTAAAGTCTCTGATATACATAATGCATTACTCATTGTCAATTAAGGATGTCGCAAGCAAATTAGTAGAGTTCTACGGAAAGTTCTTTGAGCAAATTGGTTTCATCAACTATTTCAAAGATTAGTGGGAGCCACAATTGAGTATAAATATGACACACTCATACATTATTGCTTATGATTTGACCAACGATATTTTAAATCCATCATAGTGATAAATGGTTATTGTTTGTGATTTGGCCAGTGTTATTTCTAAATCCATTGCAATGATAAATTATTGTTGTTGGTGATTTGGCTACCATTCTTTATAAATTTGTGACAATGATAATTTGTTATTGTTGGCAATTTGGCCAATGTTATTTCTTATGCTAATATGTCATGTGGAATGTTGGAGGTATGTGGGTTAAATCATATAGGGATTTTCAACATTCAAACCAGAAAACAAATGCTTTTGTTAAGTCATACTATAATCACAACAACAATAGTTCCTTGGAGAGGCGAGTGTTCAATGCCAATTCCATGTTTTTATGTATCAAAATTTTATATAAAAATAAATAAACAAAATTATATATTACTTACAACGTTATATATATTGTAAAAGCTATTATTGTTTTGATACTGATGTTATTTCAAGTCTAAAATGCATCTTCTTGTAGAATGGATTGGCATATTGGAAAACTCACAATGCAAGTACACTCCTAGTATTGGTTCATTGTGTTTATGAAAGATAGCCAATTTGCTCAAAATTTAATAGCAGACTAAATACGTAAGACATCATGGCAAAGTGTACTTAACATCATGGTCATATACGCCCGTTTTTTACCCTACCAACCTTGACATTATGAACATCGATTCACAATCTAGACAACCAAATATGTTCTACACTATGTGCAATCCTGGATCAGAGATGGCAGTTTGTGACTACCTGGATGCAAAGAGGGGAAATCTGTGAAAACATGTTGAGGAGGCATATATGTACATTAAGGGAGTGTTCCCTTCTGTGCCACCTAGTTTCCTACCCATGGTGCATGTGATGGGCACAATATTATTTCTAGACTTTGTTGAACCATCGACATTATGACCACCATTATTACTGACATCAATACTTGACTGCAACAATTTTGAAGGTGAGTGGGGTGATACACTGGTTGGTGAAGGAGATGAAGAGGAAAACCATAATTTCATAGATGAACATACTTTGCAGTGGGCGAATGTGGAGTTCAACAAGGTTATTGATTACTATATTCTTAGGAAATGTAAAAATGATATGTTTACATTGGAAGCAATGAGATACACACCAATAATGAAGCGTTTGGGGGATTTTTCGACTTGTCAATTGCAATATTTAAGGAATATGAAAAGAGATAACGTCAACACTGGTTATTCCCGCAAGTACCTAAGGAGCTTTATCAAAAAATGCTCCAAATGGTTGATTGAAAAGTAGGCACGCGAACACCTTTTATTTCCTTAATTGTTGATACTTGCTGCAATTGCAAATAATATAAGGCATGACATCTAATGCAAGCGACCCAATTGTATATTGCTTCCCAAAATAGATCACTAGAGACAACTTGGAGATCATATTATCTCCCCTGGACAAGTAGAATGACAATGTCAACATTCACTCCTAGAAGAGTGCATGTACGGTGGACCCTACCGAAAAAATTGAATTGTTTATTGATAATAAATCTAAAAATAATTGTTTTCATTTTTTAAAGTAACTTTCTCATTGAATTATCATTCATGAGAAACTCTTGGATCTTGGAGAGTGGATTTTTAACATTGGAGACATGAGGATCTACACCACATAGTATAGAGGTATAATTGCACCATGTCTATAGCCATTTACTCTCCATTTTTTTCTAGAGCATATAATAAAACTGTCCAAGAAAACAAACTATTACTTGAACTAACATGCCCAACATAAAAACAAAAACAAATTGATAGACCTAATGAAAGATTGAATTGTTTATTGATAACAAATCTGTAAATAATTGTATACATCTTTTAAAGTAACTTGCTCACTATAACTAAAACAACATAGAAAAACAAACTATAACTCCACAATAAATAACAATAAAACAAACTATAACTTCACAATAAATAACAATAAAACAAACTATAACGATTTGAATTGTTTCTATAAAACACAACAAGACAAACTATAGCTTGAACTAACGTAACAACAAGAACACATAATAACGATAGAGTCATCGTAGTCAATAATGCCAACTTAATTGGTTTTGGTTAATGAAGTGAATCTCTCAGATCAATTGCTTAGTCTCGACCTATAAGTGCTACTCCCGCATCCCTAGTATTTATCTTTTATCTAAGTGCTCTAGGCTATGCTTATAATTATGTTGCTTGATCTAGCTCTACTACCGGTAGATTAGATGTTGGCCCCACTAATATTGCCTTTGATGCTTCTACCTTTGTGTATGGCTTTGTTGCCATCCCAACATGCTATGTCTTTGCCTTTGCTACTAATGGTTCCACCGATAATATTGATGGTTCTACTACAAATGTTATTAGGTACATGCCTATGTAGTCTATGCTACTAATGTCAGGTATTGAATTGATTGAGAAACAAAATAAATGACTTATGCTATTGGTCTTGCTTAAACAACTGACTCTACATCTACTAGTGTTGGGTCTAATGCTTAGTAAAATGCTTCTACCTCTATTTATGCATGTGCTACTAGCACTGGATAAGCAATTGCATCTTGATCACTAAGCTTAGATTTGGACTCACTTGTTAATCCTCTACTTCAATTGTTGGATCAATTGGTTCAACTTCTAGGTCGACTACCAACCTTTGAACACATATTGTTGACCCTTAAGACAACTTTTTGGGCAATTTATTTGTTGAATATCGAAACCTTTTTCTGAATATAAGTGATCTAAACTTATTTTGCTTCTTAGGAGGTAACAAAATAGGCATAGAGTGTTCTGGTGGAATAATGTCAATTGAAATTCAAATTGTGTCATCCTTTAAACCCCTTGTTCTTAAAGCCTCCTGAAAAGAAAACAAGCATATGCAAATATTTTATTTTTTCAATACTAATATGACAATAAAAATAGAAATCCATCAACTTCCTTTTTCCTAAAATGAGCATACATCGCCCCCGGGGGGGGGGGGGCAGCTCAATTGGCAAGTGCCATGAAAATGAAGTTCCATGAGGTTTCGAGTTCAACTCCCCTTGGCTTACAATGTGTGCCGCGTAAGGGGCATCGTGGGCACACTTGGAGGTTATAGTGGTAGCAGTTGGATAACACGRCCACATGTAACGCACACGTGCCCAACTAGTTGTTGATTCCTCCAGACATAAAAAAAATAAAAAATAAAAWAWAAAAAAAATGAGCATACATCGTTTCTTGGAATCCTATATATGATATGGGATAAGATATTTATTAGAAATGAGAACCTTCCAATTAAATTAAATAAAACAAATGATGGAAGTATTGCGGCAATGTGAAACCATTTACAACAAACGTAGATCTAAGTAGGCGTGGATGATTTATTCTACAAACATGAAACATAAGTTTAACATAACTACAATAACATCGCCAACAACAACAAAACATGAAGGCATTATAGGGATGTCAAAATTATGTTTTAGATAGTGTTTCTTTGGAGGCCTTGCAAAGGAGCCCATATTGGGAAACCTACTATGAGATGGTGACAAGAAACTTGTTAAGAACCAAATATCAAAATAGCATAAAAACCTCATAATAAGTACGCCACGCCTTGACAAAGAGAGAAATCCAGATAATAAGCCTCTTTGAGGGGGCAACCTCCTTCTACATCACATGAATTCACAAATAGAAGATGGTTCCAAATGAAAAGGTCTCCTTGGTATATATAGGAGATTGGAAGGTACAATTACAACTAATGGACCGAAGCCGACATATATAAAATAATAATACTAATGTAATATTGCCCAATTAAGGGGTCATGTACCATGATTTAGGGCTTAACATGCCCCTCCCCTTTAGACAAGTGTTGTCCTCAACGCTTGAGTAGTTATGGATGCTTCTGTATAAAATACTCATCTTCCCACGTGGAATCTTTAACATGTAGTTTCTTCCACTTAATGAGATACTCTAAAATTGATCTATTCCTCGGCTGGTGAATTCTTGTGTCAGTGATAGCTTTAGGCTCCAATATGATTTTTCCTTCCTCGTCAAGTTCTGGAAATATAGTTTAAACTGGGATCTTATCACCTATAACCTTCTTTAAGCATGAAACATTGAAAACTGGGTGTACTCACGAAGATGTAGGAAACTCCAATATGTATGCCATAGTACCAATCTTTTGCAACAACTTATAAGGGCCATAATACTCCGGTGATAACTTATTATCCTTTTTAGCTTGATTGGCGAACATATGCTTGTATGGTTGTAGTCTTAAAAATACACAATCTCCTACTTCAAAACTTATTTCACTACGATGTTGATCTCCTTGTTGTTTCATGCAATTATGTGCCATGGTCAGGTTGTCCTTTAAGAGTTGGAGAACTTGTTGTTGATGCTCGATGTGTTCTTCCACTGCTTGAACCTTAGATTTTTGTTTTAGAGAAGAAGTGATGGACGGTGGGTGATATCCATAAAGCACCATAAGTGGTGTCATTTTTGTTGCAGTATGAAAGGAAGTGTTATACCATAATTCTGCCAAGGGTAGCCACTTGAACCATTGTGTTTGTTTATCATAGACAAAGCAACGAAGGTAGCCTTCCAGACATTTGTTCACTATCTCAGTTTGTCCATCATATTAAGGATGATAAGATGAGCTATGAACCAATTGAGTACCCAAACAAAAAAATAATTATGTCCAAAAATGTCGAGTGAAGATGGGGTCTCTGTCACTTACAATAATCTTTGGGCTTCCTGTAGCTTTTGAACTGTCTCCATGAATGCGATAGCAACTGTGATAGCTTTGAAAGGATGAGAGAGTGCACAAAAGTGTGCGTAGTTGGTAAGTCTATCAACAATCTCCATGACAACACTCTTTCCTTCAAACTTCGGTAACCCTGTGCTTGGAATGGCTAATGGTTGTAAAAGACCTGAGTTCTTAATTGTTTCCACCTTATTTTGTTGGCAAACCAAACATTCTGCCACAAACCTTTGAACATTAGTTTTAAGGCCATCCCAAAAAAATTCCCTCTTGACCCTCTAATATGTTTTCAAAAATCATGATTGCCCTCCTACCAGAGAGGTGTGCAATTCCAAAAGTACCTTTTGTTTGAGTTGGGAGTTCTTACATAAACATAAGCGATCTTTGTACCATAGTGAATCATTTTTCCATGTAAATGTATCAGATGCACTGGAATCCTGTTGAAACCTTTGAATGAGAGTCCACACTTCTTTGTCATTCTTCCATTCATCCCTTGATTCTTTATCCAATCAGGTTGGATGATAGAGATAACACAGAGAAATGCCTCAACATCTTCATCCTTTCTTGAGAGTGCATTTGCTAAAACATTTTGCTTCCCTTTTTTCTTTATGATTTCAAAGTCATAACCCAACATCTTCGTCACCCATTTTTGTTGCTCTTCTGAAGATAATTTTTGTTCCAAGAAGTATTTAAGATTGTCATGATCTGTTTTGGCCTTGAAGTGCCTACCTGTTAGGTAAGGATGCCATTGCTTCAATGCATGTAGTATTTCATCATTTCATCCTCATAAATGGGTTTGTGTAAGTCCTTTCCCTTGAGTGGTCGAATTTCAAAACAAAGGGGCCTTCTTTCTTGCATTAGAACATCACCAATGCCATTTCCCAAGGAATCACATTCTACAATAAATGTTTTTGTGAAGTCTGGAGTGGTCAAGATAGAAGCTTTGCACATTGCCTCTTTAAGTTGTTTAAAAGCTTGAGTTGCCTATGGAGTCCATGAAAATGCATCCTTCTTAGTTAATGTAGTTAAAGGTGTTGCTATTCTTCCATAGTTCCGAACAAACTCGCGGTAGTAACATGTCAAACCCAAAAATCCTCTAAGGTTCTTCAATGTTTTGGGAATCGACCAGTCCATCATGGATTTAATCTTGTTAGGGTCTACCTTGATACCTTCATGAGATACAATATGACCCAAATACCCTACCTCCTTCACCCCAAAGAAACATTTGGACGGTTTGGCATATAGTTGTTGCTCCTTTAGTAGTTGTAGCACCCTGTCAACATGTCAAACATGATCTTCCCAAGATTTGTTATAGATTAGTATATCATCAAAAAATACTAACACAAATTTTTGAAGGAAGGGATTGAAAATGGAATTCATCAACCCTTGGAATGTGGATGGTGCATTTGTAAGGACAAAAGGCATAACCAAAAATTCATAATGGCCTTCATGAGTTCTGAATGTTGTTTTTGGGATATATTCTTCCTTCATTCTAATCTGATGATACCCTGAACGAAGATCCAACTTTGTGAAGTAGATTGCTCCATGTAGTTCATCTAACAATTCATCAATGACGAGAATGGGAAACTTATCTTTAATGGTGATCTTGTTGAGCTCTCTATAATCTGGACATATACGCCATGGGCCCTCTTTCTTGAGCACCATTACCACCGGTGCAGAGTAAGAACTTTGGCTTGGTCTAATAATGTTAGCCTCTAACATTTCTTCAACCATACACTCAATTTCACTCTTTCAGGCATAAGGGTATCTACAAGGCATGACATTATGAGGAACACTCATAGGAATTAAGTGAATAGCATGATCATGATCGCGAGTGGGTAGAATACCTTTGGGAATATCTTCAAATACTTTGGAATGCTTATCAATGATCCCTTTGAGATCTAGGGGAATAGATGGCTTAGATGTTTGAACATCTAGTGAACATAGTTGTACAATTACACCCTGATGCCCCTTTTTTAATAATTTTGTCATGCCATTAGAGTTTAACACCTTACGGGGTTTCCATGTGATACCCCTTAACTCAAATTCCTTTCCTTCCAATGAAAATTTCATGAAAAGTTATTGAAAATTAAAAGCCATTGTTCCCAATTATTGTAACCATTGGACCCTTAGTACGACATGAGCACCACCTATGGGTATAACAATCATTGGACTATTCATTACATATTCCCCCATTGTAAGATTAATCTTATGACATTTCCCTGAGCAATTGATAGTTCCTCCATTTGCAATCATTACTTGAAACTCTGGCGCTGGATATATAAAGCAATTGAGAGCTTTGGCTAATTTACAGTGAATGAAATTATGAGTACTACCAGAATCAATTAGCACTATTACCTTTTTCTTTTTGATATATCCTTCAATCTTGAGGGTTTGAGGAGTGCTAATTCCATCCAATGCATGACATGATATGGTGGGAGTCATCTCTTCAAATGGAATCTCTTGTACATCTTCATCTTGAGATGGTTCTTGTTCTTCTTCCTCTTCATAATCTATTTAGAATAATTTCTTCTCACCACACTTATGTCGCTTACTGTACTCGTTGTCACAATTAAAGCATAAACCTTTTGTTTTTCTTTCCTCCAATTGTTGAGGTGTCAACCTTGTAGGTTGAGGTGGTTTAGAAGAAGGAACATCATTCTCTCGATAGATGTTAGGGGTGGTCCTTCTAGTAGCCATAGCCATATTTTTACTTTCAACATTTCTTGCCACCCTGAACACATTCTCCAATGATTTGGGTTCCCAAAGGTGAACCTCATGTTGAATGTATCCTTTAAAGTTCCTAAGAAGACATCAAACAGGTGCTTATACAGAATATTTGTTACCATTATATTCAATCTCTGGAAGTTCTCAATGTGCTCCGCAACTGAACCCTTTTGCTTGAGATTTATCAATTGGATGAAGAAGGTATTGCTCCTTGTATCCTCATTGTGTGCTATCATTTATTCCGTGAAAATTGTCCAAGTGACAAGTGATTTGCGAGAACAAAGCCATTGATACCACACAAACTGATTAGGTTCTAAATATAAGGATGCAATTTGTACCTTTTGTGTGTGTGGCACATCATGTAGATCACATAACTACTCCATCTGGAATATCCATGTGATTAGATCCTTGCCATCAAACTTCCTCATATCGATCTTAGGAAAGTGGTTGGTCTTCAACCCAAAGTTGAAGTTTCTCTAGTCTTGATTCATCTTCCTTATGTCCTCATCATGAATTTCATGGGTACATTGTTATTTTCAGGTGGCCACTCTATTAACAACTTTTTCAACCCTTCCATGATCTCCCCTTTTAAGCCATCCATCTCAGTATCAATCATCACTTCCAACTTAGCTTCAGTTGAATCCATCATATTTTGTTATTGCCTTCTTTTGTAAACCATCTATTTCCGTGCACATTTCTTCACCTTCATCAAGAGTCTAAGTAGGACTATCTGAGGGCCTATTTGGTGTAGAAGTTCCCTTTTTTGGTGGCATGTTGGCCAAGTATCACTACAAGGTAGGAATTCCTAATTGGATTAGGGAGAGGTCCTTACAGACAAGGGAGTGTTAGGTGTTATAACTCTCTGATATACGTGCGGGGTCCAATAATAGTACTTGACCCAATATCTCAGGGCACTAAGGAGGCTTGACCATGCCCTTCGCTGTCCTATCTGACTACCTAGGTACTAGAGAGTGATCTCCTCGAGTGTTGTTCTCAGTGTACTATAGCAACAAGACGACCAAATGGTTTAATCGATTGGTCTAAGGATTCTAGGGGGTCTCCCGATATACGCCAGGTACGTGGGAGCTCAAATTCGTAGTGTTAGCACATGAAATGTTCAAGAGTAAGAAAATTATGACCTTAGTCCATGTAAGAGTCTTGGTGTCATGATATTTCTCGTCATCATATGTCTTGTCTTAAAGGGGAGATCTCATCGTCTTCAATGCATTCAATTCATTATGATTTTTAGGATTGTGTCAAGGAACAACTCTAACAGTTTGAATAGAGCGCGCTACTAGAGTTTGAAAATTGGTGCTGCAAACTAGCGCTGCGAAATGACTGTAGTAGATGAAAAGGATTGGATGTTTCCACCTAAGTCCCACTTGAGTTCATGAGACACTAGCCCAAGTTCAGACACACTAGTTACTCCTTTGGTGATTGCATGTTGCTCAAATGGTTGATTGAAAATGTAAAACTGTTGTATATTGTTCCTGCGTTGCAAACTGTTAAATGATCTATGCGCTGGCAACTCTTTGCACCATTAAAACCCACAACTTTGGTGTCCTAAAACTTGGCCATTTTCAATATTGTTACCCCACAGGGTCATCTTATAGTTTTCTCCTGCAAACAATAACATTATCCACTGCCAAATCTGCGTTGTGAACTGGTACTACGAACTACTTTCCTGTTGCAACTTTCTCTGATGTTTTCATCATAACGTTCGAATCATGATCTAGGTTATTCTGAAATTTGGTGTGGAGAAGCACCATATGATCGTTAAATTGATGAAAAAAATCATCTCGACCCAGTTTGTAGTTTGGGAGAAAAGTTAAAATCATCACCTATAAGAAAGTTCACAGCGCATGCTGTCAAGGGCGTTGCGAACTCTAACAATTTTATATATCCGAGTTGTGGGAGGGCTACTAGCTGTCAAGGAGGGTTCGAATGACTTCTCAAAGATCAGTTAGATGTTAAAGGATACCTGCACCTAAGATTTAGCCCCATTAAAACCTCATGCAGTGAGTTGGCAACAAATTTATTAATGCCTTCCAACAACTTCCTAAAATTTAACAGTTTGTTGGATTTTTGTCTCTTTGACTGTTGCTACCTATCTCCAAGGCCTATAATTTAATGAAAGAGATGGGCTGTGACCTCCTAAGCATATTTTGGATACTATTTTCTATTTAATGAAGGAGGGATCTCTTGGAGGGGGTTAGAGAGGGTTGTATTGAGAGGCTTCCCTTTATGTTTTCATATAACTCTGTAAATGAGATGCAATGAAGATAAGAAGAAATAATAAAAAGGGAAACCTTTTCTCAAATAATTACAAGAAATAATAAAAAGTATTATTCCCATGCCCCCATTCTCTTTGCGTAGACTTTAACTTTGTTATTCTTATTAGGGGTATGAGAATACAATGATGATAACTTGTTGAATCCGCTAAAGATAACTATGGTGCAAGGTCACTTGCTAGAAGCAATGGTTCCCATTGCCATATCCTTGTACCACTTTGCCAACTTGCCACTACTTGACTCCTACACATCCTAGATGTGATGTGTGTTTTACATATTTTCTTTCTTTTACTTTGTGACAAGTTGTGGTTAGAATGCATAGTTGTCTACCCTTGATCTGATTCCTCAACTCCCTTCCCTGAATCCTCCTGGGTGGCATCATAACCAAGGATGAGTTCATGATTGGTTTCTTGTTGATGGTAGAGGGTGTTATAATAATAAAAGAGTAACATCATATATATATAAAAAGAAAAACTGCTACAAACATTAAAGGTAAATTCAAATTTATCCTTACCGTCTCTACATCTTGTTCATTTTTTCCCGACATCATTTGACATCCACCATCATGGATTCCTGTTGTGGACGAAAATCATGAAAGTTATAATGCTGAAAATTCAAAGTACAACAAAAAAGTGACTTGTAGACACTCATAACGCCAAGAACTTACAACCTTGTATCTTTTTCTTTCTAGTGCTAGCCCACTTTTACCATAAATCCCCCCCAATAGTTCTTTATTGACCTATAATCCAACTTCCTTTTCTTTCTCTTCTCCGTGCAAAGGTTAGATAACAAAAGTTAAATGCCGGGAGAATCACATAAACCTCACATTAAAAGAGCAACTAACCACAAAAACATGGAATCATTACCATGGAAAAAATTATTGATGTTGGATTTGGTATGACATCATCGAGTGTATCATCATCTTCATCTTCATAGTTGACAAGACTAATAAGAAAGGGAGAGGGGGAATATCTAGATTTGGGATGCAGGGAGGGGGACTCTCTAGATTGACAACATAGAGGAGGATTATCCTCTTTGAGGTTGTGCTTAAATATCTGAGACGAAGATTAAAGCCTCGTTGATATTATAGTTGGAGTTGTAGGAATAACCTGCATAAAACAATCATGAAGTTTGTTATCCTAACAGATAATCAAAACAAACAAAAAATCCACATGTAAAATTTCACTGCAAAATAATTACTTACAATTTTCGTCTCACATGTGAGCCCAATCTTCTTGGTCTTGGCGTTTTGACTATAGAAACATCATCGACATTGTCATCATTTTCATCAACAAACCTAATATGATGTGGTGTCCCTTGCAAACATGTTTTCTTTAGCGCATGTTAAAATGTATTAATGTTGACATAATAAGCAAAACTCTAGCCCTAAATAACATCAACTATTATTTAGGTGTGTGCTTTGCATAGCATAATGACAAACCAAGATTTAAATAGCATATAGCAAAATTAAAAAAAAAGGGGAGTCCTTGTTGAATTATAGTTGAAAGAATCACTGTTTGTAGAGTTACAGTTTGCCAAGGGACATTGTTGACATAGTTGGGATAATGACAACATCATGATTTATAACACTCATGGTGTCATGATTGATAATGCCAACATAATGATTTATAACATTTGCTAGTGTCATAATTGATAATGTCGACCGCTATTTAAGTGATATAACAAAATGCAAATAACATATAACATTTTTTCTTAAAAATGGGGAGTCCTTGCTATTTAATTATAGTTGAAGGAGTCATTGTTTACATAGGTATAGTTCACAGAATTATTGTGCTTGGCATAAACATAATAGCATAACAAAATTAAAAAATAGGGGTCGTTGATGAATTACTGCCAAAAAGTAGACACGTCAAAATGTATTAATGTTATGCCCGCTGGATCATAACATAACTGTTTGTAGTTTGCAAAATTACAATTCTCGCGTAGACACGTTGAAATGTATTAACATCAGTATAATGTATGCATAACTTGATGTCTGTATAATGTCAACATAGTGAACATAGCTCTATGCCTGCGTAACTTCGAGCTAGTGAGTAAAATTAGCCTTAATATTTATAGAGTTTGCACAATTGGCTTAAAGTAGCATCCAAATTTATAACATAACAACATGACAAAATATTAAAAAATGGGGGGTCCTCGCTGAATTACAGCTTGTAGAGGGGTCTTTTGCAGAGGGGCAATTAGAATAAATTGTAGAGGGTGGTCGTCGATTGAGGAATCCTTCGAAGAAGACATGAGCTTTTTCATGTGTGTTTTCTTTTTGACCATTGGCTTGGTTGGGGTGTCACTGGGAGAACACCATTGCCTTTTGTTTTTCCCTCCACAACCTACATACAAAACACCATGAGTAGCAAAAAATAAACATAACAACTATATACAAGGGAAATAAATCTTAATAGTTTTTTTTTTTACCTTCGATGGAGACCCATTATCCGCACACTGTCCACACAAAATTTTTGCAATTTCCACGAATGTCGTTTATCCTATTTCAACATTTTATTATCTGACTTTTTTCTTATAATTCATGGTCAAACTCTCTAATAGATAGGATGGTTCAACCCTTGAGCAGATATAATATTTCTTCACCAAGTGATGATTCATTTATTTTCGGTTTTGATCATATTTGTCCTTCTCTATATGGGCAAGAGAATAGAGCAATCTCTCGAAGTTCTTACGATCTTTGGTAGGGTTGCAAGTGCCCTTTCCCCTCAATATGCTGGGTAGTGGTTGCTTTATATGGTGTAGGGGTTGATGATGCTCACTAAAAGTTAACCCATCATTGGTGTGGTAGACGCCAATTTTTTTTTTTTTGGATGGAATGCACATTCCAAGAAACCCTCTAGGCACTTCCCCTAATTTCAAGGATGGTATGGAAGGTAAATTGGCCGGTTGTAATTTTGACAACCTAACCCGGCGGGAATATAGAGTGAGGCCCACTAATATCTGTAGAGATAGACAACCTGGGGACTTGACCTCGTGACCTCCTACTTATAATTCACAGATTTCAACCACTCTAGCTAACCCACTGCACTGTGGTAGACGACATTACAAAGATGCACATAACTATTATGGAGAGCTTTTAGGGAGAGCCTATGCAACATAGAAAAATTTCTATAAGACAAACACGAACTCAACTTTGTAGTACTTTGCCATGGATTGAAATGTACCTCCCACAAACATGGTCAAATAGGAGTGATAATGCCTATAATAACACTATATAAAACGTCGCATATAACCTGGGTTCCCGACTAAAGAATAAATTCAACATCAATACAATGTAAGTGAAAATATAATGTCAATATCCAAATTTTTCTCTCTATAGGCATTCAAAAAAAAATAATTACTTCGAATTTAAATAATTGCAAGAAAACTTAACCACGAGATCATTTGTCCACAATATCCAAATTTACTAAAAACCCTTCATCCCTCCAACCCAAGATATTTGTTAGCCTCGTGGACTGATATTTCTTAGCCTCGTAGACGTTAAAATCATTTTCTTTCTTTGCATAGAGCCGTAGGCATGAGCAAGCTGAGATATTTGACAGCCCTATTCAAGGTAAGGAAGACACGACTCCCCTATGACGGACCCCATGTTCAGTTTTTCAGGTTTCTGAGCTCCAGGATACCCAAAGAGGCTCAGCTTTGCCTTGGGTTTAGAACCAATTGCATCTTTGTTAAACATCTTAGCGCCTATGCAAACCCCGTGAGCCACAGCCCAAGTTATGCCGGAGGTCACGTGAGGAGCTCTTACAGCGGAGGTGCCAGGGCAACCAGTGCCGCCATCGAGGATTTGAGGATTGCGTCCAAAGAAAGAAAGCTGAACGAAGCCATGGAGCTTTTCAGAAACATACAGCAGCAAGGTATTCCCACGGATTCCATCAGTTATGTTTGCATTCTGCAGTGTTTTGCGGATTTGAAGGCGCTAGAAGAGGGGAGAGAGGTGCATGATCACATTATTCGAAGTGGGTTTAGGACTGATGTCTTGGTGGATAATAAAATCATAGAAATGTATGGGAAATGTGGGTGAGTGCAGGAAACACACCAAGTGTTTGACAAAATATTTGAACGAGATTGTGTTTCCTGGAACTATATGATTGCTGGGTTGTCCTACAGTGGCCTTGCAGAGGAGGTGATTCAGTTGTTTGCGCAGATGAAAGTGTTAAGAACCAAATACCAGATCTGAATTGTTAAGAACCTGAATAGATATACAAATATAATCACCACAAATACTGAATACACAATAGATCCAAAGAGCAATATAGAAGAAACCACACTTTATTATTACCAAACCCTTGAGGTAGGGAAACACCATAC
>JZKD02S1672781.1:1456694-1472276 GCA_000966675.3 Picea glauca
TAAATCGAAAGCCCCACATAGCGTAAGCAATTGTTCTCCAAAGAGATTGCAGCCTTTATCCTCTGAAATTCGTTCCCACTGATGATTACTCTCTTCTGTAAGCCAGATAGGCTCACCGTCTTCTTTGCAACAAAGAATGCTAGCTTGTTCACCTGCAGTTCTAGCATTGAAGTCCCCCACTATAAGGACTTCACCTAGCTGAGAATGTATTGCAATATCTGTTTTTAGGGCTGCAAAGGGATCTTTGTGGTCAAGCCCTCTACTTTTGTAGATTTTTGAAACTTGCGGCGCAAAATAGCATGCTGCAAGTCTGATATGATTTCCATTTTCTGATATTTTTAGCCAGACAAATTGCTTATTTGGGTCTTCTTTTTCTAGCTGAATGAAACGACCTTCTTTTTCTCTTACTAATACCATGATACCCTCGTGCCCTTTGCCATTCCCTGCTGCCTTGTTCCACACTGCTATCTTCCAATACCCTTCAAACAAAGGTGTTTTGCACCCTTCATGCTCATGTGTTTCTATGAGGCAAATTATGTCTCTATCTTCTGCAATAGGCCATAACCCAAGTCCTCGTTTCCATGGGTAACCCCTGCAATTCCAACAAACTAATCTTAAGGAAACCTGGGTACGACTTGATTGCTATTTGTTTTGACATGCAAGACTCACAGTTGAGTCTTTGTCCTTGCTTGCCCATACTGACCTTGCTTCCTCATTTCTTGCTAAAGAGTTTGCTGCCTCTTCTTTGTTATCGTTTTGCTGCCTTGTTTTGGAAGGATGTCCAAATTGCGCTGTCACAACTTTACCTTTATAAATCCATGCTCTTTTTCCCGCATCTCTTGCTGCCCTAACTTTTGTCATTTCATCCCTCCTTTCCTCTTGTTGTCTTACAGTTAAGTCTTCATCTAGAAAAAACCGAGAACCCCTCAAGAATTGCTTCCTGCTTAGAATGATATCTTTATCACACAAGTTGGGCTTGATGACTTTTATGGGCCTGGCTCTCTTGCCATTAGGCTTACCTACTCTCCATGCTTGACATATTTGTCCTTGCCATTGGAGCTTGTCTTTTAAGAAGTCTCTTGCAAGGTTAAGAGTACATTCATTTTTCCCATAATATTTCACCCCCTTAATAATTATGTTTGTTGCTCTATCTTGTCTTTCCTTGCTTTCTCTATTTTGCATGTTGTCAGCCTGAATGTTTGTTTCTCCTTCCCTCTTAGCAGAATTGCTACTAACTTGAACCCAGGTTTTGGAGAGTTTTGCAGAATCTCCTTTCCTCTCTTCTCTTGATGTCTCTTCATTGTTGTCTATTTGGGCAACTACTTTCCCGTTATCCTGGGATGGTTTCGCATTCATCACCTCTGTATTCTCCCCTGCAAATTTCTTCATGTTTTGCACTGCCGCTTTCATGCATTGCCATTCTGCTTTCCCTATTCGGTGAGCTTCCTGTAGCAATGACACTTGCTCCTTCAAAACTTTGTTGCTTTCTGTTAAAGCTTGGTTTTCAACTGTTATTCTATGGATTGTACAATCTCTTTCCAGCTCTTTAGCTTCTACTACTTCCAACCTCTCTTTTACATTTAACAGTTCTTTCACATAAAGATCAGATGACCAAGTGAGAGGTGTGGATGTGGGACTATATAAGGCATAATCATCAATGACTTTTCCTTTTCCTTTGGACTTGTTACCACATGTTTGCAAAGAGGACTTCTTTGAATGTTGTTTCTTGCGAAGGACTCGAGTACTTTCCCTTTGAGACCTTTTTTTCCTTGTCTGCTCCCATTTTAGACGAGCTAGTCTTCGTTTTAAAATGCCCTGATACTGTTTGGCATTAACCCAAACCGACTTCCCAGTTTTGACTGATGAGGCAATTTTCACTTGCCCTATATCATTTGTTTCCACAGGTTCTAAAGTTTCTTGTCCCATTATCGTGATGATATTAAGGGAAATCAAAGTCTCTGCCCAAAACTGACCCTCTGCCCAAAAATGACCCTCTGTTTTATGCTTAACCCTTCAATATCTGTTGGTCTGACCACTGAAAACTTGCTGCTCTGCCCTTGTTGCTCTGCCCACTGACCCTGTCCTCTGTGAGACCACTGTCCCTGTCTTCTGTTAGCCCACTGTCCCTGCCCACTGTCACTGTCCCTGTTTGCCTGAAGACAATGGTTGGGCTGGAACTGAACTTCACAGCTCATCTTTTACGGCTCTGTTCGAAGTTCATGTAGGGCATGGTGCATGATCAGATGGAAAAACGGGCTGCGGAGAAGATAGGTGAGTTGGAGCCAAAGAGAGTTATGCCGAGATCAAACTTAAGTGGTGGTGCAGGTGGTAGGTGGGCTAATAGAAACAATGAGGTCAAGAGAAGCAGTGGCAGAGAAATTTTAAAGGACACTGACATCTTGAAACCCACAACTCCAAAAGCAAGCACAATGCACGAGTATCGTGCTGGGACCTTATCGCACCCGCAGAGGGACGAGATATATGCAAAGTTGGAGGGGTTAGCTGGCCAGATGAAGGAAGCAGGGTATGTGCCTGACACGAGATATGTGCTGCATGATGTGGATGAGGCACATAAAGAAATAGCTCTGATGCATTACAGTGAGAGGTTGGCCATAGCTTATGGGCTTATCAGCACCCCACCTGGGACAACATTGAGGGTAATTAAAAACCCTCGAGTGTGTGGTGATTGCCACAATGCTATCAAGATTATATCTAAGATTTTTGAACGAGAACTTATTGTGCGAGATGCAAAACAGTTCCATCATTTTAAGGATGGTAAATGCTCCTGTGGGGATTATTGGTGATGCCAAGTGTTACAGAACAACAAACAAGCATTGTTACAATATTACCAGCTATACCTTTATTAGCATGGAGTAGGTAAGTATAGTCTAGTTTCATTACAAGGTCTATCTTGAACATATTCGTGAATTTTGTTTTGTACCCCGTGAAAAAAGTACTCGCATGAATTGTTAAGTGACTTTATATGCTATACAATATCGTGGGAAGTGCAGATATGGCCTAAAGGTGCTATTTATGCTGTGTAGCATTTAGTGGTAGTGCTACAAAGTTCAAACTGTGGGATAGTGAGACTTGATGTTCTGCACTTGTATGTTTTGGACTATTTTTCATTATATCAACCGACTGATTCATGTCTGAACATAAATAGGCCGAAGGTTTGTGCATGGTTTACCAATTTGTGATTACTTTCTTATGTAGCAGGATTGATGGTTTTCTCCATGTTAGTGTGTTCCTCTACTGTTTTTATGAATGACCCATTCTTTTGTCTACTCCCTTATGCTATACTTGTGTTTCAGTTTGAAGATGCTACCAGATATGTGACTTGATACACTATACAATACGTGGGAAGAGTAGATATGGCCTAAAGATGCTATCTATGCTGTGTATCATTTAGTGGTAGTCCTGCAAAGTTCAAACTGGAGGATAGTGGGACTTGAAGTTCTGCACTTGTATGTTTTGGACTAGTTTTCATTATATGAACCGACTCTAGCAACTCATTGATTCATGTCTGAACATAAATAGGTTGAAGGTTTGTGCCTGGTTTACCACTTTGTGATTATGTTTATCTCATGTAGCATGATTGATGGTTTCCTCCATGTTAGTTTGTACCTATACTGTTTTGATGGATGTTCAAGCGACCCATTCTTTTATCTACTCCACTATGCTATACTTGCATTTCAGTTCGAAGTTGCTACCAGGGCAGAGTTAATTTATTTTAATATTTAAATGTCTGAGAATGACATGATCATTGCTGATGATGCATGCCAATCTTTTTTCCTGAAAATGAGGCTTCCAGCAATCAGAAAAATGAGCATTTTACAAAGATGTAATCAGCCCACGTAAATCCTAATCAGAAAGATTAGTATTTTACAAAGGTATAATCACCCCCCTTGAATACTAATCAGAAAAATTAGCATTTTATAAAGATATTAGTGGCCCTGGATTAATGGGGTACTGCAAACTCTGCCAACAGGACAAAACAAAGGACAACCTCATGCTTAATACTCTAAACCGGCATTCAGCTGGGTCAAAAAACCAAAACAAAATTGACCCTACTATAAACTATATAGGGGCAAAAATCAACCAATAATGAAGTTCAATGTTCAGAAGTCCAGTGCTATGCGACCAAATTAACTCCAAATGCACATCAATTTTACTTAAATCAAAAACTCTATTTATTCTATTATAAGGTCAATTTTGAACACAGTCTAGACTCTAGGTATTGTTTAGCTAAAGGCAAAAAACTTTGCCTTATTGTGACAACATGTGACATTATTCTTTCACATCCACCCTGTGGACTTGCCCTCATATGATGGTTGTCAATTGCCTCAAAGTTTTGCAGTAGCAGCATTACTCTCATAGGTGTTGCTAACTTGCTATGACGAGGGAAAAATCTGCAGGACGTAAATGGGAAGATTTGCAGATCTCAATAGAAATAATATTCAAGCTGTGTAGCGTAAGTAGTATATGCTGTCCTTGCAAATGCAAGATGATAGGAATTGTTGTTTTGCATTTTCTGAGTATTTTCACTAGTTCTGGTTACAGAAACTGTCTCCGTTAACTCCACAAGTCATGCAGGAGCATGGAGCAGTAAAGTTCTAAATATGCATTACAACCCCATGTCGCATTCTCATCGTGCCGAAAGGTGCTCTACAGCCCAGTATGGGGGATATTTCATATAACATAATGCATTAAAATAATAATAAAACATTAAAATAATAATAAAAATAATAAAAATAAAAAAAATAAAAAATTATATATATATATATATATACTTTGAATGAATAACAATCATATATATATGGAGTTTGTAATAATTACTTTAGTTTGATATATAATTACTTTTTTAATATATTTAAAAAATGAAATATTTTAATATATATTAATATGTTTTATAATATAAATATATATATATTTGTTTTGTTTAGATTTTTCCTAGCTGTCAATGTTTCATGGAAACCTCCATAGGAGACCTAGCTAAAGCAAGTACAAACAAAACTTATTAAGAAAAGGATGAGAGATTCAATATGGAAGAATGAGAAAATATATTCACACTACTCCAATGAGCTGATCAATATCGAATACAATGAATGAGTGATCTACACTCATATAGGAAAGAACATTCCATAATTAAAAAAATTGAACAAGCAGTGAACTTTTCTTAGGAATGCATGCATGCATAATAGTGATGGTCTAAAAATAGAAAGTAAAAAATTGAACTAACTCTAGTTAACTACCATTGAACTAGTGAGTTGAAAATAGAAATATCTCCAACACCCCCCTTGAACATCACTATGGAGTAATACAAAATGAGTCTCGACAACTAGGCCATATTAGGTACTCGTGTACAATGCAACTAATGAACACTGAATAAAAAATGAGGAAAGAGGGGAAACCACATGGGAAACCCCTGCCCCTCCCCCCTCAAAAGACCATGCATCAAAAGAAGAAAAGGCAGCTGCCAGGCAACTATGTTCTTCACTCCAAGACGATCCCGCAAAGTCTGGAACTTCAACCTAGTGAAGGTCTTGGTAAAGATGTTGGCAGTCTGTTCAGAGGAAGGACAGAATTGCAGATCAATGATCCTGTCATGTACTAGATTTTTGATGAAATGCATGTGGACCTTAATGTGTTTGGTTCGGTGCTGCTATACGAGATCTCTGCAAAATATTAGTGTACTTTGATTGTCACACCATATGAAAGTCGGACAATGAAACTAGATACCAAGCTCGGTAAGGAAGTGTTGAAGCCAAAGTGCCTGAATAACACAGTGGACTACTCCTCTGTACTCGACCTCGGTGGAAGATAAAGCAATGGCTGATGGCTTCTTACTTGACCAACAAATAGGGCCTGACCCCAAACTAAGATTGTACTAGGAAGTGGACTTGTGATCTGTGCCATCGCCAGTCCAATCTGAATCTGTGAAGCCTACGAGATCCAATGCACAACCAACAGCATAGTGAATCCCATAACTCATGGTGCCTTGAACCTCTTTGAGGATGCGCTTGACAACCTTTCAGTGCAGATCATGGGGCTCTTGCATATATCTGGAAACTGCTCCTACTGCATATGAGATATCCGGATGGGTATGGGTGAGATACAAAAGACTCCCCACCAACTGTCGATACAAAGTGTTGTCCACTAATGGTGTATCCCTGCCATCCTCAAGTCTGATCCCAAATAAGAAGGGTGTAGGTGCAGACTTACTGTCTGTCATGTGGAATCTATTTAGAAGATCCCTGACATACTTAGCCTGAGAAAGTTTGATACCAGAAGCATCCTCACTAATCTCAAGACCAAGAAAGAAGTGAAGTGGACCCATGTTCGTCATAGAGAACCTGTCATGCAAAATATCTTTGACCACAACAATGGCTGAAGCAGAGCTATCAATGATCAAAAGATCATCAACATAGAGTACTAAAATCATCAAAGAGTCAGTAGTCCTCAACATGTAAACATTGCAATCAGATTTACATCTAACAAAATCATGTGAAACAAGATAAGATTCCATCTTTTCATACCATGCTCTAGGTGCCTGCTTGAGGGCATAGAGTGACTTCTTCAGTCTGAATACTAAAGATGAGTTCTGAATGAACTTCGGTGGCTGCTCCATGTAGATGTCCTCTGAAAGATCACAGTGAAGAAAAGCATTCTTCACATCCATCTGGTGAACTTCACATCCTTTGGCTGCTGTAATGGTTGGAACCAAGAGAATGGAGCCCATCTTTGCAATAGTAGCAAAGGTCTCATCATAATCTATCCCATGAATCTGCTGAAATCCTTTTGCAACGAATCTTGCCTTGTACTTGCTCACTTGACCATTTGCTGCTCTCTTGGTCCTATAGACCCATTTGCATCTGACAAGTTTCCTCCCTGGTGGAAGTGGAACTAGATCCCAAGTCTGATTCTCTAGGAGTGAGTCATACTCGTCCTGCATGGCTGCTTCCCATAATGGATTGCCCATAGCCTCACTGTAGGATTGCGGATCAGAAGATTGAACCATATAACAATGCATAGTCATCGCTGGTTCAAAAGATGAAAGTACATGAGAAGGCTCCTCATGCTGAGATCGAGTCCTCGAATCTAATGGATTCCTTGCAAGGTTACCTGCTACCTGAAGTGTGGACTATGCCCACTTGGGCATCTGCTGAAGCTTCGATGCTGGCTCCTCAGCTGGCTGTACTACCTGCTCAACTCCATGTACAAAATCCTTTGAATCTGAGTCTGAATATGTAGCATCTGAGTGTATGGAATCTTCATCTCTGATGTCTAGAACTGATGGAAGCACAAGAGTATCTGGATGTTGCACTAGTGGTGCATGCAAAGGACTCTCCTCAAGTTGAACATTGCGCTCAATGATGAGCCGATCTGTAGAGGGATCAATCAACCTGTACCCCTTCACATCATCTGGATATTCCACAAAGATGCAAGGTGTGCTATGTGGATCTATTGCTTTCCTTTTTTCAGAAGGAATATGGGCCCATGCACGAGATCCAAAGATGCGGAAGTGTGTGACATCTGGTTTGTCACCTGTCCAAGCCTCAAAAGGTGTCATGTCCTCAACAGATCTACGAGGAGATTTGTTCTGTATGTAAGCAACACAGTTAAGTGCCTCAGCCCAAAGCTTGGAAGGCAGAGACCTTGCATGCAACATGCAACTGGTCATCTCCTTGAGAGATTTGTTCTTCCTTTTGTTAGAAAAACAGGATCGCGGAGCAATAAAATAAAACAAATGCGGTAATAAAAAACAGAAGATACACAATACAATAGAGACACAGATATACGTGGTTCACTCAGTGTGGGCTACGTCCACCAGAGAAATTGCCAAGTCCTTCCTTTATTATTATCTAACAAATAAAGGGATATAACCTATAACACACTCGCTGTAACTTCCTCTTCTTTCTCTCACAGTCTCCTCACTCAGAATACAATATTCACAATGATGTGTAGCCGCAATACATTTCCCTCATAAAAGAGGGTTTCCTTCTAGGGAAAAAAACCCTAACATAACTTCTATCGTCAGATCTGTGACCTCATAATGAACGGTCCAGACTTACAATGAAATTACAATAACATGAGGAGAGGGGGTAACCCTCCTCTGCACTCCCCCACGTGAAAGAGTGTACATTCTTCTGGGGTGTAAAGTCTTCATGGGGTATAAACACGGCTGGAAACAAAGACCTCTAAATCAGGAAGATAATCAAGCTCCACAACCAACACCTTTCAACAACTCCATTTTGCTGTGGAGTGTATGGAACTGTATGCTGCAACTGGATACCAACCTCACGACAAAGATTCTGAACATCTTTGTTGATATACTCCCCCCCAATTATTGGTACGGAGGATCTTGATCTTCTTCCCAGTCTGTGTCTCTACTAGAGCTTTGAAGTCTTTGAGATGGTCAAAAACTTCGGACTTTTGCCTGAGAAAATAAACCCAAGTATAGCATGAGTAATCATCAATAAATGTGAGAACATACCTTGCTTTGCTGATGGACGGATGTGGAAATGGACCCATGAGATCACTGTGAACAAGCTCCAAGGAAGATGAGGCTCTACTTGCCTTCCCCTTTTTAAACTTCTCTTCAATAAGCTTGCCAAGAATGCATCCTTCAAAAACCTCTTCAGAAAAGTGAATGTCTGGCAAGCCTTTGACCATTCCTTGCTTGGAAAGTCGCTTTAAATGACCAAATCTCTCATGCCATACTTTGCTACTATCATCAGCATGTGCAAGTGGTAAAGAGGAGTCATGGTCAACAAACTTAGCGAATTTATACAACCTTGATTTGTGATCTACCTCACCAATTGCAATAATGGAATTGTCATGCATGTCAAGTACATAAACTAAATCTGATGTAAATTTAGCCTTTTTATCTGTCTGAGTGATTTGATAAATTGAGAGCAGATTTATAGAAAGCTTTGGAACATGTAAAACATTCTCAAAACTACCATTACGGAGTTCCACTCTTCCCTCTCTTGCTACTGCTATTGGAGTATCAACCCCCATGAGAATATGGTGTATTGGAGCATGAACTCAAAGAAGTAAAAAATTCCTCTTTGTCTGCCATATGATGTGATGCGCCATAATCTATAATCCATGAATCAGATGAGGAATTAATTGCAACAAGAGCATGGTGATTACCTTTCTTGGATGCATGATCTTCTTCCTTCTTCTTCTCGGCTCCTTTAGGAATGAAGTTTCCAAGGTTGTTCTTCTGAAGTACCTGTGCCATAAGATTGATTTGCTTCTTCATGCATGTGGATTCTTCATGATTTGGTTTATTGCAATAAGTGCACTGCTTTCCCTTCTTCTTTCCTTTGGAATTTGAAGAGTCTTTGGAACCTGAAGAATCCTTGAAGGGTTTGGAATATCCCTTCTTTTCTTTCTGTTTGGATTTTTGATTGGATGACCCTTTTCCATCCTACATGGTGAGTGCATGTGCTTTAGGTTCCTTAATTATACCCATCTAAATGAGTTTTGCCTGCTCATGTGTGAGAGAATCAACAAACTTCTCCATGGTAAGCATCTTCCACTTTAATCACAAGAGATATCTTCCATAATGGAAAGTGGAGACAGAGACAACATATTCTGGTCCTAGCTTAGCCAAGATTGTTAGAATAATGTTGGTCCACTTGTTTAGACTTATCAATACCACAAGATGCCAAGCTCAATAACAAAGATTTAAACTTGGTAGAAAAATCTTGTATATTATCAAAACTTTTAGGATCCAATGTATTCAACTCTACCTCAAGCATATGACCTTTCATCTCATCCTGCTTTCCAAAGAGACCTTCCAAGGTGGTCTAGATCTCATTTGGATTTTTGCATGTGGCAACATGAAACCAAAAACCAAGTGAAATTAATTCAATAAGAAGTCATGGGCCTCATCCTTACGATTCGCCCATCTCGTCTTCTCAATCGCTGTTGTAGGTTCCATTTCTGTCGCCATCATCAAATTGTATAATCCTTTCCTTTTGAGTTGGAATTCGGCCACCAACTTCCATTCAAAATAATTGTATGGTGTGAGAATTATCACCAAATTTGACTGAAGAGTTGGTGTCATATCCATCCCTCTTTCTGGTTCTGAAAAACCCTAAAAAATTAATCTCAATTTGCAAGTGAAAAACTGAGAAATCACTGTAAAAAAAACAAATTTTCAAGGTTGTCGCACCCTACTTAAGGATACAGTGCAACACTTGCCTTAGTGTCGCACTCTGGTAGTTCAGAAGGTGCGACAATGTGCAAACTAAGAATGGAGGCTGCAACATTGTCCAATTTTTTTTAATTTTGCAAGTGTGCCTACGACCGTCGAACCTTTCGATAGTGAGAGGGTGCGACACTTTGCTAATGTCGCACTTTTCAATAGAGAGAGGGTGCGACATTGGCTACTGTCGCACATTTCGACAGGGAGAGGCTGCGACACTGTTAGATATGTGGATTATGCTCTCCAAAACTCTGATTTCCCTCTTCTTTGGCTTGTTTGGTTTGCTCCAAGTAGCTCGGATCTGATACCATGTCAATGTTTCATGGAAACCTGTACAGGGGACCTAGCTAAAGCAAGTACAAACAAAGCTTATTAAGAAAAGGACGAGAGGGTCAATATGGAAGAATGAGAAAATATATTCACACTACTCCAATAAGCTGATCGATATCAAATACAATGAATGAGTGATATACACTCATATAGGAAAGAACATTCCATAATTAAGAAAAGTGAACAAGCAATGAACTTTTCTTAGGAATGCATGCATGCATAATGATGATAGTCTAAAAATAGAAAGTCTAAAATAGAACTAGTTCCAGTTAACTACCACTGAACTAGCGAGTCGAAAATAGAAATATCTCCAACACTAGCTTCAATTAATAGATCACAGAAACAATGTAGTAGTTATGAAGGTTGTAATATATTAAAAAATATATTAATATATTAATATTTTTAAATATTTTAATATATTTTGCAATATTAAAATTTTTAAATATTTTAATATATTTTACAATATTAATTTTTTTTAATACTTTAATATATTTTCCAATATTAATATTTTTTAATACTTTAATATAATGTATTAAACCAACATAGATCCATCTTAACCTCGGATCTATCAAGTGCCAAGAGAGATAAAATCTCTCGAGGTGAATTTTTTTTTAGAGTGGAAAACTTGAGGAAAAGTTAAAGGTTTGCACCTCGAGAGATTTGAACCCTCTCGGCGCATGATAGATCCGTGGTTAAGATGGGTCTATGTTGGTTATATTTTGTGATTGGCGATACTCTACCCATGAATAATTTTTGTATGTTACACCAAGTTTATGCTATGTGGTTATGCATACCCAGTTCATCTGGAGACCACCTAATTTTTGGACTTGGAGATAAAGTTAGGCAACTACAACGTGAGAGACACATTTTATGCAATTGACCTATTTGACACATATGTGGTATTGGGAGTCTAGTGGTTGATCACATTGGGCAAAATCACCACCAACTACCAAACCTTGGAGATGGGGTTCAAAGATAGTGACGGGAAGAGGATTGTTTGAAGGGCCATGTCGACAGGAGCACCCAGGATAGTTTCGGCCAAGAGAATGGAGAGGATCTTCAAACATGGGGAGGTAGCATATGCCACAGAGTGCTTGATCACTATGTGGAAGGATTCAGAGGGTCGACAACAGTATCAGACAGAGATCAGGAACTTGTTGGGACGACATCAGTAGGTTTTTGGTTCGATTCCACTAGGGAGACCACCTAACAGGGGGTTTGAGCACACCATTGAGTTGGAGGAGGGGGCCAAACCTATGATCACACCACCCTATCGTCATCCTAGGAGGTTCAAGGATGAGATAGAGAAAGCAATTAAGGAATTGCTAGTGATGGGACACATCAGACCTAGAAGCAGTCCATTTGCTTTTTCAGTTGTCTTAGTTCTGAAGAAGGATGGTACCATGAGGATGTGCATTGATTACCGGTCCTTGAACAAGAAAACCATCAAGAACTAATATCCCATTCCTCGCATTGACGAGTTGATGGATGAACTGCATGGGGTAGTTTTCTTCTCGAAGATTGATCTACACTCTAGGTATCATCAAATTAGCATCCGAGAGCAGGACATAGAGAAGAAGACATTTCGGTGTCACTTTGGTCATTTCGAGTTTCTGGTTATGCCATTTGGGCTAGCCAACACACCGACTACATTTCACACTTGCATGAACAACATATTTAGGGATCAGTTGAGGAAATCAGTCTTGGTTTTCTTCGATGACATCTTGGTCTACAACAAGACATGGCAGGAGCATATGAGGCACTTGGATGAGGTATTGAGCATCATGGAGATGCAGTCACTATATGCCAAAGAGTCCAATTGTGAGTTTGGTATGACAGAGCTACTTTACTTGGGCCACATCATCAGTGCACAGAGGGTACAAGCACACTAGGAGAAGATTAGGGCTATTATGGATTGGCCAACGCCCATGAATGTGGCAGAATTGAGGAGCTTCTTTGGGTTATGCAACTATTACAGGTGGTTTGTCAGGGTTTTTTCTCAGCTTGGAGCACCACTGACGGATCTTACCAGGCATGGGGATTTCATCTAGACCGATGAGTCACAGAAATCCTTTGATCACATGAAGAAAGTCATGGGCACATGTCTAGTGTTAGCATTACCAGACTTCACTTCGCCATTTGTATTAGAGTGTGATGCATCCGACGAGGGTATCGGGCAATTTTGATGCAGGGAGGACACCCCATTGTATTTGAGAGCAAGAAGCTCAGTCAACCCGAGAGGTTGTACTCCATTTATGACAAGGAAATGCTGGAAATCATGCATGCTGTGATCAAATTCAGACAATATTTGGGGGGCAGCAAATTCATGGTCAAAACAGATCACAACAGCTTCAAGCATTTCCTTGAGTAGAAGGACCTCAGTGAGTGCCAACAGAAATGGGTGACGAAGGTACATGCATTCGACTTCAACATAGAGTATGTCAAGGGGAAGAAGAACATTGTGGCCGATGCGCTATCTAGGAGACCTGCGACATGTTCTTTGATGGAGATTTCAACAGATTGGAAATCCCACTTGTTAGTGGAATATTCCAAGAACAAGTTCGCTTGTGAGGTTTTGGATGGACAGATTCAGGATGATAGGTACATGGTCATTGGCGATGTCATATTCTACAAGGATATAGTCTACTTAGTACTAGATTCAGGGTTCAAGAAGAAGATCCTCACAGCAGTTCATGATTCACCACTAGCAGGCCATCAAGGGTTTTTCAAAACCTACAGGTAGATCAGGGAGAGGAAAGAAAGAAAGAAAGTATTTTTAACGTCCACGAGGCTAAAAATAGCCTATGGGACAGATTGTTTTTCCATCTGGCTTTTGCATTCGGCCCTTTTCCTGTGAAGTTTTACAATAATCGCTCCCAGCTTCTCAACAAACTCTTCGCTGAATAGATTATCCCAGGACTTAGCTGCCAGAGGTTCTCATGGAAGGGCCTCAAACAGGACGTTACGAGGTACATTAGTGAGTGTGTGACTTGTCCGCAGAACAAGTCAGAGCATACGCTTCCAGTAGGGCTACTTCAGCCACTTCCCATTCTGGAGCAGAAATGGGAAAGCATATCGATGGAATTCATCACAGGCCTACCCAAGGTCTAGGGTAAGGACTGCATCTATGTAGTGGTCGACAGATTGACCAAGTTTGCTCACTTCTATGCCATACCGACAGAGTACAACACAGTTCAGGTAGCCGAGTTATTCTTTAGAGAGGTCTTCAAACTTCATGGGTTGCCAAGGAACATCATCAGTGATAGGGATAGTCGGTTTATTGGGACATTCTAGAGGGAGTTGTTTAGATTGTCGGGGACAGAGTTGACACCCAGCACCAGCTATCACCCTCAGACAGATGGGCAGATCGAGATCGTCAACAAGTGGGTTGAAGGGTATTTGAGGAACTATGTGGGTGGACAACAAAGAACATGGGTCAGGTGGCTACATTTAAGAGAGCATTGCTACAACACCACTTTCCACATGTCCATTGGTATGACACCCTTACGAGCATTGTACGGATATGATGCTCCCGCTTTGGTAGAATTGGTTTTTGGGGAGAGTAGAGCTCCCAAGGCCAAAGATTGGATCCCAGAGAGTCAGGAGATTCTCAATTTGCTAAAAGAGAACTTGCAGACAACACAAAATCGACAAAAGATGAGTGCGGACAGGCACAGGATAGAGCGCAGTTTTGAGGTTGGGGATTTGGTTTTCTTGAGACTCCAACCTTACAGACAATCATCTTTAAAGAAGAGGGGCCGAGAAGCTCAAGCCCAGATTTTATGGACCTTACAGGATCATGCGTCAGGTAGGCGAGGTTGCTTATGAGCTAGAGAGTCTAGAAGGGAGCAAGACTCATAACATGTTCCACATATCTTGCCTCAAGAAGGCGGTGGGACAATTCATTAGCATATCAGAGGAGCTTCCCCCATTGGATGAGGAGGGACAGTTGGAGTTGGTTCCGGAGGAGGTACTGGAGTTCCGAGAGTGGAAACTGAGGAGCATGGTCATCAGAGAGTGTTTGATCAGATGGAGAGGGCTTCCAGTAGAGGATGCTACTTGGGAGAGCAAGCATGTGTTGCAACACTCTGGATTGGTTTTGCTTGAGGACAAGCAATTTCGGGAAGGGAGGACTGTAATGTCTCTTTCCAAATAGGAGCTCCAGAAAGGAGGCTTAATGGTCTAAACAACCCCATTAGATTATAGCCAGGGACAGAAAGGGGTAAATAGGGTTACTAGAGGTCATTCCAACCAAGGGTGTTATAATTTGAAAGTGAGATTGAGCTAAAAGTGGCTAAAAGTGCTTTTAAGCCAACTTGAGCTAAAAATAGAACAGATGAGCTAAAATTAGAGTCAACAACGAATTAGGGTTTCAGGCAACTATAAGAGAAGGTAAAGCGATCTAATTCATTATTATGCAGATTTTGAATTGTCATTGAGGAGAGAGGCGCATCTCAGGAGAGATAGTTCAGTGGATTCTAGGAGGACCACCAGTGGCTGATTTCGGTGTTGAGAGACACACCCTAGTCATCGGGGAGATCACACAGGTCTTCCATCAGTCTTCAGTAGCAGTTTCACTGTTTCCAGCAGCAAGGGTGCACTTATTCAGGGCGAGGGTGCAGCTTTTGAGGAGGTATTGAGTCGACTTGTCCCATCCAGGGAGATCCAGAGATTCCTTTCTGACCAAGTTGAGAGGAAGGCAAGGAGCATCTTTTGCCCTGTTTCTCATCAGATTCTGACGAAGAAATCATCTGGGGTGCATTTTCCAACCGTTGAGGTTGCGACACTTGGGGAGGACACATTTGGGGTTCTCGAGCGATCATTAGATCAGATCCAGGGAAATCCTTTCGACCTGTTATCCACCAAAGTTGCACTAGGGTGAATTTCCAGCGAGCCGCCAAAGATTGAACATTACTGTTCAAAATTCAGAGTTCAGAAGTTCAGCCGGTCAAAAAGACCACCCTGTTACTCTACATTTTCCATAAAAAATTGTAATAAGAAGTGTTTGCATGATGAACTTGTAAAAGGTC
>JZKD02S1672781.1:1474166-1496686 GCA_000966675.3 Picea glauca
CCCAAACCATTTCACTAATTGAACATTAATTTATCCTAATAAAACACTTGAACTACATTGCCCACGATTCTCATTAAGGCACTGGTCTCAATTTTTTACACTCAGCAAAGCCACAGGCTTCATTTAATAATTGGTTATATATTTAATATAAAATGAAACTTGCACCTAACAATTGTCTCTCAGTATCCTTTTGATGCAAGTACATGTTCATTTGATTATATATATATCGTGGTGAATGTTTGTTTCATGCTTTCTTCATTTTATGGTTGATGGTTTGAAGAATCAATAAACTCCTAGATTTCAATTTTCGTACTTAGCTTAAAAGCCTTAGTATTTTTGTTAGGGACTACCCCCCTTGGCTTCGCTAGGAGTTGGCCTAGACGAAGGAGTTGAGTATTAGGTGACAACACCTTAACTCTCACTTGCCCCCAAGGACACACCGAGTGGATTGAAGATTTCTTCCACGTCTCCCAGGTGTGTATAAGGCGGCAACACGACCCATTTCACAGTAGGCCAGGGCGATCAGTTTGAGACACACATCAACCGATTCCGACGGTGGAATCACTAGGGTGCAGTTTTCTAGTAGCAGAGGGGGTGCATTTCTCTAGGGGGATCCATCCAGGGTTCAGGCTTACCAAAAAAGGGCCGGTCAGTCACCAGGACTGAGAGAGACACCAGGGCGCACTGTTTGGGACAGTTTCCAGGCCTATCCGAGAGGTCTAGCCACCGGGGCAAACTTTCCAGACTTGTAGCAGTTGCCGTAGCTTGCAACAAATTCTACAACACATCCATTGATCCCGCAACATTCTTCCAGTATCAGGTACTATTGTTTTAGTTTACTTATTGTATTTCGGCTAAGATCCTTTTGTCACTGATCTAGTCGAGTGATTTATTTTATTCAGCCGCATTCAACATTTGTACTCCACAGAGATATCATAATATAAACTTTGTAGTCTTTTGTCGCAATTATTATTTGTATGCTCATTTATATGTTGTAAACAATTAATCATACACACACATTAGCAGAGTTTCCTAGACTAGTTGAATCTGGGATATTACAGTAAGCCTCTTCCTTCCACGGGGAAGCCAATAAAATCTAGGAATCCCTTCCGAAAATTGTTTTTTCACATGTAGGTTTAAGAAACTGGGTCCAATTTCCAGGAGGTAGTTTAACATTCTTTGACCAACACTCTCCATGTCGTGGTAACCTTGTTTCCTTTGCAATAGAGGCCTCTGTGGCCTCAATCTTTAATCCATTAACCTTAGTTTTCACTTCATCAAATGTCTGAGTGAACTCTAGAGTTACTTGGGATTACCACCTTGGAATCGTTGGAGGAATTGAAACCAGCTTGCCCTTGGAAAGATAGCCAATATTTTGGGTTCAATAGCCAGGGAATTGATATTATCTTACTTAGTTCTTGATGCAGGAGCGTTTTTCCTCCATAGTCAATCATGTGAACCAGACTTAGGGGTCTCTTGTTTTTTTCGAAAGGGAGTTGCTTCCCTAATGAAATTGATAAGTTATTGTAATTTCCTAAGTTTGCTTAATCAAATATGTGAGAGGAGCAGTTGATTTGAGGATAATTATATGTAATCGAATCTGTTGTGTTTGGACATATTTTGAGAGTGGATAGGAGATCTGAGAGAGATCTTAGGGATTGGTTAAGGATTTTGTGGATATGAACCAATTCTGGTTTTAGATCTATTGTGTATGTAAATGATTGTAAGTCTACGGGAAAAAAATATAGTTGCTATGAGTGAGGTGTGAGTAGGATTAGAGAGTGGAGTGTTGTTTTGGCCAATCATGGCCGATGACTGTTACCCCCAACCTAGGGGTAACTAAGGAGATCATGTCTTGAGGCCCACATGTAGTACCGAGAGCTGGATGGGCAAAGCATAGCCCTGGAGGGCCCTTCTTTTCATTGATGCATTCTACACATCACCAACAATAACATCCACCACAACGGCCTGGTCCTAGAGGGCAATGGGTCTTGCTACATGAGGTAATGAGTCCGGGTATCATGGTAAGTGTCACTCTAATATTTGAAGCATTTTGAACATGATGTTGCGAAGAATCTTTCTTGATTTCAAAACGTTTGCTTGGAATTTATGCTCTTTGCCTTATTTAAACCCTTGTTTTAAAAACCGGTGAACCAGAACCGGAACCGGCTAGTTTTATTGGTTTGATGGTCGACCAGTTCAAACCGGCCAATAAACCGAACCGGCTAGTTTTATTGGTTTGATGGTCGACCGGTTCAAACCGGCCAATAAACCGAACCGGTCGGCCGGTTTATGACCAAACCGGCCAGTTTGGTCATAGCTCATGAGATGTGGCTTACTTGTTATGATACCTGTGACTCATGGACCCTTGGAGGGCACATCTGTTTTCCTTTGCAGGACCTTGCCTAGTGGACAGGTATTCATGGGGAGATGATCAATTCAGACCTTCATGAGGGCTTGAAGCCTAAGGATGGATGCAAAAACCCCAGACCTGGGGCAAGATTGTGATGACCAATTTGCATAGTGAAGGAAGAGGACGTTGCGTTTGGAGGCACCCTAGTAGGCCTTGATGACGAGTTGCCACCCTTCCCCACTTGGATGTTGGCCTTAGGAGGCCTTGGACGTCACCCTAATAGCCCATGACGTCACCCGGGGCTAGAGTTTGACACTTGCAGATGTTGGACCATAGTTTTGGCACGTGTGGCATGGAAATAGGCCTTTAAAGGTCGAACACTCTATTAGATGACCTCAACGTCTCATGGAGAAGGCCTAACATCACCCTAGGAAGGATGTCCATCACCCTCATTATGATTATTTTGTGAAAATTGATTTAATTTTTGAATTTTAAGAACAAATTGACATGTAGGCTCTCTTTTGTGAAAAGACACAACTGTTGGGTAAATAAGCCAGGATTTCCCATATAAATATGGTTGGCTGAATTCATTTTTCAATCATAACTCATTACACACTAGTTGTGGACTGAAATTTTCTCCCTCTTTAAGGGCTATTGGCTGAAATAACTAGTGCGCATCTCTTGGGTGTTAAAATATTGTGTAACTGCAAAGAATATTCTTATCCCCTTTTGTGGATAAAGCAAAAGATAAAATATATATATTGACAAGTTGGCCCTATCGTGCCTAGATAAGACAAATGTAAATTAAAAAGGTAAAGTGGATAGGTTGGCCTTGACCTAATTATTGGGAGGGCACAACTTGTATTTATAAGAGGCCTAGCACCTCATTTGTACACAACTCATCAAGCTCTCTCTATCAAGTGTGCAAGTTTGAGAGTGACGCAGCTACATGGAGAAGTGACGCAGCTACAAGGAAGAGTATCCCAGTAAAGGGTTTTGGTTATCTTGGTGAAGGACTATCTTGGTCTAAGTGGTGCGCTACTCTGTTATGGTTAAGGTTTCTGGTGGATCTTCTGTTTGGTGAGATCTCTCTTATGAGAGACACTGTACTTGGTTATTGAATCTATATTAAAGTTTTGCTGGGTTTTCTTCCCCTTGAGGGTTTCCCAGGATAAATGCTTGTGTACTCTGTGATTGTGTTTCTTTCAGTAAGATCCTTATTATGTTGTTGTTATAATGGAGATTAATAATAACAGATTAAGCAAGAAACTTTAACATGGTATCAGAGCTAAGCTGAAGAGAGCATCTTTCACAGAAAAAGAAAAACGTCACTGTTGTTGTACAAGAAAATTAGGGGTTTTTATTAAAGAGGAATTTCAGCCCAAAGATCATCTAGAAAAGTGTGCCCTAGCTTAAGGAACTCATTGGCACCTTCAGCGCACCTTTTCACTGGATAGAACTCTCGAAAAATGAAACCCTAGTTTTCACCAGTACCAAAAGTACCAGAAAACCAAAAGTACCAGGAAACCAAAAGTACCAGAAAACCAGAAGTACCAGAAAACCAGAAGCACCAGTGCAGAAATCTGCTGGTCTAGTTTCAAGGGTTAGAAATTGGAATTTTCAAAAACTGACTATACCAGCATACTCGCCTTATTCCAATGCATCTTTTGGTGAGTTCAGTTTTCAGATCCAAGAAATTTGATTTTTTATTATTTCTTTAGCCCAGAGGGCTAGGGTTTCTATCGCAAGAAAGAATGTCTATCGGTATGAGGGTAGAAGACAGGCTGGAAGGATCTGGAAACTTCAGATCTTGGAAGCATAGGTTGCAGATGATTCTAGATGAGAACATGTCACAGTGAGTGTACCAGAACCAGAGGAAGAAGAGCAAAAGACCAAGCATAAGGAAAAGGGAACAGAAAGTACCGAGCACATGTGGCAGAGGAAGAGGAATCTCCTCCCTCAAAGAAAGATTTAGTAGAAATTGAGGATTATGTACTTTAAGTTGAAGATAGTTGATCTAAAGAAAGATAGCAAATGGTGGAGTCTGTGGAGCCTCCCCTCACAAAAACAAAAGATAAGTATTCATGTTTATTTTTAGTATCTTATTTACTTTAATACCATATCATTACAAGTTAGATTTCTGTGAGAATGTTAATTAACCTCGTTTCATCTCAGTATCTATGCAGATCTATGAAGGAAGTATCAAAGAAGAGGATACATAAAGAGATAAGAGATAAAATATTTATTTTAGGTATGATCACTCATGAGAGTGACAAAGGTATGTGTTTAGCTATGATAGTAAGGGAAAATTTGGTAATTTCATAGCTAGAGTGAAAAAGAGTTCAAAAGTCTTATTCATGATTAGGGTTTCGGATGTGTACATGGTTGAACAAGTCTTGCTTAAGAAAAGATGTGTACTACTCTGATAGAAATCATGATATAGTTTTATTTGATTACTGCTTATTGTTACTGACTGATTGGCTATGTGACATAACTTAGAAAGCATAAGTAAGTTTACAGGTCTCGGAAGAAAGAACTTATGCCTTGACTTGTAGAAGTTAGACAACATGAGAAGGACTTATGATATGGTGACAGTCAATAAGAACCAGACATTATCCAATATTTATATAGGAGCAGGAGGCTCCTAAAGATGCAAAACATAAATGTTCAAGATGAAGAGAAAGATGGATACTCAGATATAGTTGATGAGATGCAGGTAACTGCAGGTTGCTCCAGTATCGTTCTTATAGATGYAGAGGGAGMAGGTTGATCCAGTATGAAGTCRRAAAGAAAGAAATGYTCGAACTCAAGAAGGCACCYARGATATTACAGAAGAGAACTTCAAGGATGATGATTATCAGATGTTACACARTTAAAGRAGCTCTTAGTTTGRTGSAAGAGGGAGCTATGTCTYYGAGTTCRAAATGGAGGATCRTGATTTGGTGYAGTTAGGATTCAGGAAAGYAGTGGTCCATGGAACAATTTACTCAGTGGATGAGTAATGAGATATTTTGATCAAGATGAAAGTTATCCAGTAGATGGATGGTGCCCAACAGATGGGTAGCATGGTATTATACCATGGAAATATTCCCATAGCTAGACCTTCGTAGAGAAGGAATGAGCTCCCATAGGTAGACCTTCATAGAGAAGGAAAAGGAAGAGACCTTCATAGAGAAGGAAGAGACCTTCGTAGAGAAGGGTAATGAGAAATTTGCCAAGGTTGGCCTCTGTCCAAGTGTTGAGTTTTGGATACTCTAGGGGACATGCTAGAATACCCTCGTAGAGAGGGGCGTGACCACCCTCGTAGAGAGGAGTGTGGATGTTTCTCCAAGGGGCAACGGATAGATACTCTCCTCTGGCCAAGGATTGAGTAGCCTGGAACACAAACCTTGACCATGTGGAATGGTTAGTTAGCTCTTGAGGTTTGTGTCGTGATCCTGCGTGGATCATGGAAAGGGAGTCTAGTCTTGCCTAGGCTAGCATCTTAGCTTCTCTAGTTCACGTGGGATGACTAGGAGTGAAGCTATGGTAGTAGTCCTCCCTAGTGGATGGGTGAGATAGATGACTACAAGAGAAGGGAGAATATAAAAGGAATGGAAAAACTCATAGAATATCTTCTGTGTGAAGATAAGAAAGAGTATCTTTTGCATGAAGATGAAAGAAAGAAAGAGTATCTTCTATGCGAAGATAAAGAGAACAAAACTTCTTTAATATGGATTCATGGAGAACCAGTCAGTGATCGTGATGCTAGATGACCAAGTGGATTATATTGATGCCTCCCGTTGCCCATTTGATAATGTTATCCAGTTGATGCTATTGCCCAGTTGATGATGTTGCCTAGTTGATGATGTTGCCCAGTTGATGATGTTATCCAGTTGATGCTGTTGTCCAGTTGATGGTGATTATCCAGTTGATGATATTGCCCAGATAATATTGTTCGGTTGATGATGACATTCAGTGACCTGTCAAAAGATAAAGAATATCCTTCTTGTTAAGAGGGAGTGTTACAATATTGTGTAACTGCAAAGAATATTCTTATCCCCTTTTGTGGATAAAGCAAAAGATAAAACATATATATTGACAAGTCGGCCCTATTGTGCCTAGATAGGACAAATGTAAATTAAAAAGGTAAAGTGGATAGGTCAGCCCTGACCTAATTATTGGGGGGGCACAACTTGTATTTATAAGAGGCCTAGCACCTCATTTGTATACAACTCATCAAGTTCTCTCTATCAAGTGTGCAAGTCTGAGAGTGACACAGCTACAAGGAAGAGTATCTCAGTAAAGGGTTTTGGTTATCTTGTTGAAGGACTATCTTGGTCTAAGTGGTGCGCTACTCTGTTATGGTTAGGGTTTCTGGTGGATCTTCTATTTGGTGAGATCTCTCTTGTGAGAGACACTGTAATTGGTTATTGAATCTATATTAAAGAAGTTTGCTGGGTTTTCTTTCCCTTGAGGGTTTCCCAGGATAAATGCTTGTGTACTCTGTGATTCTGTTTCTTTCAGTAAGATCCTTATTATGTTGTTGTTATAATGAAGATTAATAATAACAGATTAAGCAAGAAAATTTAACATTGGGGAGGCTTTGTGGTGATGTATCTTGGCTATTTTCATGGTGGAAAGGTCTTCAACTAGGGTTTGGCTTAATTATTCTTGGTGAAGTAGAAAATCTGCAATTTTGTTCATGTAATAAATGCTTGTGGTAAATTTTACTTATTTCATGTTGAAGCTTATGAAATTGCTTGCTTAAACCCTAGGAGAGAAACATAAGGTGCTTCTTTCTCTCTCTAGCTTTTCTACTTGTTTAAATTTGTCAAGTATACCTTGTTTAGAAGTGACCACTAGAGCCCTAAAGTGCTATCACTCTAGTAGCTTCACTCTAATTGCTTATTGCATAATATATTTTCGATATTCTAAAGAAGAAAGGTGCGTCAGGGCCTAAAAGTGCTTATTCCCTAGTAAATTCTTCTTCAGGACTTGGATTCTTGAGGTCTTGAAGTGCCAACACCTCTTGCATCCACCTCTTTCCTTTGACAAGTATTATTATTGCTGTTTTCCCCAAATTATATTGCTGTTGTTATTGACTCCATAAGCCCGAAAAGGCACTTGTCCACTTGCTTTTGTGAGTGTTTGGTCAAACAAACACTCAAACTATCTTCTTTGAAGCTCTTACTAACCTTCCCTAACTCTAGCCTTGACTAATTCACTAGCTAACTTGTTGCTGTTGCAAATCACTGCTATAGCCATACTAATTCGTACTAATTTGCTGCATACACCTACATAACTCACATCTAACTCACTCAGAAATTGCTTGTGATAATTGCTAAATAATCTACTTGATAAATGCTAAGTTTCCATGGTATTTTCTTTCAATTCTGAGCAATAATTCTTGTGGCTGTTACAAAACATTTATTGTTGTTGCAAACTGATAAGTTGCTGCAAATTTGCTTCAGCCACTATATTTTTGATTGTCTAACGTCTTTGGAGGCTTTTACTATCATTCTAGTACTTGGAAATTGTTATATGTATTGTATTGTTCTTGTTCCGGGCAGGTACATCAACACTCTTCTTTGCCTCAATTCTTCAGACATAGACACTTTTGACTTAGGTGACCAGTGAGAGGGGGGGTATTTCTTGACACATCTTTAACCTACCCAGCCCTTTAGGCCACCGAGGACGCCTCCCTTGGGGTAGAGTCTCTCTTACTCAAAGAAGGGGATTTCCTATTGAGGTGACAGTGATAGGATATCCCATTGTTACACTAATCTCCCTCACTTTCCTTGGGCTTTGGGAAAGTACAAATCGTGTGATAACAATGACCAACCAACGACCTCTAATTGTAAATCAGACCTGAAGGTTGAGAGCCTTATGTAATTATGTGTGTGAATCTGAATCTTGTACAGATCACCTATGAATAGTAAAGTAGGGATTGTGTCCTGTGGGTGTGAGATCTCTATGTGTGAGTTAACCAACTTATTGAGATTAGATCATTTGTGGAGAATTCCTGTATGTTTGTATATGTTTGCAGGAACAAAGAAAAGCTAGACAGAGATTGAGGATGAAGACGAGTTCGATCATAACTTATAGAGATATCTAAAGACCTGGGTAACCAGAGATCGAGTTTTGCTGCATTGTGTTGTTTAAAAACAAGGGTTGGAGATTGGATTTGATATGGTGAATCAAGTCCTTTATATTGTAATTACGTTGGCTTGAATTCTGGAATGGTAGTCTGCGTTGAAAGCAAGGAAATTTTCTGTTGAAATCGTGTTGGCACCCTGTGTTGGGAAAATTCATTGTTGAATTAAAATTGTGGTCAAGCATTGGAAAGATCCAACAAACAAAACGTGACCAAGGCGTGGTCAATTTCTGAGTTGGAATCGCTGAGGAGAAATTGGTTCAATAGAAACACAACTTGGTAAGGTTATAACTCTATGTTGGAAGATATGTGGCCTTTAATTGGTTTATGCAAATCCAGTTTTGAAGTATTGAGTTGAAGGGCGTGGGGGCAGAGTATTTATTGGAAATATTACAAGAATCATTGGTCAATTCTTTTGGTAAAACTACATGCCCAACTTATGATCATGTGTGCGCCCAGTTAGTACATGGTTTCTGAGAAACCATTGATTGTTTTGAAAACTTTGGTTTGTGATTGATTTTAATGCCACAATTTTGTTAATAATTGATGGTAAATCCATTTGGTTGCACAATGTCTTAATGATCTTATGGTATCGGAAAGAGCACATAGATATTTGATTTCCAATGGTGTAGAAAATGGGAGTGTGGTTGGTAACTGGTTTTATGAAACCATGTGTTGATTTATTGAATGGTATGCAGCCATGACATGAATTTGATGATGCATAGGTTATTAAAACATATATTGTTTTAAATATTTGATTGGGTTGAAGTTCGTTTGAAGGCAATCATTATTTATGGATGACATGGTTTTCCATGGTTTTCAGGAAAACCATGAGTTGAAATTATATACCATGGGCAGATTCCCAATGTTTATGGTGAGCTTGATAATTTGGTGGGCATGAGAAATTTACACAGGTAGGTGTATTTATTTGATATGAGTCCAATATTATCCAAATGATTCAAGCATGAACATGTTTAGGAATGGAATGCACAGTGATTGGATGTGCAACAAAAGGGTAATTGGTGCCAGGGAGATAGGGTGCCATCAGTTCTATTGGTGTGCCCACCCATAATGTTCTGAATTTTGAACTGGAAGCTGTTTGGTATGCAAGATAACTCATAACTAAGAGTGAAATGCAATGTGTACCCACCAAACTTAATGGATTTGGATCAATAGTGACTTTTGGTAGTGGAGTGGAGAGTATATGATAGTCTTCGTATTCGTGCTATTGAATCGTGATGAGGTGAAGACTGAAGTTATAATAACAAAGTTCAAAAAGTTGAATGATGGAGTTGAGTTGTGACACGATTCTCATGGCAATGTCCTTCACAAAAACATGATTTACCAACAATAGAATAACTTCAAATTCAAGTCTTAAATCGTTGGTATATTTCAACTTACAGTGACAAGCCTTATCCTTACCTTGTATGCTCTTATAATCTTTCCAAACATGTATACGATGCTGTGAAATTCGTAACATGTCTTATTATGCATACACGGTAGCAACTTGGTCATTCAATACTATAACCAAGGGGAAGTATAGAAAGATCCTCTGTAAAACTCAATATGATATATTACTCCATTACCTCTCTTTGCTATGAAATCACAGTCCCATCATCCGAAATATCACAATCTGCCAAATGGAAATATTAATTTAGCTGATAATTACAAGGTGTATGTTATAAAGGAAATAGGTATTAAAACCATAAGTCTTGGTAATGAGAATGGTCGAGTCCTGCTACCAAATCATGCTTGGAACATATGCAAAATGTTATTGAGAACAATGCTTGAACCTGGTAGTGATGCAAATAGACGGCTGGTTACAAAGTTAAAGTGATGATCCTCTCGACAATACAGAGCATAGGTCACAAGCACCTTTTTTTTTCAAAATGAAAGCATAGATTTCAAAACTATTTTTTTTCTTGTATATGGCAAATCTTCAAATCTGCAACCGTGGCTAGTTTTGGAGCATAGAGTATCATTACTGCCCTTGATTTAGATGAATTCCCAAAATCATAACCTTATTGTTTTGAACCACGAGATAAACACTACAATCTTTCAAATGAACTCAAATTGTAATTTCAAAGGATATGCTACAAAATCAAGGGATAATCAACCTTCGAGGAAATCAAGTCCTGGAATGATTTGGCCTTTCTAGACTTAGGACAATCAATTTTTAAGAATGGCAGGCTGATCCTTCGATTTCGATGATACCTTACATACCATAACTCAAATGGGTCTTAAGTATCCTCTTGATTTGAATGGGAATGAAACATACGGAGTAATGGGTGAAAATGTTAATGGTATGTCAATTCCAAAGTGATTTTATGATACTGGATCGCAACCCAGTGCATTGTAGACCAGGTTATAATTCACAACGTTTTCGGGAATGAACTAAAGGAGGTCGATCATATATTGATTTTGGCTGCTATAGGAATATGTTGCAAAGGTGGATCTTGAAGTAATAGACTTTAAAAAACTTTGGAAATGGTTTGCAAATGATCTTGGTGAGATTTTAGGCTTCAGAAAGTGTTAAGTCTTGCTTAGATTTAGATCAACCAGGCTACAAGAAATAATAACAAGGTAGTCTTCAAGTAACAACTACAACCGATGAAGTTTGACCAGAGTGAATTATGGAATGCCTTTCAAAATGACAACTGAGACACAAGGTATAGAATTGATGGAATAATACGTAGGTGATGTGGGTAACTTGCTAGCTGCAAGGTGTATGTATGCTAAAGCTTGTTCATCACTTGAAAAGTAAACCATAAACTTTAGAGTTTCTCATCTACAGGTTTGGACAATAAATTGTGGAGGGAAAAACAGGTGTGAAATGTGGACTCATGCTCTTGATAAAGGCAAAATAAAAGCTACAGGCCTATGTAGAAAGAATGAACAAGCTATAGGGGTAAGTGTACCTTTTATCAAGGCATCCTTAAGCCCTTAAATTTCAAGAACAACCCTTAACCTGTGGAAGTATGCTGCCTGTACCAACACTGATTTTCTTGAACCACTAGGCCCTTTTTCTTGTACAAGATGATCTGTATTATTTCTAGTTATGGATTTTGAAAATTCTTTGGCTCAGAGACAATTTATGGATTGATTTAGTTTTTTTTTTCAAATCTACAAAGAGATCAAAAGATGTTTTATTGTTACCTCCGGCTTGCCATGCTTAGGTGAAAGTGAATCCTTCATGCTAATCCTTTCTCAGTCCTGAGAATGTCAAAAGAGACAATTCCACTTTTAGTGCAGAGTCACTCATCTAGAGTATTTTAAAAGAACAACTATGGTAAGTAAAAACACAATATTTTTTTTTTATTTCTATCTGAGAGTACAAAACGATTGAAAATGTGTTAATGTTCATTTGTAGAGAATATCTTTGTCATCACTGCAATTGATGCAATTCTGCTACAAAACAAAAATTAATTTTTTAACATTCTTAGAATGTAAAAGTTGTTTCCCTCTTTTTTTTTTTTTCTTCTTTTTTCTTCTCTTTTTTTTTTGCAAATTTTGCCTGCCAACATGATTTTTAAAGTTTGTCCAATTTCACGTCATAGAGGTTTTCACAACTGGAATTATTTTACCTGAGTGACACCAGCCAACAACCTGGTTTTTTGATGCCACAAGGTCTAGGATGCTCAAAATAGGTTTTCATCACTAGATTTATTGTTGTTTTTTCTTTTTTCTTTTTCTTTTTTTAGATGATGAGAAGAATCATGAGGGGATAAGTGTCAGTGGTGAAGCCACCTTACTTACAACCTCTAAATCAACTTGCTGAAGTAGTTCCTGGATGAACTCATGCTGTGCTTTCGAGAGGTCCAACCCTACTTGCAACGTAGTTCTCAATGTCTTGATTTCGAATTCGATCGAGAGGACTAGATGCTTACTATACACGTTTATACATAGTGAACCCTGTAATATTTATCTAAGTGTTTTGATAAACCCAAAGTGCTTTAGGAAGCCCGTCGATCCAATCCTTATGATGTTGTCGTACAATTTTGGTCAAGATGGATTCCAACACCTTGTTTGTACTTTCCACCTGTCCATTTGTTTGTGGATGGTATGGGGTGGACATTTGATGTTTGATCTTGCACTGCTGAGTGATATTCCGAATGAGTTGGGATGAGTATTGGGTTCCCTGGTCAGTAACGATCTCATAGGGAACCCTAAAGTTTTTTTTTTTTTCTTCGTAGAGGATGTCAGCTACAGCTTACTCAATGGCTCTTGGCAAAGATTTGGCCTCAACCCACTTGGTTAGATAGTCACTGCACACTGGGATGTACAACAAAGTTACAAATTTAAAGAGAACTCTCTAGAGTTCTTGTTTTTTTTGAGGTCGCTTTTAGTGGCTATTTTTACCTTCAAATAAAAAAGTGGTGCTATTGGTAGCACCCAAGTGGCGCTTCTAGTAGCACCACTTTTATTTCTGGAGTTAAAATAATGGCTTGATTGGAACCATGGTGTTGCCCAATGATACCATTGCAAATAAAAACTTTAAAATTGGCCCATAAAACAGAAACCTGAAAAATTGTTAATTAATCAATCTCTATTTTTCTTTAATTTACGTTAAAAATGAAAAAATAACACTCCATCCATAAACAAGTTAAAAGAAAAAATAACATTGTTTTTGAATTTTTTTTTATAACACTAAAAAAAATCAAAATATGAAAAATATAAAAAAATGTGTAGCACTTAAAAAAAATTGATTCTTTTTAAAGAAAAGAATCTTTAAAATCTAATTTAAAAATAAATAAATTAAGGAAACCTGAGAAAAAAACATAAACTAAAAAGTGAAACTAAAAAAAAGCACGAAAAAAAAATAAAAATATTTAAAAAAAACAAAACCTAAACTACAATAAAAATTAAGATTAAAAATCAAAATTAAAAAAATAACAAATTAAACTAAAAATGAAAAAAAAAAAAATACGATGCTAAAAACACAATTTCAAAATAAATTATAAAATAAAAAAGATTTAAAAAATAAAAACAACAAACAAAATAAAATTAAAAATTAAAAATTAAAAATTAAAAATTAAAAATTAACAAAAGACATAATGAAAAACTATGCAAAAACCTATCAAAATGTGGAGAGGGCGATTCTCAAAATCTCCCTCCTCCTTGGCCACTCCATACCTCTCTCGTTGCCTCCGCCTCCCCCTCCCCTCCTTCCACTCCCCCTCTTCCATCGCTCCCTCCTTCGCCTGCTCCTCCACTTCCCTTCCCTCTCCGCATGGCCCGAAGATCCAAGGTCTTCATAATATCTGTGGATATCCACCCAAGTTGGCCTTTGGTTGCAAAATCATGAAATTTGCTGGATATTCTCGGGAATCAACGTAAACTATTACATCATCCACTATACCCTTTGGCTTAGCAGTAGACTTGTCAACCAATTGAAGGACAATAGGTGTTGGTCGAAGGTTGGACAACTAGGGTTTTTCCACAGTTTCCTTTTCCATTACATTAATAACAACCCCTAGATCAATTAAGGTGTTATCGATGGGAGTGTTATTGATGTGGAAATTTATCACTAGACTGCCTGGGTCTGCATACTTGGTCATGAAGATCTTTCCCAACATCAAATCTGCTAGCTCTCCAATATCATGGACAATAGGGGGATCCTTTTTCTTCCTTCTTGGTTTCCTTAGACATAGTTCTCGAACAATTTTGGCATATATTGGGACGTCTTTAATTGCTTGAAACAAGGGGATTTTTACACATACATTTTCAATTCCCCTAAAAGATCAAATCCAGGTTGTACTGGGGGTTTGTCTATGATTAGTTGTTCCGGGTATGGTGGAGTTGAAATAGGTTCAGAAGGCTTGTGTTGGTCAATATTTTCTGAGGTGGATGGTTGTAAGGTTGATGAAGAGTCTTGATTTTCCAGCTCATGATCCTCCTCTTCATCTTGTTCCTGAATGACAACTGAGGTCTGCCTATTGATTACTTTCCATGAGCACAATTGTATATAATCACAATCCACAAAGGAAACAAAATAAGTTAGAAAAGGGGGTAGCTCAATGTTGTAAGTGGGTGAGTAACTTTATTGTTCGAAGTAGTCACGAGTTGGGCACGAATTTGTGGTGGTCTTTGAGGCAGTTGATTGGATAGTAATCTCAATTGCTGCTAATGTTGGGTTGGAGAGTGTGGTTGAAGTGTAGATTGTTGAGGTGGATTTACAAAGATGAATGCCCTCTCCAACCCTATTGCCAAGGTTGGTTTTGAGCTTGATGGGGATATTGTTGCAAGGGCATAGGTAAGTACCAATTATGTGGTGGATATTGATGCAGAATAAAGTATTGAGATTTTTGAGATGGTTCTTGTGCCATGCCTAGTGGTTGTGGTGGCCATGGTCGTTTGTGGGCTACAAAACATGTTTTCTTAGTTTCTTCATTAGCCCCCTAATAGACTGCCTTAATCTTAGGTAATGAGGGTGAGCCAGTTAGAAAAGGTGGGTGGCCACCGATATCCTCCTGGTCGATTTCTCAACACATTCTGGAAGTTGATGTACTGACTTACCCAAACGGGGCCCACATGATTTTTGGCGCTTCATCTCCTAGGGTTAGGTTTTTAGATGTCTAGGGTTTTTGACATTCATGTTTATTATAAAAAGGTCTTTAGAGCCTCATTGTAACCATCTTCTTGCAAATGAGCGCAACCGTCACATCTCTTCTCAAAGATAAGCCGCCACCATTCTAGCAAACTTGTTTTCCGCTGCATTTTACAATTTCAGCTTATTTCCTTATTGAATTGAAAACCAGTTTTACTGTATCTCTGTTATTCTGTGTTAAGCATTTGTTAATAATCTGTAGTCATTTCATTCTGCTAATAAAATCCGGATCAGAGGGACAATTCTTTATAGCATGGTTTTGCTTGCAAATAGAACATACCTCTATGCTATTCAAAGGACATTCATGCAAAGGCTGCTTCTTTATACATTTAGAGCAGAAGATGACTAATGCTAAGTTTTCCTCTTATTTATTTTTTCTTATCCTGAAGGGTATCTAACTAGGAGCTAAGTGAGATAAGAATGTCAGTTTTGAAATTATCGAAGAAATTTCCTATCTCAGCTTTAGTAACTCCCCCTCCATTAGATGACTTGGTGACCTTTGAAACTATGTTTCTAGGGTGTCTCCTAGATTTTGTAGTGTTGTGTGAATAACGCCTACATAGTTCACAAATTTTATTGTATGTCAAGTGGGAGATGTCTCTAGCCCGCATGTGATTTAATACATCTACGTAGTCATCCCTAATTCCCAAAGGAGAATAATGCACAAATTTTATGGTCTAATGCATTGTGTTTTGTTCTTTGCAAATTATATTGGAATCTCTTAATACAGTCTTCTAGAATTTCCTCATCCCTTTGTGTCATTTTGAATATTTCCTCTCTAATATCCCTCATCTTACAGTAATCATGATACTTCTTCAATAATTTGTCTCATTTCATCCCATGTTTTAATAGAGTTCCTCCCAAGCCCCAATGAACCAACAAAGCACTGCTTATTTTAGAGTGGTTGGGAATAGTTTCAACTTTTCAAAATCTGAGGAGTAATCATAACTCCGACAAAGAATGTCAAACTCGAAGATGAAAGTGTTTGGATCCTCACTGGCTAAGCCATGAAAATTCGGCGAGGGAGAAGGTGCAACATTTTTCATTTGGATTAGGCCATTGGATTCTTGGATAGGAAACTAAAATGTGACTAATTATTTTTGTTTTGGTGCTTCCACTTCTTCACACATGATGAGAAACTTAGTTCACTAGAACACCAAGGATTTGTTTGATTCAATAGAGTAATCAGGCTCTTCAATAGGATTCTCTGGGCAACCTGGATCTTCGGGTTTAGGAGATTCATAAACATACGAGCCTATAATTTCATCACTTGTAGAATCAACCATAGAGGGACTATATAGGATGTTGGACGCTATTTTCTCAATTGGAGTTTTAGGCCGAGTTCTAGAGACATCTTGAGGGTTTCCTCGTCCTTCTATTTTACCTGCTAGGGTGTTAGTGTTGTGGGTGGCTCCTATTGCACCATGAGAACGACCTCGAGGGTTTCTAGCTCCTATAGTCATGCATCATAAAATGACATAAATGCATAAAACAAGGATGGTGGTTAGCAAAGGGTCAGTCGAAAATCCCCTAAGCTAATTCCCCACCCTAGTGTTCTTATCCCTATGATCAGTATAAAACAAGTGTCCTATATCCTTTAGTTTCTCCCCGACACCGACACCTTAAATATCAGTGTTTTGATATATGTTCAATTAAATCAAGAGCACTTGTACATTTAATTCTATCATCGAGGATATATACGTTCTTGTGAGGCACCGTGCACTGTTTGTGCAGGGTATAGGCACTTGTATTGACTATATTAAAGGGTTTACCATGATGCTAATTAGCCTCTAGATTACATGTAACCTTATTCTAATTGCACATAACAATGGAAGTAAAACAAGCTTTACTTTATTGTGGAAGTAACAAATAAAATAACATGCAAGTAAAATGATACAATTGACAAAACTACTATGAATAAACTGATAACTTTGTATATGAGTCTATTCTATGGCTATCTCATGAGATCAATACATATACAAATAATTGTACATACTATCATCATCTCTGTAACTAAGCTTAGAAGTAGAAGCTATCATTCACAATATCCATACAATCAAACTAATGAAAGAAACCATGTAATCGATGTTGTAATTGGAAACTAATCTATTGTTGGAAATAAAAACAAATACATGAAAATAAATTGCATTATGGTATCTTCAGAGAGGGCCCTTACTACTGGATGCCAACGACCTTAAAAAGCTTAGAAATTAATGCTACAACATTCTCAAGTTTCAACACAAAACTCGCTCTTTCATTAGCAAAATTAGGAATGTTTACAACTCTGTATACCAGTTCTTTGCTCACTCATTTGATCCATGCCTTTTCCAACTACTTAGTTGTCTTCATCATAATATATAAGAGTTGGCTTCATGCCATTTTTGGAGTATGAAAACGAATCTAACAATCCTAAAAATGTTATTTTTTAGTGTCATTATTAGGTTATTTCCAAATTACATGAGCATTCAATGCATTTCCAAAACAACAACATAAAGAGGATAACTGAAAGAAACACAATCACAAGGTACACAACATTTTATCCTGGTAAACCCTCATGGGGGAGAAAACCCAACAAAAATTCCTCAATAATAGATTGCCATTACAATGCCAAGACTAAGACCAAAACACCAAGAATAACATAAGACTGAGCATGCGCCTCTCTTCTCCTTCCTCCTGCCACTACAACTGCTTTCAAGATATGCACACTAGATGAGTGAGTGAGTAAGTGAGGCACCATCCTCACATATAAATACTATTTGAGGAGGTTCTAGGGTTATGTCTCTTCAAATGGTAGGGATGACTTCTTCTAGAAGTGGTTAAAACCACTTTATAAACACTAGGGGCCGTCTTACAAATACCACCATATAAATATGATTTGACCAATCCACAAAAGGGGATTTGATCTTATACAAGACCCAACATGATCAATCCACAAAAGGGGATTTGATCTATAAGATAATAACTCAAATATAATTAGAATATTCTTCGAAGTTACAATAACTCAACACTCCCCCTTAACAAGAAGGGTATTCTACTGACATGACCCAACATAACATCATCAAGAGAAGGAGAGGGAAACATCATCATCAACATCTGGAACAYTGATTGATGCATCTATAAATCATCGACGTTTTTTTCATCATCAATATCATCATCGTTCACAGCATGGAGCTGGAGTAACATCATCATCATCATCATCAACATAAAGCTGAAACATCAACATCAATAGCATGAAGCTAGAACAACAACATCATCAACACCACGAAGCTGAAACTACATCATCAACATATGGCAACAAAATGAGGCAGTTGTATCAAGAACAACATTTGTGGTACTCTGACAGACCGTCCTTACTGGACCTTCGAGATCTGCCCATGAATCATAAGATTCCCTATGATATAAAATCCTAACAAGTTACCACGTGGTACTTTGACAAACTGTCCTTACTAGACCTTTAGGATCTGCCCATGAATCATAAGATTCCCTAGGATATAAAATCCTAACGGAGCTACCACTACTGCCCACAACTAGCATATACATGCACATGTACTCTGACAGACCATCCTTACTGGACCATCGAGATCTGCCAGGGATGATCAATCCCCTAGGATATAAAATCCCAACGGAGCTACACGTTGTTGGTCAGGATACCGTAGTATCATTAGCATCACTCCCTCTTTCAAGGGAGGTCCTTTCGGACAACACCAAGCTTGTCTCGAAAGTACTCAAACTTCACATGAGATAGAGGCTTGGTCAACACATCTGCAACATTCTCATCTGTGCCAACATATTGGAGCTTTATAGCTCCCCTCTGCACCATATCACGAATGTAGTGATACCAGATCTCTAAGTGCTTTGACATATCATGGAACACTAGGTTCTCCGTCATCTTTATACAACTCTGGTTATCACATAGAATCACGATGGCTTCCATCTCCAGATCGAATAGACCTGTCAACAACTTTCGAAGCCATATGGCTTCACAACTAGTGGAACATGCTGCAATGTACTCCACTTTTGCCGTGCTGAGAGCAATACTAGATTGCTTGCTTCTTTTCCATGAAGTCATGCCTGACCCCAAATTGAAACAACATCCTCCAGTGCTCTTTATGTCTAAATCACTTTCAGCCAAATCTAAATTAGTATAACCATACAGTCTGAAGTCATGATCTCCAGTATAACAACGACCATAATCCAACGTACCCTTAAGGTATCTCATCACATGCTTTGCAACTACAAGGTGAACACGTCTGGGCTCCACCAGACACTGACTCAAGGTGTTCACAACAAAGCATATATCTGGCCTGATATTCGTCATATACATCAATGATCCAATAATTTGTCTTTATAGAATTGCATCAACCAACTCTGATGAAGTATAAACTAGGAGCTTCAAATTCGTTTCCATTGGTGTGTTCATGGCTTTACATTCCAACATGTCAAATCTCTTTAGTATTTCAACTGCATACTTCCCTTGGTTAAGGAAGATATTCTTTGGGCTCTGCCAGACTTCAAGAACTAAGAAATAATGCGTCGGGCCTAAGTCTTTCATCTCAAACTCTATAGTGAGCTTCTTCTTGCAATCTGTGATGAGATTTTCTTCTCCTGTTAAGAATAAGTCATCCACATATAGTAGCAATATAACTGGCTCATCATTCATAACCTTGAAGTAAAGGTTATGATCAACTTTACTATTGGTAAAACCCAAGCTCGTCAGGAAACTATCAATTTTTCCATACAAAGCTTTAGGAGCTTTCTTCAACCCGTACAAAGCTTTCTTCAACTTGTAGACATGAGTCTTTCTATCTTCAACTTCAAACCCCTGTGGTTGTTCTATATTTTCTTCTTCTTCAATAACACCATTTAAAAAGGTTGTTTTCATATCCATTTGGTGTAACTTCGACTTCATTTTGGCTACAAGAGCTATGATGGTTCTAATAGAAGTGTATTTGGCTATAGGGGCAAATGTTCCTTCATAGTCAATACCTTCCTTTTGAGAAAATCCACGAGCCACAAATCTTGCCTTATATTTTTCAATACTTTCGTCCGCTGCGTGTTTTATTTTGTATATCCACTTGGAAGATACCACATCTTTGTTCTTTGGTTTGGGAACTACTTCCCATATATCATTCTTTATAAATGATTGGTATTCTTCTATCACGACGTCCATCCATTCTTTCTTCTGAACGACTTCTTCAAAGCAGGTAGGTTCCTTTTCTACGAGCTTACACATTAAGGCCATACAACTGGAGAATGACTTAGGTTTCTTGCTTTGTCTCATGGATCCTTATGGGGCACCATACTTCTCTACATCTTGAATAAGTTCTCTTGCCCAAGATGGCTTTCTCTTCTGAGAGATTGTCATACGGGGAGGTTCTTGAGATTCTATCATATCAAGATCTTCTGGAATCTCATTATCAGGGGTAACTATAACTTCTTTCACTAGTTCTGTAACTCTGGGAGCTACATGTTCTTCATATACTTCTTCAAGCTGACATTTCCTTGATCTTTTAAGTGCTGCATCTTCATCAAAGGTTACATCTCTGCTGATCTCAATATGATGGTAATTTGGTATGTAAATTTTGAAGGCCTTAGAGACCTCACAGTATCCAACAAATATTCCCTTCTTTCCGGAAGGATCCAACTTAGTTCTCTTTTCCTTTGGAATGTGTACAAATATTGTACAACCAAATATTTTGATATGGATTACTTCTGGCTTCTTTTTGGTGAACATTTCTTCGGGAGTTTTGATTCCAAGTGTACTATGGGATAATCTATTTTGGACATATATTGTTGTTCTTGTTGCTTCAACCCATAAGTGCATTGGAAGATCTTGATCGTGAATCATAGTCTTTACTGCTTTCATAATCGTTCTATTCTTTCTTTTTGCTACACCATTTAGTTGAGGATTATAGGGAGAGGTGAGCTCCCTCTTAATCCCAACATCTCTGCAAAAGATTCCGAATTCATTTTAAGTGTACTCTTCTCCATTGTCTGACCTGAGTATCTTGATTTTCCTTTCCGAGAGGTTTTCTACCAAGGCTTTGAATTCCTTGAACTTTCCAAGTACTTCATCTTTTGATTTCAAGAAATAAACCCAAGTCTTATGAGAGTAATCATCAATAAAGGATACATAGTATACATACCCGCTTAAAGAGGTTGATGACATTGGACCGCATACATTTGAGTGGACAAGTTCCAAGATTCCTTCTGCTTTGTTGTCGCTCTTTGGAAAATGATTCTTTGTGTTCTTTCCTTGTGCACATCCCTTGCATACACCTTCATGATCAACCTTTAATTCTGATAAACCTGCAACTACCTTGCTCACATATGGTAAGGCTTTGTAGTTGATGTGAGCTAGTCTTCTATGCCAAAGTTCACAAGTACTTTCAGTAGAGTGAGTTAAGGCTACATCTGAGTGACCTCTTAACTTGTACAAACCACCTTCTTTTGTTCCAATAACAACTGCATCTTCTATAGTTTTTCCTTTAGGCCACATAAGAACTCCACCATCTATGAATGCAACCCTGAAACCTTTCTTATCTAGAGATGAAATAGAAAATAAGTTCTTTGTCAAGACTGGTACATAGAGTACATCCTTCATTCTCATCGGAGTTCTTGAATCAATTTTGTAGGTGGATTATCCCATTCCTTTGATAGAGTACTGATAATCATCTCCAAGTGAAACTTTATGGGGAAAGTCCTTTTCTGTAAGGCTAGAGAGAATGTCTTTCTGACCTGTCATGTGCTTAGAGGCACCACTATCTATGAGCCAAGTATCCTCTCCAGGTGTCACAGATCCTGAGAGGGCGGAAAATAAAACATAATCTTCAATCTCTTTTTTAGTCAACTTCTTGGGTGGCTCATTATCTTCAACTGCATGGGCATGATGTCTTTTGTTATTTGTCTTCTTGTATTTTTCCATTCTGGAAGGATAGTTCTTAGCAATGTGTCCTGTTATCGCACAGTTTGTAGGAAGGGTTTAGGTTAGCTTGAGTCAAGGCTTCAAACTGGCGTAATAGGAGCTTCCCCACCCACTGTCACCTCGATGGGGAGCTCTTTCTATTTAGGATGGCTGGTCCAAGGGAGACATCCCTATGTAATCTGGTTTTTCTGAAGGGCTAAAGGTTTGATGGATCAAGGTAAGAGATTCCCTTTCACAGATTACTGCCAAAAATGAGATAGTCAAAGGAGATCTTCCACTGAATGACACCTGTTTGCGAGACAAGACAAATGAAACTAAAGTGTGCTGCAATGGTTAGTACTCCAAATTGTCAATGACTATCTTTAACATATATATATGAGCAATGATCAAATGTAATTATTGACGAAGTCAATGATTACCAAACAAAGACAAATGGATTGTATCACTTCCTCAATAAATACAAAAGAGATAAAGGCCTTCAATGTATACAATCAATCTC
>JZKD02S1672781.1:1499542-1542501 GCA_000966675.3 Picea glauca
ACAGGACAAAGCTGGCTGAGAAGAAGAAAGATGGGCCCTCCAGGGCCATGCTCAAGTCAATCCGCTCTCGGTACTCCATGTCTAGGACTATGTGGGTCTCGAGACATGATCTCCTAGTTATCCCTAGATATCGGGGATACCATGTCCCATCTTATCACAATGATAACATTGATAAGAGGAGAAATATTTTCCCTTTCTTTGATCCTTATGATATTTCTGGAATCTCTTTGGAGGGTGAGATTCTTTATGAAAGTGGGTCTCCTTTTGAAAATGAGATTTTTTCTTTTCTCCTTTAGCATGAGCAACTAGGGCTTAATCTTCATCTCTTAATAGGACGACTTCTTGATTGACCACTCTTGCTTCTTTTTGAACACATTCTTCCCGTAAAATGTCAAATTGGAGTTTCTCTTTTCTTGCACAAATAGTTTGGATGAAGGTATCCCAAGGTATTTTGAGACCATTAAGAGTTGTCTTTATGAGTTCATCTTCATCTAAGTTGTCTCCAATTTCCCCTAACTATTCCTTGAATTGAGAAACCCTAGAGAAATAGTTTTGAATTGTTTCTCCTTTCTCCATCTTTGTATTCTTGAGTTGGGTTCTCAATTTCATCTTTCGGTTGATGTTCTTTCCTTCATACATTCTGGTTAGGGCATCAAACATATATTTTGGAGTATTCTTAGAAGACAATTGAGGGATGAAGTGGTCTTTAGTGGAATCTACAATTATTCTTTTAGCCCTAATCATATCCTTTTTGTACTTCTCTTTGGCTTCATCTTCTTCGGGTTTTGGTACATTTTCTTTTATGAATTTGGTAAGGTCATTCTCTTCAAGAATGAGTCCAATTTTGTACTTAGGCACGGAAATTTTCCACACCTTCTAACTTGTCAACAAGCTTAGTGCTTGCAGACATCTTGATCTAGAGCTAAAAAAATGACCAGGAAATGAAAGTGCTCAGACAATGAATCTGAACTTACCAGGAGATGCGCTGGGTTGAGGCGAGTTGGTTGGAGCTGACTGTTTCAGAAAATTCCAAGTTTTACCCCTTGAAACTTGACCTGTGCAAATCTATACTGGTACTTCTAGTACTGGTTATGATTTCTTGGTTTTTCTGGTTTTTTGGTACCATCCAAAATTAAGGTTTGACTTTTTAGAGAATCTGGCCATTGAAAAAGTTTGCTCAAGCTGCCAAAAGATGCACTAGGGCAAGGCACACTTCCCAAGATAGTTTTTGGTAAAAAAATCCTCTTCAGTAAAAAACCCTAATTTTCTTGTTATTAGGTTATTAGATACCCTATGAAAGATGCTCTATTCAGTTGAGCTCTGATACCATTTTAAGTTTTAGTGTTGTTATTAGGTTATTTCCAAATTACATGAACATTCAATGCATTTCCAAAACAACAACATAAAGAGGATCACTGAAAGAAACACAATCACAAGGTACACAACATTTTATCATGGGAAACTATCATGGGGGAGAAAACCCAACAAAGCTTCCTCAATAATAGATTGCCAATACAATGCCAAGACTAAAACCAAAACACCAAGAATAAACTAAGACTGAGCATGCACCTCTCTTATTCTTCCTCCTGCAAGTGCAACTGCTTTCAAGATATGCACACTAGATGAGTGATTGTGTGAGTGAGTAAGTGAGGCACCATCCTCACATATAAATACTAGTTGAGGAGGCACTAGGGTTATGTCTCTTCACATGGTAGGGCCAACTTCTTCTAGAAGTGGTTAAAACTACTTTATAAACACTAGGGGCCGACTTTACAAATACCACCATATAAATATGGTTTGACCAATCCACAAAAGGGGATTTGATCTATAAGATAATAACTCAAATATAATTAGAATATTCTTCGAAGTTACAATAACTCAACAAAAAATTGGTAACAAATATAACAAGACACAACGATATTGATCCCTTGTTCTTCATCGTTCTGGTTAAGAAGAGAGGTTTGGATTGGCTACCAATGCTTGATCCATGTCATGGGGGGATAAATATGGTTGCAATTTTCCAGAACACGGGCTATATATTGTGCCCATATGCTTCAAGTTTTCATGGATGCTAAAATCAACGAATCGAGGATGATATATTAGAGATATAAACCTTACCCATGTAATAAAGTCACCTTAGTGACTTTAGGTTACAAGATTAGGTTTTTTCATCTTTTAGGGTTTTGGTATCTCAAGTTATTTATAAGAGTGATATCCTCATTGTAATTTTGTACCGTTTAATAATAATATCATTCCGTGTTTATGGAGATCATGTTTTCAGTATTGTAACCCTACCTAGGGTTTCTTTAGTTCCCGTAATATGGTATCAGAGTAGGATTATCAAAGGTTGAAGCTTGAAGATTAGAGACTTTGATTATTTTCTTAAAATTGTGTGAGAGATTGGAGAAGAGCCGAGGGTTGAGGGTTGAGTCGTTAGTCATGTGCAGAGAAGAATGAAGGCCAGTTGTTGGCTGAAAAAGGTTGCTTGTGAGCAAAGGAGGCAAGGGACTGCTGTGATCTTAGAAGACTTATGAGGGATTGAAATCACACATAAGAGTGCATAAGCAAGTTGGAATTGTTGAGTGACAAAGGGTATCCATGAAGGCGAAGGAAAATTTCCAGGGTAAGCAAAGCTCCGACGAAGAGAAATAGTGTCGTCTTAGTTAATAAAGAAGACACAGGGTCATTGAATTGAAGAGATAACAGAATCATTGCTAGAGCGAATGTGAAGGAGCTATGTGAGTTGTTGCCAGAGAAAGAGTAAAAGCGCATACCACTGCGGGAAAACTGGACTCAAGCTGCTAGAGAAATTGTGGGATATTGTTGGAAAGGTTCAACACTGTTAGAAAAAGGAAACACCGCCATAAAAGTGATACCTGTGACATATTGATATCCATCGAAGAGGGTCTCGGTCAGAAACTTGTCTGTCATGGTTGACGTCTATAGAGGGCCATCGAGTTCATGTATAGAGAGTCGTCATGAAAGAAGTGAACTATCATTTTTATTTCATGTAGCTGTCATATGAGAATTTGATAAGCTTCCATGGTTTCTAATAACTCATTCGTCGAGGGATGTTATAAAGGAATCAAGCCGAATTTCCTGGTAGAAGGTGTAGTTGCTGGTGTAGTGAAAGGGAAAGAGGAACATGATTTGTCGGTCATTCATAGAGGAAACTGTTGTGCGAATCAGAGAAAAATTCGAAGAGCCACCCACAAAATAAAGGAAACAAAATGCCGTTGTTGCAAGAATTAGGGTCATACAACAACTTGGAATTGTAGAGAGGGAGCCATTGACGTTTCTAAGGGAAAGGTCAAAGATAGACAACATATATCCAGTGTCTCTATGATTGAAGATCCTCCATACGATGATAATGGTGAAGAATCTACTGGATTTTATGTATTTCAGGAAGCTTGTGCTTTGAAATAGGAAGGGATTATTTAATAGTTCAAAATGGATTGTTGCTCAGTTAGTTCAAAAGTTGCGGATCTAGGGAAAGATCTTCCATTAGTTGGAGAGACATGCATGTGGATTTCAATCTACAAGTTAGGTTACACAACATGCATGTGGATTTCAATCTACAAGTTAGGTTACACAACATGCATGTGGATTATTGTCCAATAATTGACTTCGAGAGATTCGTGATTCAGGAGTTTGGGAAAGTGGAATCTGGGAACTTGGGTATTCAACTCAGTGGCTACATCGTTATGAAGGTTATGAGGTAACTTGATGGAGCTCAAACTGGTCTAGGTTCTATGTTGAAAGAAAAAGATTCTAAAAGATGTTAATTATGTTTAGTGTTCAATTTATGTGTTTTACATTCAATATATGTATTTTATTTCAGTTTGTTATTTTTCAGCATTGTACGCCTCATGGGGGGTGGGGGGTATTAGAGATATAAGACTTACCCATATAATAAGGTCGTCTTAGTGACTTTAGGTTAAACTATCAGGGTTTTTCATCTTTTAGGGTTTTGGTCTCTAAAGCTCTTTATAAGAGTGAGGACCCTCGTTGTAATTGTATACCGTTCAATGTTTATGAAGATCACGTTTTCAGTATCACAACTGTACCTAAAGTTTCTTTGGTTCTCTTAATATGATATCCCTTGCAGAGATGCCACAACATTGCTTAAAATCTTCATGAGGGTAGGTATGTTGTTAAAAGTTGGTTCAAACATTAAATTTCATGTTATTCCTTACTCGTCCGAATTTTGGGTTGTTATAGTGTTTCTTCTTGTCTATGGATGAACTTGATGACTAAGACAACCCATTTATTCTTTTCCAAGGATAATTTGCACTCAATAATATCTTTAACACATAATAAAAAAACCAATTCACAACAAATCATTAATAACAAATCAAACTTAACTTGAGATCATAATTGTAAGTAGGAAAATAACTAAAATGCAATTCAATATATCTAAGAGCCAATTCCAAATGGGATAGACAGTTTTATAGCCAATAGGTGTTTCAAGAGGGTCTAACGTAGATGAAAGGAAGGTAATGAAGAGTTTAAAATATACCACATAGGAGACTCATCAATTAGGTACCTAGTCATAGCCATTCTCTCAATGGGGAAAAGGCTCACTTCTTTGAGGAGGATAGGATAGCATAGGGTATTGCCTTTAATTTTGAGATTATGAGTTATAAAACACTTTTCAATTTTCTTTATCTTTCTCCATGGTTCTTTTGAGATTCTACAACCCTAGAATTCACAACCATATAAAATAAGAAGAGTGACGAGAGCCTCAAAGAGGAGTTTCTTCTTATCCCATAGCCAAAGGTCTGTTGACTTACGATTATTTTCTAGTCCATAATAATATTTCCACCCTCCATTTATCATTTTATCAATGCTATAGTTCCATTTAAGCTTGTGATGAAGATCGATTATGAGATATTTGTATGAAGTCACTTCCTGCAAGCTATTGTTGTCATATACAAAATTAGCGTAAGTGATCAATTTGGATTCAATTATCCTAACCTCCATTTTGGTAGTGTTAACAATCATACATGTACTAAAGTAGAAATAATTGAGAATTTTTATTCACTTTTCAAGATCATAGGGACACCTCGCCATAAGAACAATATCACCAGTGTAACACAAAATGATGATGACTATACTAGTGAGAGTCACGTCGACATGACTCGCTTCTTCCAAATAACTCTCTAACTTGTCAGTGCATATGCCAAAAAGGGTAGGGGACAACCTTACTTAACTCCTATATTACAACCAATTTATTCCAACCAACCCTTAGTGTTCCTAAACTTGGAAATAACATTCTCGTAAAACCTTATCACAACAATGCTCAACTTGAGAGAAATTTTTAGGTCTTCTAACCTGTTCCAAAGGTTAGTCCTAGACACTGTGTCAAAATATTTTCTAAAGTCAATGAAACAACACAAGAGATTTATTTTATTATTCCAACACTCCTCCACAATGACCCTAAGCATAATAAGGTGGTCCATAGATGTATGATAGCTCCTAAATTTTCCCTAGCCTTTAACTCTTTTTCCATGAATTTCTAGCCATACGTTGATATTTTTTTCCAAAATAATTCAATATAACTTGGCTAAAAGGAGGATAATTTTAATGGTCCTATAGTTATAGGGATTGTATTTATCCCCACTATATGTACAATGAAGTTTTGAGTCTAGGGTTTAGGGAAGCCTTGCTTGAATGCTAAATTGAAAAGCTTGTGGATGTGAAGGATGAGGATATGCCCTCCAATTTTAAAAATTTATGCTTGGTAGCCTTCAATGTCCTTAGCTTTCCCTTTTGCGAGCTACTTAACCCCAAAATAGATGTCATCTATATAATAAAGTTCTTCCTCTGTAGAAATGGGTTCACCGTTGTCCACAACATTGGGAGATTCATAAATATTTTTAAGGTAGGAATTCAAATCCCTCAAGGGAATCATATTGTTTTCTTTAGTTTTATGACTCAAATTTGCCTCCAAAATTTCTTAAGATTTATCTTAGATACGTGCAAAAGCTTCTCTTGTTTTTTTATTTATATAGTGTCTTTTTTCCTTTTGATTAGGGTTTTGTGTCTATTTATCTTGCTGGATTTTAAGGACTCATTAGAAGCATCATTGATGGCTTTTCTAGCAATTTTACATTCTTGATCATACTACAGGCTGACCATTATATTTTTATTTTTACATAACACCTCGATAGAGGAATTATCGATGGAATTAGAGAGGGTTGTCGTAAAATTATGATACAAATCATCAATATCATTATATCCCACTAGAGTAGCATATCCCTATGCTATCTTTAGCTTGTGGTTATATATATGATGTCTAGAATATTCTCACTAGAGTGGCATATCCCTATGTTGGGATTATGTTCCACATTAATATTCTCCTTGAAATCTTTGCCAATCAAAATGTTGGCTTTGGGGTGCAAGTCCCGAAGTTTACATGATAACATCCTCCCTCACTCTAGTACTAACATTGTTCACACTTTTAGTGTCATGCTTTGTGGACCATCTTTGGTTTGTTATTGTTATCTATGTGATGTCTACAATCCATTCTTATTAGAGTGGAATATCCTTATCTTGTGATTTAGTTCTATAATAATACTCTCCTTGTAAGCTTTTCCAATAAAAAAGATGGCTTTGGGGTGCAAGTTCCCAAGTTGACCTGATAGCGTCCTCCCCTTAATACTAATATTGTCAATGATTTTAGTGTCATGCCTTGCAAACCATATTTGGTTTGTGGTTTTTATATACATGATGTGAAAAATACTATCTCAAACATTAATAACATACCCCTATGTTGGGTTTTTTTTCCAAATTAATACTTACTCTCCTTGTAATTTCTATTAATATGCACCTTTAAATCATTAAAGATTTAACTAAGGGAAATGGGCAAGGGTCACATGGCAAGGGTACTTATAGTAAATATAGTTTATAAGGTGCACTTTTATATCAAGGAGTGAACTAAATGAAATGGGAAAGGGTCAAATGGCATGGGTGACTTATAGAAAATACACTCTATGGTGCATTTTTAAATCATCAAGTAGTGAGGGAGATGGGATAGGGTCATTTTGACACCATGTGAATTGTAGAAAACTTGGTCTATAAACATACAGAAGATACACAAGATCACCTTCCAATGATGATATTAATCTATATATAAGAAATCGATAAACAAAAATAGACCAGGTGCTTTAAGAAATTAAAAGATTAATGACTTGTTAAAGTAAAAAAACTAGAGCCCCAAAAGACACCTTATATGAGCTATGCAAAGCTCAAGGTATCACTTACTTGGGAAGGAGCTCAAATAAGAGACCTAACCTTTGATACGATCAACTGATACCTCAAAATAGTTGGTAAATTCTTGGAAGGACTTATAACTTTGTAGTCTATCTCCCCACCCAAGTGAATATTATCGATCCACCCTTCAAAAAGGACTCGTTTTGCACTTATCTCTCTTGAATAGGAAGATATTTAAATAGATATTGATGTTGTACGATCCATCCTTGAGTTCCATACTTCAACATAAAAAAAAATATACTATAGAAAAGAAAATGAGACAAATCCTTGGTGGATTTCACATAGAAAATGACACAAGACCAACCCAATGAAAAACTGTGCAAGTCCAACCAAATAAGGATGAACCAATTAGGTACTTGAGATATTAAAATGTAAGGTTATCCCTTTTACATTTTCCACACGCACTAAAATAAGCAAAGACCTTATCTTCTAACTCAACTAAGATGAGAATATTATAATCTTGTACTTCATATAACACTAGGGCACTAGTTTGGGGAAGAACTTTTAGAACCTTTTGGAAAATGAAATGAATAACGACCAATTCCATAAAAAAAATTCACAATTCAAACCCTAATGACAATAATATGAACTATTCAGACAACAATTTATAGAATATTTTTTATTCTATAAAGGAGAGTAGGTCGTCTGAAAAAAGTGATGGATATGTTTCTGATATTTACAAAGAAGAAATCCTCTTCATGTCCATGGATACAAAGTCCACTAATACAAAAAATGAAGACAATCAGAAATAAAAATCAGATTAAGAAGAATAAGACATTGGCGGGGAAGTGAATCTTGAAGTAGAACTTGTTAGTTCCTTAGAAGGAATAGATAGACTCAGGGGAAAGAACAATCACAAAAATATGAAAACAAGGATCACGATCTTGATGAAACAACAAAAACAATTATTGTCCCGAAGACTCAACTAGGAGAGGAAAAAATGATAGAAGAAGTGGTGAGAAGCCGATTCAAAGAAAATGAAGAAAATTGCGAGAAATTAGAGGCTGGAATCGTTTCCTTAAGAAAGAACTAGAGAAAACAACTGATCAATTGAGTAGGAGTTTGAAGTTTGGAAAAAGTACTAAAATATTAGATAATATTCTCAGTCACCAAAGGTCACCATCAATACATGTCTTGGCTACGACGAAAAACAAAATACGTCCGAGGGAGATGCAAGCACTATGGTCACAAAGCCATTAGAAAAGGAAAACGAAAAAAAGATGAAAAACTATGATAATATTCTCAAAGGCTCCATAAAAAATGAAAGCGTCAACAAGAAAGGAAATGATGAACAACATAAACTTGATTCTTCTAACAAGAACAACAAGAATGGGTTCATAAGAGCTGTTCCACCAAGAAGGCCTTTGACAACCTCGTACCACAATATATTTCTTGGCTATTGTTTTTCTTGCAATAATTCCAGTCACAAAGCACTAGATTGTAGATATTATGCAAGAAGTGATAATGTGAGAGATAGAAATAGATGTTCTTATAAGATCTCAAAGAACGATTATGTGATCAACAAAACCATAAGTTCTCATGGATTTGTTGATAGAAACTAGAATTCATTTTCTCCCCTACTTGATTACAACATTGAATGTTATAAGTGCAATAACTATGGACACATACAACGTGATTGTAGAAACAATATAATAAAGTCTCCTAAAAAAAATAGGGAAGAAGATGTTATTACCAAGCATAGAGAAGAATACACAAAGGTGTGGAAAAGGAAGCAATAAGAACTAAAGAAGGAAGAATGTGGACTTGCAATGTATGTTCAAGATAATGGAAGTCAATGGTACATTGATAGTGGATGTTCAAAACACATCACAATGGATCATAAAAAAATTCTCACCCTAAAGGAAGAAAAATGAGGCAACGTTACCTTTGGGGATAATGCTTCTACAAGGATAGTTGGAAAAGGTATCGTTGGAATTGATAATGGAAATACTAAAACAAAAAATGTCGTGTATGTTGAAGGGTTAAAATACAATCTTCTAAGTGTCAGTCAAATGTGTGATCAAGGTTACAACCTCACATTTCACTCTAAAGGATGTGGGATAATGAAAGCAGGTTCAAAAATATTAGTGGAAAATGAAAACAGAACCCCAAGCAATGTATACGTTCTCGATGAAGTCAAAGGAGAAAAATGTTGTATGGGACAAGTAAACAAAAATTGATTATGGTATAGAAAGATGGGTCATATGAACTTTGACACTAGTAAAACTCATGAAGACACAAGAATTAAAAGATATTCCAAGGGTCTCAAAACCTATCGACACTATTTGCAATCCATTTCAGCACATGAAGCAATCAAGAGTTAGTTTAAAAAAAAAGGAGTACTCAACATCAAAGCCATTGGAACTTGTACACATAGACCTCTGCGGACTAGAAATAACACAAACATTAAAAGGTGAGAGATGTTTTATGTTGCTTATTGATGATTACACAAGAATGACATAGGTTACATTTCTTAAAGAAAAATATGAAGCATTTGAGAAGTTTAAAGCTTGCAAATCCCTAGTTGAAAATGAGACTGATTTAAAAATCAAGTGCTTAAGATCAGATAGAGGATGTGAGTTTACTTCTTATGAATTTCAGATAGAGGGTGTGAGAATCATGGAATCAAGAGACATTTTTCGACAACAATGACTCCACAACAAAATGGAGTTGTAGAAAGGAAGAACATAATTGTACAAGAAATGGCTAGAACAAACACTAAATGAAGCCAAACTACTATACACCTTTTGGAGAGAAGCAATCAACACAACAATCTACATTTTGAATAGAGCACAAAATAGAGTGAACAACAATAAGACACCTTTTGAATTATGGAAAGGTAGACCAACTACAGTCAAATACTTCAAAGTTTTGGGAGCAAGTTTTAAATGTGTTGAACCTGCATAGAATAAATTTGGCTGGGAATTGACATACACAGTTGTAGAGAAAATAGAAGAAAATAGAAGCATGAGAGAAAGAATGAAATACTTCTCATTAACCAAATGAATGAATGCTAATTTACACTTGAAATACTCTGTATAACTCAACCAATGCGTACTGGAGGAGAAGACAATGCACCATAGTGGTGGTCTAGAGTGATTTGGACACACACCAATAGTTACAGGAGTAAACTTCCACCTATTCTAGTCTCTCGGGAAGTTACAAGAGTGAACTGCCACCTAGCTGAGTTAACTAGTCTATCAGTCTTCAGTTAACTGACCGAAACAAAGTGAAGTGAGGAGGAGATCATGGAATCATGATTAATGAGCTAGTCTGGTGATGGTCCCAAGGACAATGCACATTAACTGGTGATGATCCCAATGCTGCATGGTGATAATAATAATGTGGCATCTATACTCCACTCAACTGATCAAACTGAAGTGTGAACTGAAGAGAATATTCTCCTAGAGGAATATTCTCCCTAAAATATAGGAGACTGAATAATGACTAATAAACATAGGAAAAACCTCAGGAAAAATAAATCCTAGGTGTGAGTGAAGTATCTCCAACACCCCCTTGAACATAACTATGGTGAAAATAAAGAATGGGTCTCGAAAACGAGGCCATGTTAGGTACCCAAATACAAAAGATACATTGAAATAAACGAGGAAAGAGGGAAAACCTCATGGGAAACCCCCCCCCTCAAAGTACAATGTATGTAAAAAGAAGAACTGGCAGTTTCTAGGAAACTGTGTCCTTCACTCCAAGACGACTGCGAAGAGAATGCAAATTCTGCTCAGTGAAGGTTGTGGTGAAGATGGTTGCAGTATGTTTTGCTGAAGGAAAAAACTGCAGGTCGATGATCCCCTCATGTACTAAGTCCTGGATGTAGTGCATGTGGATATCAATGTGCTTTCTCCACTGCCTCTGAACTAGATCTCTGCAGAACTTCATAGTGCTGAGGTTGTCACACCAGATGACGATCGACCGATGAAACTAAATTCCCAACTCAGTGAGAAAATGTTGTAGCCACATAGCTTGAATGGTTATGTTAACCGCCCCTCTGTACTTTGCCTCGGCTGAAGATAGAGAAATAACATCCTGCTTCTTTCTCGACCAACAGATAGGTCCGGAACCAAGACTGAGTGAGTAACCAGATGTGGACTTGTGATCAATGCTATCTCTAGCTCAATCAGAATTAGTGAACTCGATGAGGTCCAATGTAGAGTCTGATGAATAGTGAATCCCAAAGGTGATGGTGCCTTGTATGTATCGAAGGATACACTTTGAAACCTTCCAATGTAGCTCATGCAAATCTTGCATGAACTTGGAGATTACTCCCATTGCATAGGAGAGGTCTGATTTTGAGTGTGTGAAATACAACAAGCTCCCCACTATCTGTTTATACAACATGCTGGAGTGTCCCCACCATCCTCAAGTCTGACTCCTGATAGGAAAGGAGTTGGGGCAGACTTGTAGTCTGTGATATGAAATCTCTCAAGGATATCTCGTGCATGCTTGGCCTTAGATATTTTGATTCCCGATGCATCCTGACTGATCTTAAGTCCATGGAAGAAATGTAGCAGACCCATGTTTGTCATTGAGAACCTATCATGTAGAATGCTATTGACTGTATTGATTGCTGAAGTCGAGCAATCGGTGATCATCAAATCGTCAACATACATAACTAGGAGTAGAAGTGAATCAACCGTCCTAAGCATGCAAACATTCGGGTCTGATTTAAAACATACAAAGTTCTGTGACAAATGGTAGGAGCCCATCTTGGCATACCATGCCCTCGGAGTCTGCTTGAGGCCATAAAGATTTTTCTTCAATCAACAGACCAAAGATGAATCCTGCATAAATCCCTGGGGCTGCTCCATATAGATCTCCTCAGAGATATCACCATGAAGAAATGCATTCTTCATGTCCATCTGATGGACTTCCCATACCTTGGATGCCGCAATGGCAAGTGCCTAATGTATGGAATCCATCTTCGCTACTTGAGTGAAGGTATCATCATAGTCAATGCCATACACTTGCTGAAAGCCTTTGGAAACTAGCCCGGCTTTGTATGTACTAATATGTCCATCCCCTGTGCTCTTGGTCCTATAGACCCATTTGCACCTGACAAGTTTCATTCCTGAAGGAAGGGGAACCAGCTCCCAAGTCCGGTTCTCGAGGAGAGAGTTGTACTCCTCTTGCATGGCAGATTCTCAAAAGGAATTTCCAATAGCCTTGCCATGAGACTGTTGTTAGGGTCCTAACCCACACATAGGTAGAACAATATATTCAGATGTAATAAAGGTCAATATTAATAAGGCCTTGCAATAAAATAGAACAAGTCGAATGTAAGAAGACCTAATAGAAGCTTCCTCTTCTAGAAGGATCTTCCTCTAGATGCTTCTTTTGATAGATATATTTAGTATAAATAGGAGTCGAGGGTATGAGAACCCTAGCTTGGATATTATTGTAACAGATCTCTACTCGACTAGAGGTTGCCTCCTCGAAGAGGCCCGTGAACATTGCTCTTAGAATCAAAGTGCTATTTCTGTTGTTATTCTTATATCATTTCAATGTTATTGTGGTGATTATTCTGGTTATATTGCTGTTATTCTTCCATTTGTAGCATTTTATTTCTGTTTTGCATACTTTTTATATCTGGTATATTACAAGTGGTATCAGAGCACTTTCCTTGGAAGAAATTGTGGGTAGATTTTTTTTTCAGGGTAGAGAAGTATTCCAGCGTCTTTAAGCCACAGAGATCTGTCGTTACATGCATAAACTCGTGGTTGAGGGATTCATACACGTAGGAAATACAAGTGGTTCTTAAGTGCACATCTGTTGGCCACCCTTGTAACCCCTGTTGGTACCCCTTCAAGTGGTAGCGCATCAGAGAATACCTGTGTACGGATCGACCTAGATTTCCTGAAGCCCTCTTTAGATAAACCGATCGACCGCCTGACTGTTATAGTGCCACCGAGAACAACACTCGGGAAGATAATCTCTAGTACGTGGGTAGTCGGGTAGTACAACTAAGGGTATGGTCTATCCTCCTTAGTTAGTGTCCTGAGATATTGGGCCGAGTACTACTATTGGACCCCGCACGTATATCAGAGAGCTATAGCACATGGCAAAACCTTGTCTGTAGAACCTTTGAATACCTAACCCTTGGGGACAAAAACATAAAAAAATTAAAACCGACAAGATCTATTGCCGTGCAACTGTGTTCAGGTTGCCAAGTAAATACACATTTCTTTCTGGTTAAGCATTTGGGCATTTCCTCTCTGCAGTATTTTTCAGACCGGAGTATAACTCCGTAGGTGTAAAAAAAAATAAAAAAAGAAGTCTGGAAAAATTTTCACCATTATTTGAGACCTATTCCATTGGATTCATCTCTTCGCTCTTATCACATTCATACATATCATTTTTCGAAAAATGTTTTGACCCAGCCTGCCCCTTTTCAGTTCCCCCATCCTCATGGCCCATACCCGTAGCCAAGACTTGGAAGCTCGCTTCAACACCTTGCAATTAGGTCTCATCGAGACCCAACAATAAGTGAAACAACTTAGTGCCAATGTTGCCGCCATCAATACAACCATGCAGTCCTTAATGGAGGAATCAAACAAGACCTCATCACCCAGCTTGAATCTATCTTTTCGGTACTCTGCACCAAACTACATATCCCTACAGATAACCCTTCCTCTTCCTCACTTCCACATACCGAAGGTGAACATTCATGTCATTCCCATAACTTTCAGAACCATCACTTTGAATGTGACCTATGCCTTTCGTGGGTGGATGTGACCAAATTTGATGGCTCAGACCCCACTGGTTGGGTAACACCAATGGAACATTATTTCTCTTTATACGACATTACATATGACTTGGCCAAACTCCGGTATGGTGTTCTCCATCTAGATCAAGAACGTTGGCAATGGTGGCAATGGAGAAAAACTTCTCGTTAAGGGTATATTGCTTGGACACACTTCGTGGCAGAGATTTATGAACGCTTTGACACTGAAACCAACCATTTGGGCCGTTTGACAAAGTTGAAACAATCAGGATCAATGGAAGACTTTATAACTGCCTTTGAGCACTTATCTTTTCAGACAAAGGGCATGTCTGATGCCCTTTTTTGAGAATGTTTTATCAGTGGCCTCAAGGATGAGATTCGGGCCCATGTCCTCATGGCTCGGCCTCAGATTTGGGTGGAGGCTACTAAAAGAGATAAAGAAGCACAATAGGTTGTATCTTCTCAAAACCGGAAACCCTCCTTTATCCCTCGTTCTAAACCAGTAAATTCCACTACTCCCTCTGCTCCACTAAAGATCCAAAAATTGACCAGGGCTGAAATGGCTGAACGCCAACTCAATGGCCTTTGTTATAATTGTGATGACAAATATTTCCCAAGCCACAAGTGTAAGGAAAAAAAGCTGTTTATGGCCATCTCCGAGGATATTTCGGAAGAGGATATTGAAACTCCCCTTGTTTCTGAGTCACCTGAAACCCCCGACATAACCCCTCCCTCAGACCCTCCCGAAGTAGAACCAGTCCTTTCCCTCAATGCTCTCACTGGCTTCTCCGCTCCCCAAACCCTCAAGCTAATCGGTTACATCAAGCATCRGAAGGTCATCATTCTGGTTGATAGTGGAAGCACCCATAATTTTATTCATCGCTGCATTGCCCAAAAAACTCATTGCTACATCTATGAAGTCAATAATTTCCAAATCATGATTGCCAATGGTGGCTCCATGAAATGTGGAGGGCATTGTGAAATTGTGCGTCTCCAAATTGGTGACTACCACTTGAAATCTCATATGTTTTCTATCGACATGGGCGGTTGTAATATTGTGTTGGGTGTAGACTGGTTAAGGACTTTGGGTCCCATTCTCATGGATTTTAAGGAATTAACCATGAAATTTGACCAGGAGGGCCACCAATATAAGTTCCAAGGGATCACCGCCAGTTCACCTGAGATCATTAGTTCCCATCGCATGGAAAAGATGCTCAAAAAGGGTCATTTTGGTGTTATTTCTCAACTGCATGCCATACAAGCAAAAAAAATACCCTTGGTGCTACAAGACCTCCAAGCCATCCTTTCTAAACATCAAGTGGTCTTTTCCACTCCCCAGGGACTCCCTCCTTCACATGGTGTTCATGATCATTCCATTCCCCTTGTACCCAGAAGCCTTCCTTCCAATAATTGTCTGTATCGTCACCCATTTTCCCAAAAAAATGAAATTGAGAAAATGGTCCAAGAACTCCTTAATGTAGACATTATCCATCCTAGTACGAGCCCCTACTCTTCTCCTGTGGCCATGGTCCTAAATAAAGAAGGTTCTTGGTGAATGTGTCCTGACTTCCATGCCCTCAACAAACTTACCATTAAAGACAAATTTCCCATTCCTGTCATTGATGACCTCCTGGATGAACTGAGTGGCGCCCAATTCTTTACTAAACTTGATCTTCGTTTGAGCTACCACCAGATACGTATGAATGAGGCAGACATTCCCAAGACTTCCTTTATAACTCATGAGGGTCACTATGAGTTTTTGGTCATGCCCTTTGGCTTGTGTAATGCCCCCTCCACCTTCCAAAGCCTCATGAATCATGTCTCCCATCCTTTTCTCCATCATTTTGTCTTAGTTTCTTTGATGATATCCTCATATATAACAAGACCTGAATGGAACATCTTGCTCATGTGGATCGAGTTCTCCATCTACTCTCTCAGTACCAACTTTTCCTGAAATAGTCTAAATGTGATTTTGGCGCCTTAGAAGTAGAGTACTTGGGTCATCTGGTTGGAAAGGATGGCGTCAGGGTGGATCCTAAAAAGATTGAAGCTATGCAAGACTGGCCTCACCCAAAGGCTCTCAAAATCTTGCGTGGATTTCTGGGCTTAACAGGTTATTATCGCAAGTTTGTTAAGAATTATAGAAAGATTGCAACACCTCTCACTGCTCTCCTAAAAAGGAACTCTTTCACTTGGACTCCAACAACTGTTCAAGCTTTTCAAACCTTGAATATGGCCATGTGCACCACTCCAGTCCTGGCCCTTCCTTGTCTTGGAATGTGATGCTTCAGGGAAAGGAATTGGTGCTGTTCTTATGCAAGAGGGTCGACCTTTGGCCTTTACCAGCACACAACTATCTGAAAGAAATCTGGGCAAATCTATCTATGAAAAGGAAATGTTGGCTATTCTGCATGCCGTTGATTTTTGGCATCCTTATCTATTTGGGAAACGCTTCCAAATTAAGACAGACCATCAAAGCCTGTGTTTTATGGAAAAACACATTTCCTCCCCGGAGAAACAAAAATGGGTAACTAAGATATTTGGCTATGATTATGAGATCATTTACAAGAAAGGAAAAGAAAATATGGTTGCGGATGCAATTTCCCACAAATATGAAGATGAAGGATCCCTTTTTTCTCTTTCCTTCATTGTACCAGATTGGCTCCAAGTCGTTCGCCAGGAATGGCTACAAGATCCCAAAAGTTCGTAGCTGATCCAACAATTGTAGTCCAGTGCTCCAGCTCCCCCAGGGTACTCTTGGCTCCATGATGAGATTCAATACAAAATTCGTTTGTATTTAAGTAAAAAGTCAAAGCTTAAATCCACGGTACTTTCTGAGCTTCATGCTACACCGACAGCGGGGCACTCTGGGTTCACCAAAACCTATCACAGGGTCAAACGTTCTTTTTTTTGGGATGGTATGAAACATGACATTCGTAATTTTGTCGCCGAATGTGATGTGTGTCAACGTAACAAGGGAGAAACATTCAAATCTCTGGGCACACTACAACCGCTCCCGATTCCACCTGCTATTTGGAAGGACATCTCTATGGATTTTATTATAGGATTACCCAAATTGGGAAATAAATCAGTCATCATGGTGGTTGTTGATCGCCTTTCCAAGTATGGTCATTTATGCGCTCTTCAACACCCATTTATAGCATCCATGGTGGCTCAAATTTTCATGGATCAGGTCTTCAAGATTAATGGCAAGCCACACTCTATTGTTTCTGATCGCGACCCAACTTTCACAAGCAATTTTTGGCAAGAACTGTTCAAGCTACAAGGCACCCAATTGCATTTCAGTACAACTTATCATATCCAGACTGATGGTCAAACAGAAGTTGTCAACAAGTGTTTGGAAACATATTTGAGGTGTTTTGCCTCAGAAAAGAAAACTCAGTGGGCTCAACGGTTACCCCTAGTTGAATGGTGGTACAACACTTCATACAAAACAACTACATGAATGAGTCCTTTTGAAGCGATATATGGACAGAAGCCACCTTCAGTTATCTCATACTAACCTGGTGTCACGAAGGTCCAGGAAGTTGACCAAACACTTATAGTTCGAGAGGCTATTCTTCGTACCCTCAAAGAAAATTTGGTCATGGCACAGAATCACATGAAGCAACAAGCAGATCAAGGTCACTCTGAATGTCAATTTGAAGAAGGGGATCAGGTGTTTCTTTGCCTGCAACCTTACAAGCATAATTCCTTCAAGGCCGAGCATTGTCAGAAGCTAGAGCCCAAATTTTATGGTCCTTATATAGTTCTCAAGCGTGTGGGACAGGTGGCCTATCAGTTAGCTTTGCCCAGTCATTCGAAGCTACATCCTGTTTTTCATGTTTCTTGCTTAAAGAAGGTGACCGGAACTAAGTGCCAAATTCAAACCAACCTTCCCGAGTTAGCCGAAGAAGGATCCATTTGGCTACAACCACAAGCAGTTTTGGACCAACGTGAGCATCGCCTGCATCAGAGAACCATCAAGGAAGTGTTAATCCAATGGAAATATACAACTCCAGTAGATACCACTTGGGAACCAACTACCATTCTGCAACAATTTCCACATCTCAAGCCTTGAGGACAAGGCTATTTTTAAGGGGGAGGACATGTTAGGGTCCTAACTCGCACATAGGTAGAAAAATATATTCGGATGTAATAAAGGTCAATATTAATAAGGCCTTTCAATAAAATAGAATAAGTCGAATGTAAGAAGACCTAATAGAAGCTTCTGCTTTTAGAAGGATCTTCCTCTAGATGATTCTTTTGATAAACATATTTAGTATAAAAATAGGAGTTGAGGGTATGAGAACCCTAGCTTGGAGATTATTGTAATAGAGATTTTCTCGACTGGAGGTTGCCTCCTCGAAGAGGCCTGTGAACATTTCTCTCAGAATCAAAGTGCTATTTCTGTTGTTATTCTTATATCATTTCAGTGTTATTGTGGTGATTATTCTGGTTATATTACTATTATTATGCCATTTCTAGCATTTTATTTCTATTTTGCATACTTTTTATATCTGGTATATTACAACTGTGGATCTGAATATTGAACCAAGAAAATATGTCTAGGTGGCATCGGTTCAGTGGAAGTGAGTGCAAGATGAGGCTCCTTGAAGTCAGATTGAGTCCTCCTAGTATCAGCTGGATCCCCAACAAAATCCCCTTCATCCTGAAGAGTAGTCTTGGCCTACTTGGGCCTTTGCTTGGGCTCTGCATCTGCATCTGGATGCACTGAGTCTGCATCTCATTGTACTGACTCTGTATCTGGATCCTCTAAATCCTCTAAATCAGAACTCTCATCTGAAGAAGAGTCGACATGTGCATGCTCATCATCTCTAACAGGTGGAAGAACAAAAGTGTCTGCATGCGGCTGTAGAGGTACAAGAGAGACACTTTCCTCGAATTGGACACTACGCTCAATGATGAGCTAGTCCGAGGAAATATCAATGATTCTGTATCCCTTCACATCGTCGGGTTATCCAACAAAGATACAATCTGTGCTCTATAGATCAAGTGGATTCCTCTTCTCAGAGGGAATCCTGGCCCATGCACGTGAACCGAAAATACGAAAGTGGGTCACTTCCTGTTTTAGGCTGCTCCAAGCCTCATAAGGGGTCTTATCCTTGAAAGATCTACAGAGAGATCTATTTTGGATGTAGGTTGCACAATTAAGTGCTTCAACCCATAATCTCTATGGAAGTGACTTTGCATGTAGCATGCAATATGCCATCTCTTTTAGAGATCTATTTTTTTGCTCAACAACTTTGTTTCGTTGCGGAGTATAGGGAACTGTGTGCTGCAACTGAATCCCTGCCTCATGACAAGGATTTTGTATCTCATGGTTGACATAATCTCCCCTGTTATTTTTTTGTAGGACTTTGATTTTCTTTCCCAACTGTGTCTCAACAAAGGCTTTGAAATCTTTGAGGTGTTGAAAGACCTCTGATTTTTGCCTGAGAAAGTAAATCCATGTGAACCGTGAGAAATTGTCAACAAAAATGAGCATGTACCTTGCTTTACTGATTAATGGATGCGGAAAAGGAGCCATGAGGTCACTATGGATCAGATCTAAAGGAAAGGAAGCCTACTAAGTCTTTCCTTTGTCGAATTTCTCTTGAGGGTGTTCTCCAAGAACACATCCCTCACAAATTCCTTTGGAGAAGTGGATGTCAGGCAGACCATCAACCATTCCCTACTTTCTAAGCTGTTGCATATATCTGAAATTTAAATGCTTGAACCTTTCGTGCCATATCCTACTGCTTTCATCAACATGGGTAAGTAGTAATGAAAAATTTGGTTCAATAAATTCATAAAATGTGGAGAGTCTAGATTGATGATTTACCTCACCGATAGCAACCCTCAAATTGGTTTGCATGTCATAGATATCCACTGCATCAAGTGTGAATATGAATCTCTTTCCAGTGCCGGAGTTTTTCATCTGATACAGAGAGAGAAGATTGACAAAAAGTTTGGGAATGTGTAGCACATTCTCGAAGCTTCCGTTTGTGAGTTCAATTCTTCCTTTGGCAGTGACCTCGACTTGAGAGTTCCCCCCCATCAGAATAGGAGGACCATTGCATGCATCCAATGAAGAATGAACTTATTTTGTGATAGCCATGTGGTGTGATGCACCTTAATCTACGATCCAAGCATCAGGAGAGGAGTTGATGGAAATGAAAGCATGGCTAGAATTGCCTTTCTTGGGATTCTAATCTTCTGACTTCTTCTTCTTGGCACCCTCGAGGATGAGATATCCAAGGTTTTTTGCTAAAGTATTTGGGTCATTAGATATATCTGTTTTTGCATACATGTAGATTCTGGATGGAATCCTTTATGGTAGTAAGTGCATTTCTCCCCTTTTCTTCCCTTTCCACCTTTGGATCCGGAGGCATCGTTGAAGGGTTTTGAGTACCCTTCCTTCTTTGGATTTTCATGTGCTTTTGTTTTGTCTTTGTCTTTAGATTTATGATATTGATGAACGCTACCATCTTTCACAGTAAGTGCATGCACCTTTGGGCCTTTGATTTTTCTCATACTGATGAGCTTGTTCTTCTCTTGTGTCAGAGACTCGATAAAGTCATCAAGAGAGGGCATCGTCTAGGTGGATCTAGAAGCGAACCTAATTGAATGAAATGTGGATACAAACACCGAGTATTCTAGACCAAGTTTCGAAAGAATGGTGAGAACCATTTGTTTCTCCTCAGATTTATCAACCCCGCAAGCCTTGAGTTGCAACAACAAATCCTTATATTTGGTAAAGAAATCGTGGAGATTGTTGAAGGTTTTCAGATCCAATGTGAGCAATTCCAGCTCGAGCATGTGTCCCCTCATCTCATCATGTTTTCCAAAAATCCCTTCCATGGTGGTCCGGGATTCATTAGGGGTTTTACAGGAGGATATGTGAAAGAGGAGTTTAGGAGAAATGAGACTGCAAATTGTTTCGAGTGCTTTGTTGATGATTAAAATCACAACTAAGTTTTTCCTGCAAAATGTCGCTAAAAGCTTATTATTATAAAATCTAAATAATACTAGTAGGTGGGACCCCCTTGTTGATTGGATATAATATTTGGCTCTCATTTGATGTTTGTGCCATTGTTTGACACTGCTTACATGGTTGATGATATCTTACAATTGCCTATGTTATCCATTCTACTATTGCTATCTATTCCTGGACTTGTTACATTGACACCTGTACAACATACATGTTAGTAATGATACTAAAGAGCAGTTGGAAAAAGGCAAAAGCAATATAAACAAATGCAAAGGGAAGGAATTAAACTATGCTATATACTACTCTACATGCATTTTAAATGGTCATTGTTAGCCCTAGAAATAAGCTAATAGTTATGCAATTTGATTGAGTTATATGAAGTGGTGATTTATGCTATAGCATAAGTTTGATATGGGTCATGCTATTGGCTTTAGTGGGTGATGGTTTCGATACATGGTTTAATTAATTGAGTTAATGAGAAGCTTGTTGCTGCGTACTAAGGAATTAATGGACTGGGGATGGAGGCATGTGAATTTACTGCACGCCACCCTTACTCCTTCCACTGGCCACCACCCTAGTCAGGCTATTGTTCAACTGTGTTTGATGTGGTTATGCTCCGACTTTCAAGCAGAGGGAGAATCGCTCGGCCAACTCGCATTTCAAGGTACTTTTGATTACATGTATGTGTTTTTTTTTTCCATCCATGAGTCTGCTCTGGTTATGAAATAGATATTGGCTCGGATGTATGGGTTTGTGCTTTCCTTAAGTATGGAAACTGTGTTAAATTGTGATTTTTGGCTTGAATCGTTGGTGGTTTTCACTGCAATAATGTTTGGAGTCACAATGTTATTGGTTGTCCTGAGTGTTAGAAGCCATAAAGGCTCTCTGTCATCCTTACTAGTTTTAGTTGGAGGGCTTCATTGGTCTAGAATGGATGGCTGTCTTCATGTATTCGTATCCCATACCTAGTCTTGGGGTTTAATGGGTTTGAAATGCCTTGCGTCACTGTGTATTATTCACTATGGGCATTGGGTTGTTCTTTCTACTATTGTTCATGCAATGGGTTATGTTTCTTCTTCCCAACTCTCCTTCATCTCAGCGTTGTTAGTGGTTGGCTGGGAGAGCCATGAGGGTTATACCCTGCATATGCTAAGTATCATTACAAGGCCCAAATAGAGCCTTGCTCTTCTGTTCATAGCTTCTCCTGTCACAGGATTTGTCACCCTATCCACGAAGTCAATTGTGGTATTTCCTATGTGTGCACTGTTGGTCTCAAAGGTTTTCATCATCAAGAAGAGTCGACTCTAGCCTCGCTCTGTTGGTCCACAGAGCAAACCCTTGATTCCTCAAGTTTGAGTGTTGATAGAGGAGCCATTATGGCCTGTCAGGTGTACTGTTGGTAGTTATGGATTGGTGGTGTATTGTCGACAGAGTGGATTACTGGCTCACCCCGTTGATTATGGGACAATGGTGTTGGTTTTGGTATCTAGTCACTACAATTGTTATTATAATTGGATGGATAAGCTTAGCATGGTTAATTGGATGAATTGTTAAATCAAATACACAGTCGATGTCCTTGTGTTTATTGAATTGATAACCCAACATTGTTTTTAATTGATTAATTCACAACGTTTCTTCATGCGTGATGCATGGGTATGTGTGGCGTTCCTACAACATGTTAGGTCGGGTTGTTGATTATTATGACAGAGTGTTTAATTGCCATGGGAGTATTGCAATAATGGTGTCTATGGTATGGCCATCCATTGTGTATGCTATGGATATTTTTGGTTGCACCCCCAGAGATAGTCACAGAGTTTTTAAACATGGATTTGTTGCAATTTGATCATTTGTCTTATGAGATCGGGTATGTTGTTGCTGCCTCGTTGTGTTGGATAACCCAACATTTTGAATGTTTAGAGTCAAAGAAAATTGGACCTGTACAGTCACAGAGATACACTTGCGTTTTGTCAAATGGTTGTGTATTTCACAGTATAGTGTGAGTTGAAGTGGTGATTTGTTATCTGCGTGTTTAAATGACAAGTCAAAATCTTTGCAAGTTAAATATGGATCATTGTGTTGTCTGTCCACTATGTATGTTTAATGAATATCATGCATTTCAATAGTGATAAGCACAGGTACTGTGATAGTATAACCTCATTGCAATTTAATGATTAAATGAATTAAAATACATAATCAAGCACAATTTTTATGTCTGTATTTGATGAGTGGAATAATTGGTAGTGGTTGATGAGTTGGCGCTGAACAGAGTGGAAGTAATTGACTGTGTATTCATTTGGAAATTGCTTAAAATGTTAAATGGATAAATGAGAAAAGTAGAGATCCTCTACAAGTTGTTTTGGAATGCATAGTCTTGTTTGATAACACTGTGTTAAATATTTGATTACGAACAATGAGCAAGTTGATGCATAGAATTGTTTGAACTTTACATAGTAATTGTTTTTTGGGTCACAATGGTCTTTTGGTTGGTGTTATTTGTTTTTTATAGAATGGTTTTATGGATTACTTAATTAATTTGATGAACAATACCCACTCTCTTTCCCCACCATTATTTCACTTTTCGCTAATTACAACCCCATCGCCTTCCCACATTCCTTTTCACTCCCTGTTCTAAAAATTAATTACTGTGAAGAATAATTCTATAATGAATTTTTTTTGAAGTCGCACTTTCTTGGTTGGATCACAGTGATATTTTATTTGGTTTAAATTATAGTTGATTGTTGTTTTCTTTGAGCAATAACCATGTTTAGTTTCCCCCTCATTTTATCATTTTTCTCTCAGTACAAACCCCTCACATATCCCAAAACCTTTTGTTCACCCCCTGCTCATCGATAACGGTTAAACAATTCGTATGGATTGGATTGCTATGATGCTGAGCCAAAATCTATTTCATATTTTTAAAGAGTTGTTATGTATGGTTGTTAAAAATACTATTTTCTAATCAATCATGCATGCAATAATGAGATTTTTCAGTCGAGGTAGCCATGGCAGAGGCAACCGAGGGAGAGGTAATTGGAACAGAGGCCGAAGAAGGCCAAGGTTCTCCATACATTTTGATGCTGACTCGCAAGAGTTAGGCCAGTTGTTTCAGGTCGAATTTTTCAATTGGATTGGGAAAGGAGTGGTCCAACCTAGGCCTAAAAGGCCTCCTTTCCTATCTCCACAAGCCCCTGGTATTCCCATGCCTCCTCATGTCTCATTGCAACCCGAGATTCCCAAAAACGACGGATGGAAAGAGATTTTCCACCTGACAGTCTCCCAACATCGTGGCTGGCCCAATTTGTCCTTACCTGCTCCCCCGCCTATTAACCCGATTGTCCAAGATGCACTTTTTCACTCACCAGTTCAGTCCTCTCATGCTAGAAAAAGGTTGAAAACCGAGGCCCGCCATGCCCTTGACAAAGGAAAAACCATTGCTTCCCCTTTCTCGCCCTCCAATGGTTTTGACAAATCTGTGTCTTCTCGGATGCATTTGAGGGATGTCTGTTCTCATGTGATCAACGAGATTAGGCCTAAAGGCTCAGCACAACCAAAGGAAAATTCAAGAAAATCGAAGGGTGACATCAACAATCAAGGAAAGATTGTATCTCAGAGTGGGAAATATGGATTTTGAGTTTTTATTTTTATCTATTGTTGATGACAATTGACTTCAAAAGTTTTTGGACATGTTTTATTTTTGGATATATGAGTAATATATTTTTTAAAAATAATTTCAAATATGAAAGAGCTAAATTGTCAAATGTTGATATGATGATGGGAGTCACGATGGGTGCTTTTCTTAACTAACTAGTTATGTTGTGATTGTTATGAGCTAAAGGGAGTCACAAGGGGTCCCACCTACTAGTTATTATTTATTTATAACCCTTACTATGATTATTACTTTTCCCCCTAACTAAAACGTTGGTTGAGTCTTAGTTAACTTAACTAATGAGGTGGTTCAACTACCTCAACCAATTCTGATTGTCTTAAAGGAAAAAGGATAGGGAGGAACAAAGGGAGGATAGAAGGAGAAGCATACTAAGGTTTGATCTTTGAGTTTATGTTGAGATAATTCAGTTTTCATTCATTCCTTAATTTATCACAATCCTAATTCTCTTTTATGATAGCACGGTCTTATTGTAGACAATAACATTCAGGCTTGAATTACATCATTCAAACACTTGTTTTTTAGAGGTGTCGATCTATCTTTGATAGTCTATGTAGAGTTGTCTATTTGTGAATTAGTTTTCATGATTGACAAAGGATATTGTGCAGAGTCGAGTGGGCAACTGTGGCAAGCTGATCCAACTTTTAGAGTTCAATTTTGATTTTCTGTTAGAGGTCCGTTGTATATTCCACCGGGGATGTCTAAGTTTGACTTTGGTCCAAAATTTATGTATGATATTTTGTAAAGAAAATGACTCTTTGGTGAATTGGAATGAAATAAAGGATTGCTTTATGTCTCATCTGTCTTGATTATCATCTTGGTGTCTTACTTCTGTCTTTTACACTTGTTTTCAAAAAATATTATATTTAGAAAATCATATTAAAATGAATTTTCTAGCAAGATTTTATCTATGAAAAAGACTAGCCTAAGCACTTGTAATTGATACTTGTGAGTTAGGATTTTATTTTTGATGGCTATAAACCTAGGGCGACATTACCGTCTATTTTTATTTAGCCAAGAAGAATCTGAAAATGCTTGAGTAAGATCATTTCATATATTTTCCTCAACATTTATTTGGTGACCATACTGGGGAGATCTTCGATATCTCTCTGGTCAATTTTTATACTCGATTTTCATCGATACATATAATTTTCTGATATTGATTCCTTGACTGCTTTATTTCTTAATGACTATGATTGTTGCAAGGCAACCCAATATTGAGCCTGGTCTCCAAGACCAAACCAACATTGCTTTGAACCTATTTAACACCATTTTGGACACTGCCAATACCTATGCTGAGCTTAACCACTCTTGGCCAGCAATTGAATGAGATATTAGTGCACAAGAACGTTGGGAAGCTAGACATAGACAACCTAGAAATCAACAATAGATTTCTTGTTTCTTCAGTCTTGGCCTTTCTTTCATGTCCTTAAACTCTTGTGCTTCTAGAAGAAGAAGATGCTTATCACTAAAAATCAATCCTATTGCTGAAATAGGAAGAAGGAACGTTGTGTTATCTGCCCAACAAAGTGCTCTAAGGAGAACTTTGTCTTATTCATCTAGTTCGTCTTTCTTTCCCTCATCTATCATCCATAAGATGGCATCTAGTGGTGGATTTGGTGGCACTGGAAGTGATTCATCCTCTCAGTATTCATTTCCGTCAGTGATTGGTAGCTTATATAGCCACCATATCCCTGTCCAATCTACCACAAATCCAACCAAAGTCATTGAAAAGTATGGGATTTTTTAGTTTGAAGAAGACGCCACAACCACACCATGGCACATGTCCTCTCCTCTTAACCTAGCACCTGCTACTTGTCCACTTCCTAAATTTAAAGAGCATCTTCCTAGGTTTTYAGGAAATAACACTGTCACTACAAATGAACACCTGGTGGCATTTTCTAATGCTTGTCATAACATAGGAGCTAATGACAATGATACTTGCATGCGCTTATTTGTAAATTCCTTGGAAGGAAAGGCTGCAGCCGACTTTTTTTGACCTTCCTCCTAAGATTCTATATACTTGGGATGAGTTAATATATTGGTTCAGATCCACTTATGGAAAATCTAAAATCCCAACCGAGAATTTATGGGAGTATAATAACATTACCTATAAGGATGGTGAGACCATAAAGTCTTTCAACTTTCATTTCACCAAGTTATACAATCAAATCCCCGAACTTATTCAACCTCAGAACCAAGCTGATTTCATGCATTACTACAATGCACTGCGTTCCCCCTACTGTCATAGGATTGAGGAAAAAGCCATTGATAATCTCGGTTCTTCTCTGCATGCTTTCTCAGAGTATGAAGAACAGGTTGACATAACTGGCCTTCCCCAGGGAGAGTCGGTTAGACAAACATACATGTCCACTCTTTTACGTCTAGTACAAGACATGGACAATCATATGATAGCATATGAGCGGAAAGGAACTGTATCCCCTCTCACCCCTGGAGCTTCATCCTCTTCTGCACCCCCTTTAGAAATTCGGTTGAAAATAATTTTCATCCTAAAGCTATCTTGCCTCGAAAGTGGTGTAACTTCTGTGAGGAGCACCATGAGGAAACCACATGTGAGGTAAATAAGAGTGCCAGAGATAATATCTTTGATAAGAGACCAAAAGCTACCATCACTGTCCTAGATTTTTCAAATCTAGAAGACGTCATGGTCATCAACACTAGGAACAAAGCCTATGCTCCCAAGGGAAAATTTGAACCTCCCCATAGTTCTTCTATCCCGAGCTCATCTTCAACTGATTCTACTATCTAGGTCCCTAAAGTTACTGAGAGTCAAGGAATTACTCCCCCTCTCCCCTCTTCCAAATACAATATCTTGAATTAGTTAGCCAACATCAAAGCAGATGCAACCCTTGTCATCCCTGAACAACAGATGCATCTGAAACAATTCATGGAAGGAAAATATTTTGTTGTAGCCAATATTTCCGAAGAGGTAAAGGAAGAGGATTCCTCTATAAATAAAGAAGGTGTACATAACTTTATATATCCTATAAAAAATCCCCCTTTTTATATTTCTGTAAAGATTATGGATAAGATTGCCCATTGTTGCCTCATTGATGGTGGTTCAGGCCCAAGTGTGACGTCGAAGATTATTATGGAAGAGATAGGCTTGTCTTGTACAAATGAAAACATCAGAAGCATGCTCTCCTATAATAGTCTACAAAAAACAACCATAGGCAAGATTAAGGACGCGACCTTGGTTTTATGTGCTCATCCTGAAATAAGGACAACCCTCAACATTCAGGTAATTGATATGCCTGTAAGCAATTACTCAATTATCTTAGGAAGAGATTGGAAAGCCTTAACATGTGGGTACCTCTCACTCGATGGGACACATTTATCCGTGCCTCGGAATGGTAAGAACATTATAGTCCTTAGAGAGGGAAGAATTTATCCCTACATAGAGAGTGTTCCCCAATCTAGTGTAAACTATATCGAAGAGGACCTAGGAGTGTATTCCATCTTTTCTGAGGAGGATAATACTCCTTTGGAACAAATCGATTTAGATGATGATATGTGGCACATGCACTTTGACGGTTCACGCTCTAATGAAGGTAATGGGGCTGTCATTATATTGGTTTCCCCTATAGGGAAAATTCATAATTTGTCTTACAGGTTAGAGTTTTCTTGTACAAGCAATATCATTGAATTCAAAGATTTATTATTAGGAATTGGAAACACCCTTAATCTTGGTTGTGGTCACCTTTCAGCTTTTGGAGATTTCAAGCTTGTTGTGAACTTGACACGTAATATATGCTCTCCTAGCAACAAGATGATGGAACAATATACCCAAACTGTTTGGGCGCTTATCTCGAACCTTTTATCTTTCAACATCACTCATGTTAAGAGGGAGTTGAATTCAATGGTTGATTAGTTAGTCATCTTTGCAGCTTCCCCTAATTAACAACTTTTGCCTCACATGCCTGATTGTTCTTTTCAATCCCTATATTGTCCATATATCCTTGACGTAGAATCTTGGCAGGCCCTCCCTAAAGATGAGATAATTTGTGCTTTCATTCAAGATGAACCACTTAAGCCCGACGAAATTATATCCATAGAAAACACTAAGATTCTTGATGGATTGACTCCTCTTATGGGTTCATTTTCATCAAGTGTTGTAGGTAATAAAGAAAAACAGAAAGAAGAGGAGTTACAAAGGAAGGTGGGTGAACCATCTCCTGGAATATTGGGGCACTCGAATCCTCGAAGAATGTTAAAAAAAATACCCAATGTTTCGATAAAGAAGAAACGAGGTTTGACAAGCTACTTGGTAGATTTCAAAAGGTTTTTGCTTGGTCTTATAAGGATCTTCGTGGTTTTGATCCTGGTCTTACATGACATGCTATCCCCATCAAGGAAGGCATGAAACCAGCTAGGAAAAAACAAAGACCTATTAACTCTGCATTCAAAGCAACTTTTCAAAGGGAGTTGGGAAATTTCTTAAGGGTCGTGATTATCTTTTCAGTCCACCCTGAATGGGTTTCCAATTGGGGACCTGTTTCGAAGACCATTGATCATATTAGAACCTACATTAATTTCTGCACTTTCAGTCAGGCTGTTATGAGAAATCCTTTTCCTCCTCTCAATATGGAAATAATTCTGCAGCAGGTTGTAGAGTCACAATTGAGGCCCTTACTTGACATTTTTTCAGGTTGCAGGAAAATCAAAGAAAAAGGGGCAGATGCTTACAAAACCACCCTTATCTCAGATTGGGGTACCATAACTTATACATGTTTTTTTTATGGCCTACCTGATGCAAATATCGCTTTTAAAAGACATATACACACAACTTTTGATGAATTGGTCAGTATCCATCTTTATCTTGTTGATCTTATTGTGTACGTCAAAGGGATGATAATTACCTCGGAGTTCCAAGTGTTACTTCTGGATTGTTTCAAAATTGATTTTGTTCTGGATACTAACTCTTACATTCTAAAAGAAATACAAGAGCAATCGTTTTCCTACAACACTAACGATTCTCATTTGAAACATTATGAGGGACCAACGTGAAAAGTTCTAATGATGTTTGGATTTTCTGTATACTAGTAGCCTAGCTTTGCTTTCATTTTTGTGCTTCTCTTTTCCTCTTTACAATAGTTTGACTTCTTCTTGCCGTGTTAAAAATTTCCTTCCTACTTTTTCATTTTTGTCTTTTATTGCTGCTGTTTTAATTTCTGCATTTTTTTTACATCTGTCATGATTTTTTTTTCCGATCATCTTTTAGTTAATTTGGTCAAAATAGGATGTTGGATCAATTCTTCCACAATGGCACTCCTGCAAAGCATTGCCAGTCAATAAAAATCAAGCTTACATAGCTGTTATGATGTTTCATCTGAAGGCAACCTTGAAATTGTTACATATTTCCACTGCTGTTTTATAAAGAATTGGTTGTCTCCCGCTTCTTCTTGCCATTTCTTCATCCATTGAGATTTTTTAAGAGCAATTCTATTTTTTTTTCCTTGAAGTTAAGAGCATAATCCATTTGAATGATTATGCATACAATGGTAAAACCCCTCATACTTAACACTTTTCATGAGTTATTCCCAAATTCCCGGTCATTTTTCTATTAAATCCGCTCACTTCCCCCTGTTGCATAATATTCCTGGTTATATCTCCTTGATTTGCAGTTCGTGGTATATGAAACCATGAGTTATGAGTTCTAAATCTGTTGAAAACAAATTTCCCTATGGATTTTCCAGTTGGTTGATGATTAAAATCACAACAAAGTTTTGATCGCAAAGTGTTGCTAAAAGCCTATTATTATAAAAGCTAAATAATACTAGTAGGTGGGACCCCTTTGTAGATTGGAGATAATATTTGGCTGTCATTTGATGTTTGTGCCACTGTTCGACACTTCTTACATGGTTGATGAGGTCTTATTGGCGATGGATTGGGCTTATTATGTGTTGGTTCTATGTTCAACAAGTGAATTTGGGTAAGGCATGTTATGTTTTGTTCTGAGATCTAATCGCATGTTACGATTGCCTATGTTATCCATTCTACTATTTCTATCTGATTCTGGACTCGTTACTTTGACACCTGCACAATAGACATGTTAGTAATGATACTAAAGAGTAGTTGGAAAAAGGAAAAAGAAATATAAACAAATGCAAATGGAAGGAATTAAACTATACTATATACTACTCTACATGCATTTTAAATGGTCGTTGTTATCCCTAGAAATAAGCTAATAGTTGTGTGATTTGATTGAGTTATATGAAGTGGTGATTTATGTTATGGAATAAGTTTGATATGGGTCATGCTATTGGTTTTAGTGGGTGATGGTTTCGATACATGGTTTAATTAATTGAGTTAATGAGAAGCTTGCTGGCGTGTACTAAGGAATTAATGGACTGGGGATGGAGGCGACATGCATTTACTACACGTCACTGTTACTCGTTCCACTGGCCGCCACCCTAGTCGGGCTATTATTCAACTGTTTTTGCTGTTGTTATGCTCCAACTTTCAAGCAGAGGGAGAACCGCTCGACCAACTCGCGTTTTAAGGTTCTTTTGATTACATGTATGTCTTTTTTTTTTCCCATCCATGAGTATGCTCTAGTTATGAAATAGATATTGGCTCGAATGTATGGGCTTGTGGCTTCCTTAAGTATGGCACCTGTGTTAAATTGTGATTTTTGGCTTGAATCATTGGTGGTTTTCACTGCAATAATGTTTGGAGTCATAGTGTTATTGGTCTCCCTGAGTGTTAGCAGCCATAGAGGCTCTCTGTCATCCTTACTGGTTTTAATTGGAGGGCTTCGCTGGTCTAGAATGGATGGCTGTCTTCACGCATTCGTATCCCATACCCAGTCTTGGGGTTTAATGGGTTTGAAACGCTTTGCGTCATTGCGCATTATTCACTATGGGCATTGGGTTGCTCTTGCTACTATTGGTTGTGCAATGGGTTATGTTGCTTATTCCCATCTCTGATTCATCACAACATTGTTAGTGGTTGGCTGGGAGAGCCACGAGGGTTATACCCTATGTATGCTAAGTATCATTACAAGGCCCAAATGGAGCCTTTTTCTTCTATTCATAGCTTCTTCTATCACGAGATTTTTCACCCTGTCCACAGAGTCAATTGTGGTATATCCTGTGTGTGCACTGTTGGTCTCAGAGGTTTTCACCATCAAGAAGAGTTGACTCTAGCCTCGCTCTGTTGGTCCACAAAGAAAACCCTTGATTCCTCAAGTCCGAGTGTTGATAGAGGAGCCATTATGGCCTGTCGGGTGTACTATTGGTAGTTATGGATTGGTGGTGTATTGTCGACAGAGTAGATTACTAGCTCACCCGTTGAGTATGGGACAATGTTGTTGGTTTTGGTATCTAGTCACTGCAATTATTATTATAATTGGATGGATAAGCTCAACATGGTTAATTGGATGAATTATTAAATCAAATACAGAGTCGTTGTCCTTGTGTTTATTGAATTGATAACCCAACATTGTTTTTAATTGATTAATTCGCAGTGTTGCTTCATGCACGATGCATGGGTATGTGTGGCGTTCCTACAACATGTTAGGTCGAGTTGTTGATTATTATGATTGAGTGTTTAATTTCCATGGGAGTATTGCAATAGTGGTGTCTATGGTATGGCCATCCACTGTGTATGCTGTGGATATTTTTGGTTACGCCCCCAGAGATAGTCACAAAATTTTTAAACATGGATTTGTTGCAATTTGATCATTTGTGTTATGAGATCGGGTATGTTGTTGCTTCCTCGTTGTGTTGGATAGCGCATCATTTTGAATGTTTAGAGTCAAAGAAAATTGGACCTGTACATTCACAAATATACACTTGAGTTTTGTCGAATGGTTGTGTATTTCACAATATAGCGTGAGTTGAAGTGGTGATTTGTTATCTGCGTGTTTAAACAACAAGTCAAGATCTTTGCAAGTTAAATATGGATCATCGTGTTGACTGTCCACTATGTATGTTTAATGAATATCATGCATTTCAACAATGATAAGCATGGGTAATGTGACAATATAAACTCATTGCAATTTAATGATTAAATGAATCAAAAGACAGAATCAAGCACAATTTTTATGTCTGTATTTGATGATTGGAATAATTGGAAGTGGTTGATGAGTTGGCGTTGAATAGAGTGGAAGTAATTGAATGTGTATTCATTTGGAAATTGCTTAAAATGTTAAATGGATAAATGAGAAAAGTAAAGCTCCTCTACAAGTTGTTGTGGAATGCATATTGTCTTGTTTGATAACACTGTGTTAAATATTTGATTACAAACAATGAGCAAGTTGATGCACAGGATTGTTTGAACTTTACACAGTAGTTGTTTTTTGGGTCACAATGGTCATTTGGTTGGTGTTATTTTTTTTTTTTATAGAATGGTTTTATGGATTACTTAATTAATTTGATGAACAATACCCGCTCTCTTTCCCCACCATTATTTTATTTTTCACTAATTACAACCCCATCTCTTTCCCACATTCATTTTCACTCCCTGTTATAAAAATTAATTACAGTTAAGAAGAATTTTGTAATGAAGCATTTTTGAAGTCGCACTTTTTTGGTTAGATAACAATGATATTTTCTTTGGTTTGAATTACAGTTGATTGTTGTTGTCTTTGAGCAATAACCATGTTTCGTTTCCCCCTCATTTTTTCATTTTTCGCTCAGTACAAACCCCTCACATATCCCAGAACCTTTTGTTCACCCCCTGCTCATCGATAACGGTTAAACAATTCGTATGGATTGGATTGCATGAGTCTAATATGATGCTGATTCAAAATCTATTTCATATTTTTAAAGAGTTGTCATGTATGGTTGTTAAAAAGACTATTTGCTAGTCAATAATACATGCAGGAATGAGATTTTTCAACCGAGGTAGCCATGGCAGAGGCAACTGAGGGAGAGGTTATTGGAACAGAGGCCCAAGAAGGCCAAGGTTCTCCATACATTTTGATGCTAACTCGCAAGAGTTAGGCCAATTGTTTCATGCCGGATTTTTCAATTGGATTGGGCAAGGAGTGGTCCAACCTAGGCCTGAAAGGCCTCCTTTCCAAGCTTCACAAGCCCATGGTATTCTCGTGCCTCCTCATGTCTCATTGCAACCCGAGATTCCCAAAAATGATGGATGGCAAGAGATTGTATACCCAACAGTCTCCCAACATCGTGGCTAGCCTAATTTGTCCTTACCTGCTCCCCTGCCTATTAACCCAATTGTCCAAGCTGCACTTGTTCACTCACCAGTTCAATCCTCTCATGCTAGAAAAAGGTTGAAAACCAAGGCCCACCATTCCCTTGACAAAGGAAAAGCCACTGTTGCCCCTTCCTCGCCCTCCAATGGCCCTGACAAAGCCGTGTCTTCTCGGATGCATTTGAGGGACGACTATTCTCACGTGATCAATGAGATTAGGCCTAAAGGTTCGACGCAACGAAAGGAAAATTCAAGAAAATCGAAGGATGACAACAACAATCAAGGAAAGATTGTATCTCAGAGTGGGAAATATGGTTTTTGAGTTTTTATTTTATCTATTGTTGATGATAGTTGAATTCAGAAGTTTTTGGACAACATGTTTTATTTTTGGATATATGAGTAATATATTTTTTGAAAATAATTTCAAATATCAAAGAGCTAAATTGTCAAATGTTGATATGATGATGGGAGTCACAAGGAGGGGTGTTTTTCTTAAATAAATAGTTATCTTACGATTGTTATGAGCTAAAGGGAGTCACAAGGGGTGCCGCCTACTAGTTATTATTTATTTATAACCCTTATTATGATTATTACTTCCCCCCCTAACTAAAAAGTTGGTTGAGTCTTAGTTAACTTAACTATTGAGATGGTTCAACTACCTCAACCAATTCTTATTTGCTTAAAGGCAAAAGGAAAAGGAGGAAAAAAGGGAGGATAGAAGGAGAAGCATACTAAGGTTTTCTCTTTGAGTTTATGTTGAGATAATTTAGTTTTCATTCATTCCTTAATTTATCACAAGACTAATTCTCTTTTATGATAGCAAGGTATTATTGTATACAACAACATTCAAGGATGAATTACATCATTCAAACACTTTTTTTTCAGAGGTGTTGATCTATCTTTGATAGTTTGTGTAGACTTGTCTGTTTGTGAATTAGTTTTCATGACTAACAAAGGCTATTGTGCAGAGTTGAGTGGGAAACAATCTGTGGCAATCTGATCCAACTTTTAGAGTTCAATTTTGATTTTCTATCAGAGGTCCTTTTGTATGTTCCATCGGGGATGTCTAAGTTTGACTTTGGTCTGAAATTTCTGTATGAGATTTTGTAAATAAAATGACTCTTTGGTGAATTGGAATGAAATAAAGGATTGATTTATGTCTCATCTGTCTTGATTATCATCTTGGTGTCTTACTTCTATCTTTTACACTTGTTTTCAACAAATATTATATTCAGAAAATCATATTAAAATGAATTTCCAACAAGATTTTATCTGTGAAAAAGACTACCCTAAGAACTTGTAATTGATACTTGTGAGTTAGGATTTTATTTTTTGATGGCTATAAACCTAGGGTGACATTCCCGTCTATTTTTCTTTAGCCAAGAAAAATCTGAAAATGCTTGAGTAAGATCATTTCATATATTTTCCTCAACACACTTCATCAATTCGATTTAGATAATTGGATTTTTCTATGGATGATGTTGGTTCTATATTTGTTTTCATGGTTAAACTGTACAATCCTCTGCTTTGAAGATGCATTATCATATTCTCTTTCCATGCAAAGAAATTGTAAGGTGTAAGAATGAATTCTTTTGAAAATTCCATTTTTCCGCTGTCTTCAATCTTTGGTGCCTACAAAAATAATTTGGTGTGTCTTTTCCCAAGCAGTCCGTCAGTTATGATACCATGTCAATGTGTTAAAACTTCACCGAATAGATATATCTGGGAATCAACATACACATTTGTAGAGAAAATTGAAGAAAAGAGAAGCAAGAGAGAAATAATGGAAGAGTTCTCATTAACCAAATGAATGGATGATAATTTACACATGATATACTTTGTATAACTCAACCAATGCGTATTAGAGGAGAAGACAATCTTCCATAGTGGTGGTCTAGAGTGATATGGACACACACCAATAGTTACGAGAGTAAACTGCCACCTAGTCTAGTTTTTGGGGCAGTTATGGGAGTGAATTGCCACCTAGCTGAGTTAACTAGTCTATCAGTCTTCAGTTAACTGACTGAAACAAAGTGAAGTGAGGAGGAGATCAGGGAATCATGAGTAATGCGCTAGTGTGGTGATGATCCCAAGGACAATGCACATTACCTGGTGATGATCATAATGCTGCATGATGATAATACCAATGTGGCATCTAGACTCCACTCAACTGATCAAACTGAAGTGTGAATTGAAGAGAATATTCTCATAGAGAAATATTCCCCCTAAAATATAGTTGACTGAATAATGATTAATAAACATAGGAAAAACCTTAGGAAAAACAATCCTAGGTGTGTGTGAAGTATCTCCAACACAAGTTCTATATAAAGAGAAATGAAGATAATTTAGGAAAATTTGATTCCAAAAAAGACAAAGGTATATTTATTGGCTATGCATCTAGAAGCAAGGCCTATAATTGCTCCAACAAAAGAGTTCATAAGGTTGTATATAGTATTGATGTAAGAATTGTCAATTTTCACATGCAACTCTATGTGACGAACCTGCTCTTGCCCATAAAACTCTGTATGTGATTCACCTCACTGCAAACCGCTTACACACGTGACTGTTCCCACTGCAACTAGCATATGTGCAATTCAACTTCTTGCAACCCATGCACATACATTATTGTTCTCTTTTCAACCCTCGTATATACGTGATTCCTCCCACTATAATTTGTGTACATGTACGAAAAACTTGTACGGACACCTCCATACAATTCGCTGTTTGTAATTTCCTCTCCTAGGCCAGATTTTCCACCATACCAGAATTTCCCTTTGTTGAAATCACCAAGCCTCCTAGCAAAAATTTTCACTCACTTATGCTAACTCCATCCTTTCATGATGATCAAATGTCACAATGACTTCTCTCCTTTATATACATTACAATGAATGAGTTTAGGCACCCCTTCTAAAATCAATAACCTAATTAGAATATTTTATTTCTCTTTGTGGATGTGACACCCCATCATAATCCCATAAATCCCATGAGGCCCTAGCCTCATTTCGGGGATGATTTCACTGAAACAAAAAACTAATCTGGTGCCAACGAATATTCCCACATGCCTGACACCTTGGCCTCTTCTAGAAGTACCTCTATCTCCCATAATGGAAGTGACTCTATCTCCTCTACGATAGTTGCACTGCAATCCTCGTGACTCGTTTCTCCCTCTATCTCCTCTACCACAAATGCACCCCAGTCCTCCTGACTAGCTGCTCCCTCTATCATCGAAGAAAATCCTGCTCTCTAGTCCTCCTGACTGGTAACATCCTCATTCACTTGTTGGCACAGGGGTAGACCTAGGGTTCAATGCTTCAAAAATACACCAACAAAACCCTAACTATAGACCCTTTCGGAAACACCTGCGAAGCAGGCGAAGTCTCACCCGAGGTAGAGGTAGGGGGGATTACAAGTCTCAGGTGTCTGTAATGAGGCTGGGACACAAAATTGTGATTAGAACACTTCACAAAATACTCAGGAACAACATGCATTAATATATTAGCCTTATTCACATCACAGATCAAATCCTAAGTATAGTTTGGCGCAGTAACACTAAAGATCAAGCACTCTAACCATCTAGCACATAGCACCGAATCATATCTAACATTCATCAATAAAGCACTGAGCATCCATAGGTCTATATAAAATTTATGCACACACCTAGGATTTATTTTTCCTAAGTTTATTTCTTGTTTATTAATTGTAATTATTCATTATCCAGTCTCCTATATTTTAGGGGAGAATATTCCACCTGGAGAATATTCTCTTTCAGTTGACACTTCATTTTTACTAGTTGAGTTGAGTCTAGATTCTGCATTGGTTTTTTCACCATGCAACATTGGAATCATCACCATGCTAATGCACACTTGCCTTGGTTTCATCACCATATTGACGCATTTCCCTTGATTCCTTGATCTACTCCTCACTACACTATGTTTCAGTCAGTTAACTGAAGACTGATTGACTAGTTAACTCAACTAGGTGGCAGTTCACTTTCGTAACTCCCTGAGAGACTAGACTAGGTGGAATTTTACTCCCATAACTTTTGGTGTGTGTCCAGATAACTCTAGACCACCACTATGGATCATTATTTACTCATGTATCCTATATCTATTGTAAATTCTTCACTCTTTGAGCGTGGAATACGATTAATGAGAATTATTCCATTCTTTCTCTCTTGCTCCTTCTTTCTCAATTTATATTTGCAAATGTGTGTGGTATTTTCTAGCTAGATCTATTATGTGTAGGCTCAACACATTTACATGGTATCAGAGTCGACGGAATGCTAAGAAAAAGCTACACCAAAATTTTTTGTAGGTACAAAAGATTGAAGAGAGAAAAAAGATGGATTATTTGCCAGAAATACTTCTCACGGCTCATAAATATTTGGAATGGAAGCCGAAAATTCTGCTTCTACTTAGATGCAAAGGCTTGTACCAAATAACTATGGCAATGGAAGTAGAGCCTGATTCTGCCGATGAGAAAAATGATTTTCTCAATAGACAAGATATGGCCATAGGATGTATCCTCTATTTTATTTTTCCTGAAATTATCCATCAAGTATATGATGACTCACAAGAATCAAATCCAAATGAATTATGGACCATATTAGAGGTTTTATTTGGGAATAAAGAAGACTGTGAATATTTCATGCAGGAGGTTGAATAGATAGAGCCAGAAGAGAAACCATAAGAAGATCAAGCCTCTTATTCTAAAGAGTTTTCTGCAAAAGTATTTGCAGAAATTTGTATTCCATTAATTGAAGATGATGTCTACTCCATTTCAGATTTGTTTTCTGAATTTCATGTGGAATATATATGGCATGCATCTTAGGACTCACATGCAGACACTTTTGCATGCACCATGCATGCATCTTAGGATACAAAAAGGGAGCCGCGCACATCAGAATCAATTCTGATATTTTCTAAGAATAATTTGCAGAAAATAATTGTATATTTGAATTCCTCTCAGGAAAATATCCAATTTCAAAAAAAAAAAATTGTCTGAAATGGAGTCCAGAAAGTGAAGTTATGATCGTTTTAAAATCAACAAAATTTCAGCGTTTTTCCAGAAATGGCTGCACAGTTTTCAAAGTTTCATCCAAACTTTATTTGGATATTCTTCATTACAAGAAGATAAAGTGGATATGTTTGGACATCTCAATGGTGCATCTACTTCATCAGATCCATGCAAACATCTACATCTTCAACAAAATATTCAACGAGTACAAACTTGCATAGTTGCGAGGTCTTCTTGGAGTGAAGAACATGGTTGCTTAACAACTATTTTTTGTTCATTCTCATTTTTATTTTATTTTACGCAATGTAATTTTAAGGGGAGGGGGGGTGGGTTCCCATGAGGTTTTCATTATTTCCTCACTTTATTTCAATGTATCTTTTGTATTTGGGTACCTAACATGGCCTCGTTGCCAGGATCCATTCTTTATTTTCACCATAGTGATGTTCAGGGGGGGTGTTGGAGTTACTTCACACACACCTAGGATTTATTTTTCCTAAGGTTATTCCTTGTTTATTAATCATAATTATTCATTATCCAGTCTCCTATATTTTAGGGGAGAATATTCCACCTAGAGAATATTCTCTTTCAGTTGACACTTCAGTTTTACTAGTTGAGTTGAGTCTAGATGCTGCATTGGTTTTGTCACCATTCAACATTTGGATCATCACCATATTGGTGCATTTCCCTTGATTCCTTGATCTACTCCTCACTACACTCTGTTTCAGTCAGTTAACTGAAGACTAATTGACTAGTTAACTCAGGTAGGTGGCAGTTCACTCTCGTAACTTCCTGAGAGACTAGACTAGGTGGAAGTTTACTCCTGTAACTGTTGCTGTGTGTCCAAATCACTCTATACCACCACTATGGCTCATTAGTTACTCATGTATCCTATATCTATTGTAAATTATTCACTCTTTGAGTGTGGAATACAATTAATGAGAATTATTCCATTCTTTCTCTCTTGCTTCTTCATTCTCAATTTCTCTTTGAAAATGTGTGTGGTATTTTCTAGCTAGATCTATTTTGTGCAGGTTCAACACATTTACATAGGTCTATCTAACATTCATATAATTCGATGCACTAATCAGATTCAAAGCATAAACATCATAGCATAAAGAAACTCATGAACACAAGATTTATGTGGTTCACCCCAGTGTGGGGTACGCCCTCCAACTGATTCTTCTTCTATTATTCGGCTTCAATATCTTACGTTCATCTACTCCTATGCACTAATCCAAAGAGCCAAGCTTTGCACTGGACAAGTGATCTGCACACTAAGCACCAGATCCACCTTCCCATAATTAGATCAAGGCACATAGCCAACTCGCACAGAGAATTACATACATAGTCCATTGCACGAAGAAACTCAGAGCCACTTGCACTTAGTTACATACACATCACTTGTCTCTTGCACTTATCCCATCACTACATTGCTTGCAGTAAGCACACTTTGCTACCTCTACATCACATTCCTTCTTATATATACTTTTACATCCCTTAAAACAAGTCCTAATCATGGGTAAACCCATGGGATGACATCGCAAAACCCTAATACAAAACCCCTAATGAACCGCTTGCTTGGTCCACAAAATAAGTGAGATTCTATGATCTCAGCTCTGCCTGGGCGCTCCATCTTTGACCAACCTATCGAAGTTCAAAAGATAAAACTGGACCAATGTTTCCTCAAAACTTGGTCGAGGGCCAACATCACTGAAGCAAATCCTGCTGTGAAAGCTACCTCACTGGATGCTATTATCGAACTAATCGGTAAGTTCAGACACAAAAAGATCTCCCTAATTTCACCTCGAAACTAGAACAAAACAAGACAAAATATACAACTTTCCCTAAGTTTTAATTATCAAACATACTAACTAACAAGAGATAAATGACATTCCTTTTAAATGTCGTTTGTCCTCGCTAGTGTCATCCTCACTCTATTCCAAGGATTATGGGATGTTGAACCTGTAAAAAGACACAAGCCAACAAAGTGAAAGCAACACCGTATACTCAACAAAACCTATGTATGTGATCAAGGAGTCATACAATAAAATAAAACCAATTTTATGGGAAAGAAATATATCATTGTATTAAAGAATGTGGAAGAAAGATACAACCAAATTCCTTGATGTTGTCAGGTTACTTCCAACAGTTCCTTGCTTCCCACACACTTCTTCTCCAAGGATTCTGAGATCAACAATCTATCTTGAAAAAGCAAATCTCAAAGCCAACATACAAGCTCCAAAAACTCCAAGCTACAAAACTCAAGAACTTTCCAACCAAGCAATAGACAAATCCATCCTAGTTTCCCCATGAGAAATCCTCTCCTTTTATAGGTTGAAAATGATAGGGTGAGGAGGTTAGGATTATCCTAAGAGATTAGGGATGTGACTCAGATCCAAACTGATTGGAGGTGACATCACCCTCAAAGCTTCTGTTCTAGAACTTTTAAGAAATTACCCTTTTTCCTTCGTACAGAAATCGTCTCACCCTTAACACTGAGAAAACCGCGATGACGTTGCAGGCCACTATGGTGCAACCTACAATGATCCTATATCGTCGCACCCTTAACTGTGGTGCGATGATTCCTCTTTATAAGGTTTTTACAAAGAAAAATATCATATTAATCTTTTGGGGAAAATTCATCTTCATTCTTCTTCAAGGATTGAGACAATTGATCCTTATAAAGACAAAGGATAGGTTTACATCATTAACAGCCATAGGTATGACAAAAATAATGTGTAACAAAGAGCCCCCCAAAGTATGAAGTTAGAACAAAGTGATAGATGAAATACTTTATCGAGTGTGTGTAGGGAATAAAGAACATGTTAGTCAGAAACCTTCCAACAAACAAGAAAATATAGTATAATAATATATCATCACTGAGGTAGACATTCCCATACTCAAAATATAAATGAATCAAAGCATAAATTCCGACATGCAAATATCCATGTCAAGTAAGATAGGTCATGGCCACCAAACATACACTGTGGATCCATGCCAATATGACTCAAATCTAAACATAGCCACCAAAAATATACTGTGGATCTATGTGTTAAAGACTCAAATATGAACATAGCCATGAGACATGCATAGTGGATCTATGCAACAATACAATTTGAATATATTCTAACACAACTTGAATCTATAAGAAAATATCCAGGGTCTTCATCTCCACCACTCTATAGTACGAATCTAACCATGTGAATATATGTGCTGAAGTCAAACATGGTAGAAACCACTTGATTACTAATCATTACTGTATACTGTTTATAAGTGCGAGGGAAATCACCATTAATTTCAATGACTCCCAAGGTACACTAGTACAATCCAACATGTGTGAATTTGTGAGCTGAAGTCGAACACTCGGTGGAATCTCCTGATCAGGGGTCAATAATGAAAACCCACTATCGAAAGCGAGGAGACATGTCATTGAGGCATGCAAGTTCCAAGGTACCAATTAGTTTCTAAGTCTAATTCTTGGATAATGAGTTGAAGTGGACAGGAAAAGACTCATCACAGGAGGGCATTAATGTATCCCCCATCAATGACATGAAACATGTAACAAGATTTGAAGTAGATCAAAGTAACCAGTGATTCAAGACCGACTCAGGGATGGCTGACGCAATAGAAGGCTTAAGGACTACAGAAATGACCAACGCAATAGAATTATTTTCAGGTTGAACTTCTCTTTGAACACGTTGATGACACAACAACTGTCTTGGAAACATCGACTCAACAATAGGGATCACAAACCAATTTGTAATCTTATAAGGGCATATGATCAAGAGACAAGTTGATTTTCCAACCTAGACACAAAGCGAGTGAAAGGATGTCATGTTCAAAAGCAACTCTTCCATAGAATACATGTTTAGATACATTTCTATTGAAATAATGTAACTGCAAAGAACATTCTTATTATTATTTTGTTATTGGATTAAATCCCCATTGTGGATTAATCATGTCATTATTATTATTGGATTAAATCCACATTGTGGATTAATCATGTTATTATTATTATTATTGTTATTGGATTAATCCCCATTGAGGATTAATCATGTCGGTAATTGTATAAGGACCAAATCCCCTTTTGC
>JZKD02S1672781.1:1575476-1596483 GCA_000966675.3 Picea glauca
TGTTATTTCTAGCATTTCGTTTCTGTTCTGCATATTTTATATATCTGGTATCTTGCAATCAACCAGAAGTTGAACTTGAGAACCCAACTCAAGAATACAAAGATGCAAAAAGGAGAAACAATTCAAGACTATTTCTCTAGGGTTTCTCAATTCAGGGAACAATTAGAGACAATTGGAGACAACTTAGATGAATATGAATTCATAATGACAACTCTTAATGGTCTCATAAGACCTTGGGATACCTTCATCCAAACTATTTGTGTAAGAAAAGAGAAACTCCAATTTGACAGTTTACGGGAAGAACGTGTTGAAAAAGAAGCAAGAGTGGCCATCCGAGAAGCCGTCCTATTAAGAGATGAATATCAAGCCCTAAATGCTCATTCTAAAGGAAGAAATAAAAAGTCTCATTTTCAAAAGGAGACCCACTTTCACAAAGAATCTTACCCTCCAAAGAGATTCCAGAAATATCATAAGGGTCAAAGAAAGGGAAAATATTTATGCTCTTATCAATGTGGGCACATTGCTAAGAACTATCTTGCTAGAAGGGAAGAATACAAGAAGAGAAATAACAAAAGACATCATGACCATGCAGTTGAATATAATGAGCCACCCAAGAAGTTGACTAAAGAAGAGATTGAAGATTATGTTTTATTTTCCGCCCTCTCAGGATATGTGACACCTGGAGAAGATACTTGGTTCATAGATAGTAGTGCCTCTAAGCACATGACAGGTTAGAAAGAAAGTCTCTCTAGGTTTATAGAAAAGGAATTCCCCCAAAAAGTTTCAATTGGAAACTATTATCGGTACCCTATCAAAGGAATGGGAGAATCCACCTACAAACTTGATTCAAGAACTTCTATGAGAATGAAGGATGTACTCTATGTACCATGCTTAAAAAAGAACTTACTTTCTATGTCATCTATAGATAAGAAAGGTTTCAGGGTTGCATTCATAGATGGTGAAGTTCTTATGTGGCCTAAAGAAAAAATTATAGAAGATGCAATTGTTATTGGAACAAAAGAAGGTGGTTTGTATAAGTTAAAAGGTCACTCAAATGTAGATTTTGTTGAATTTAATGATGTTATTAGGTTATCAATGCATTTTCAAAACAACAACATAGAGAGGATCATTGAAAGAAACACATTCACAAGGTACACAACATTTTATCCTGGGAAACCCTCATGGGGGAGAAAACCCAACAAAAACTTCCTCAATAATAGATTTCCAATACAATTCCAAGACTAAGACCAAACCACCAAGAACCTAGCACTGAGCACACACCTCTCTCTTCTTCTTCTTGCAACTAAAACTATCTTCAAAATATGCGCACTAGAAGTGTGAGAGAGTCAGTCAACAAATAAGGCACCATCCTCACTCATAAATACTAGTGAGGAGGTGTTAGGGTTATGTCTCTTCACCTATTAGGGCTAGCATCTTAAAGCTACTTTATAAACCCTAGGGGTTGAGTTTACAAATACCACCATATAAATATGGTTTGACCAATCCACAAAATGGGATTTTATCTATAAGATAATAACTCAAATATAATTATAATATTCTTCCAAGTTACAATATTTCAATAGATTTGACTCACTTCACTGAAAGTCCTTGTGAACTTTGGCATAGAAGACTAGCTCACATCAACTACAAAGCCTTACCATATGTAAGCAAGGTAGTTACAATTTTACTAGAATTAAAGGTTGATCACGAAAGTGTATGCAAGGGATGTGAACAAGGAAATAACATAAAATATCCTTTTCCAAAGAGAGACAATAAAGTAGAAGGAATCTTGGAACTTATCCACTCAGATGTATGCGGTCCAATGCCATCAACCTCTCTAAGTGGGTATGTATACTATGTATCTTTTATTGATGATTTCTCTCATAAGACTTGGGTTTATTTCTTGAAATCAAAATATGAAGTACTTGGAAAGTTCAAGGAATTCAAATCCTTGGTAGAAAACCTCTCCGTAAGAAAAATCAAGGTACTCAGGTTAGACAATGGAGGAGAGTACATTTCAAATGAATTTGGAAGCTTTTGAAGAGATGTCAGGATTAAGAGGGAGCTCACCACTCCCTATAATCCTCAACAAAATGGTGTAGCAGAAAGAAATAATAGAATGATTATGGAAGTAGTAAAGACTATGATTCACAATCAAGATCTTCTAATGCACTTATGGGATGAAGCAACAAGAACAACAGTATATGTCCAAAAAATATTATCCCATAGTGCACTTGGATTCAAAACTCCCAAAGAAATGTTCACCAGAAAGAAGACAAAAGTAATCCATCTCAAAATATTTGGTTGTCCAATATTTTTACACATTCCAAAATAAAAGAGAACTAAGTTGGATCCTTTAGGAAATAAGGGAATATTTTTTGGATACTGTGAGGTCTATAAGGCTTGCATAATTTACATACCAGGTTAGGATCATATTGAGATAAACAAAGATGTAACCTTTGATGAAGATGCAACATTCAAAAGATCAAGGAAATTCCAGCTTGAAGAAGTATACGAAGAAGAACCTGTAGCTCCCAGAGTTACAGAACCTATGAAGGAAGGTACAGTTACCCCTGATGATGAGATTCCAAAAGATCATGATATGATAGAATCTCAAGAATCTCCCTGTATGAATATCTCTCACAAGAGAAATAAATCTTGGGAAAGAGAACTTATTCAATATGCAGAGAAGTATGGTGCCCCAGAAGGAACCATGAGACAAAGCAAGAAAGCTAAGCCATTCTCCAGATATATGGCCTTAATGTATGATCTCATAGAAAAGGAAACTACTTGATTTGAAGAAGCCGCCCAGAAGAAAGAATGGATGGACGCCATGACAGAAGAATACCAGTCCATTATAAATAATGATGTATGGGAAGTAGTTCCTAGACCAAAGAATAAAGACGTGGTATATTCCAAGTGGATATACAAAATAAAACATGCAGTGGATGAAAGTATTGAAAAAACAAGGCAAGATTTTTGGCTCATGGATTTTATTAGAAGGAAGGTATCGACTATGAAGAAACATTTTCCCCTGTAGTCAGATACAATTCTATTAGAACCATCATAGATCTTGCAACCAAAATAAAGTGGAAGTTACACCAGATGGATGTGAAAACAAACTTATTAAATGGTGTTATTGAAGAAGAAGTGTATATAAAAAAACCACAAGGGTTTGAATTTGAAGATAGAAAGACTCATGTTTTCAGTATGAAGAAAGATCTATACGGGTTGAAGCAAGCTCCTAGAGCTTGGTATGGAAGAATTGATAGTTTCCTGACGAGCTTGGGATTTACAAATAGTAAAGTTGATCCTAAAATTTACTTCAAGGTTATGAATGATGAGCCAATTATATTACTGTTAGAAAAATAGGTGTGCTCATTTCACCATAAACAATATACCAATATTTTCACCCAACCATAGGCACAAATTCCATCCTCGAGCACATTAACCTTGATATATAGGATAATTCTAGAAGCAATTCAATATCCAACCAAGGTAGTGAACCTTTCTCTAAGGCTAGCACACTAAGGAAGAATAACCAAAGACCAAGTAGAAATTCCAAACCATAACCAAGAGAAAGTCCAAGCCAAAACCAAAATTCCAGTTGCGACAACTGCAACTACAATTCCCCTCCAAAATTGTGCACCACTGGTATTATCCAGTTATGAGAGTGTGTATCACAAATGAGATCTAGCACCCTCTATTTATACTAGTCTATCTCACTTGACTGGGCCAAATTCTCTTTCTGGAGGCTAATAACTTAATATTAAATATTCTCTTGAGCCGACTTGTCTCCTAGGGTTATTATCCAACATTTTAGGGTTTCTATTACTTCCTGAAATATTCTAGTCTTGTCAGAGTTTACACATGGAGGTTAATATCTCCCGCAAATACCATAATATAAACACTCCCTTCTAGCTAGGGAGGTATTGAAGGCAATGGTATTGAGCACAAACAAACCATTTGACTAGTAGCATCATCATAGCCACACATGCTATCTCATGATCAAATCATGAGCACCATCATCACTATCAATATCATTTGATAGCATCAATTGCATCATCTCTCGAAGCCTTAATCCATTTGGGTTATTGGGAAGGATGATGAATAAGTCACTCACTCCACAGAGTGATACAAGAACCATTCTTCTAATCTAGACATATGTCCTAGAAGAATAACTGTTCCAATAGATGCTGGAAGCCACACTATGGGCTACAAGGATTATTCTTCTAATCCAGACATACATCCTAGAAGAATGACTGTCTTGGACAATTTTACATAGGGAGAATGTATGTCCATCAACATATCGACTATCCGTCTAGCTGGTAATCATCTTCAACACTAGTGATAGTATCCATAGCAATCAAAACAATGCCATTCAATAGAACACAACTGTGTCTATCCATATGTAAGGTAGCTAGAGAGGTAGTGGGGGGGGGATTAGAGGGCCCATAGTGATAATAGTGGAGGTCATTCAATGTAAGGTGGACTAGGTCCACTATATTATTAAATAAGGCCCACTATGGTAGTTAGATATAATAAATGGGTAATTAGATATAATAAATGTAAGAGGACTTCTTAGAAAGTTCTACTTCTAGAAGATTCATCCTTTAGAATATTCTTAGGTGATGGTAGCAATATATAAAGGGTTTCACGCAATATAATGAGACATGAAGAGAATTATTGTATTTGGAGCAGTAGCTCAATAGGAGGATGCCCCCTCGAAGAGGCAAGTGAACAGGAGGGGATCCCTTCCATAATAGGATCCATTGTACGGTGTTGCCCTACCTCAAGGGTTTTCTTCTAATAAAGTGTGGTTTATTCTATCTTGCTTTGTGGATCTATTGTGTATTTGGTATTTGTGGTGATTATATTGGCAGATCTATTCAGGTTCTTAATAATTGGTATCAAAGCACTTTCCTTGGCAGACATTGTGGGCAAATATTTTTTATTTTTGCAGTTTTTTTTTTCGGAGAAGAAAAAAAGAGGGCCGCGACATTCCAAAATTTTTTGGTATATTTCTGTGAAAAATTTGCAGAAATAGTTTGTATATCTGATTTTCTCTCAGAAAAACACCCAAGTTGAAAAAAAAAAATCGTCCGAAACAAAGTCCGGGAAGTCAAGATATTGAAGTTTTAAAATCTGCAATTTTTCAGGGTTTTTTCCGCGGACGACGGCGTGATTTTTTTATTATTTATGTAGAATCTAGAGGCCGATTTTTCCCAAAAAAATTACATATCTGATTTACTCTCACATTTTCACCCAATTTCAAAAAAAAAATCAGCGGAAACGGAGTCCGGGAATTGAAGTTATGAACATTTTAAATTCAACAGTTTTTCAGGGTTTTTCCGGAAAACGCTGTGATTTTCTGTAGTAAGTTATTGTTCTATTTTTTGGGGTTTTTTGTGATGGCTATGGGACTGAAGAGTTCATAGGGTGATCAAATGACTATTTCCTCTCAAACCCTCAAGGGAATTCTTGAAGCATTCAAATCCAAATTGTATGACACATTGGATGCTAGATTGCATGACCTTGCAAATGGCCTCAATGATAGTTTCTGTAGTATTCAAGATTCATTGGATAACACGAAGCAGATATTTCTTATGGAGGACATCAAGGATGAATATAATCAATAAATATATGCTTGGTATGATTTTGAGGCCGATTGGGATGATTGGTATATGAATAGTTGTCATTTTTGGGATGACAACCACTTTCATATTTTATTTGATGACTCTAATCCACCTTCTGTAGAGAGCATCAATGTGACAAATTGAGAGCCAATGATTATTACTAGTGTCCATCATGCATATTCTACAGTGGTATTATTCCTTCTAGATTCTGCTACGAGGACTTCTTAGAAGGTTCTACTTCTAAAAGATTCCTTCTCTAGAATGTTCTTAGGTGATGGTAGCACTATATAAAGGGGTTCAAGAAATATAATGAGACATGAAGAGAATTATTGTATTTGGAGCGGTAGCTCAATAGGAGGATGCCCCCTCGAAGAGGCAGGTGAATAGGAGAGGATCCATTCCATAATAGGATCCATTGTACGATGTTTCCCTACCTCAAGGGTTTTCTTCTAATAAAGTGTGGTTTCTTCTATGTTGCTTTGTGGATCTATTGTGTATTAGTTATTTGTGGTGATTATATTTGCATATCTATTCAGGGTCTTAACACCATAGTAGTCAACAACTACTATCGAGTGGTACACAACCACACATAGTAGCACATGGATACTAACCAGTCACACATAGTCACTACCAATGGATCACATCCACCACAATAGCATACAACTATTGTCAGAGACATACAATTTTTACAAAAATAATATCATCTGATATCAACCTGCATAAAAAATATCATGATACAAACTGAGTCATCAAGGCCATTCTTCCACTCACATCTGTGAGATCTGGAAGAGCATCTGACCTCAAAAATTAAACATCAGCCATGATCTATCTGAACTATTCTTCCACAACATAGAAGAATAACTGTCCCTGACTTCTGATTCTAGACCATTCACCTAACTGGGCCATTCCTTCTGCACTAATCATAGTGAAAACTGGAGAGAATGAGTCTGCCCTAGGGAATTCCTGTCATTGATTGCTAAACCTGGAACATTGACATAACTTGGTCGTTCCTCCGGCACTAATCACAGTGAAACCTAGAGAGAATGAGCCTGCCCTAGGGAATGACTATCCAAACCATTTCCTTATGGAAATGACTATCCTGCACCAACCTCCAAAATGGACCATTCTTCAAAACTACCCAGAGCTGTGAACTTTGAAAGAATGATTTCTTGACGAGGCATACCATTCTACTTTAACACTACTCATAGTGAATTCCAAGAAGAATGATTGTCCTAGACCATTCCCCCACACTAGCCAAAAGGGGAATCATTGTCTATGGTACATCAACAATCTATTAGACCATTTTCATTATGAAAATGATTGTCCAATCTAGACCATTTTTCAAACTGGAAAATTCCTGTCCGTTAGAAATCTTGAATCACTTTATGAACTGGAAGGGAATTTCCCAATATCGACCATTTTCCAAAAAGTAAATTACTGTCCATAAATCAATAACATATTAGTGCTCCCTCCCAACTTGGGAGTAATCACTTCCTTTTTTTTCAATAAGGAAGTCATTTCCACGAGCCCCAACTTATCCCTTAAGTGCACAAAATTTTCATATTGGACAGAGGATTTACCAAAATATCTACTATCTACTCATCTGTGGAGATATATTGGAGAGCCACTTCTTTCTTCTGGACTTTATCATGAAGAATATAATGCTTGATCTCATGTACTTTGACTTGTCATGGAACATCAGTTTCTCTGAAATCTTCACATAACTTTGATCATTACAATATATCATGGTCGAATTTAACACTTGATCAGATGGTCCATAAACCAACTTGCGAAGCCACATTTATTCTGTAAAATCATCACAAGTTGAAATATACTATGCTTCTTTAGTGTTGAGTGAAACAGACTTCTGTTTCCTGCTATCCCATGACATCATGGAAATTCTCAAACTGAAATATATCCAAGTAGCACTTCTTTTTTCATAGGAAGTTATCGCCACACTTTTTCTGTATATGAGATACTCTGCATCAAGTTGCTTGAATCCATACAAGGTCTTCTTCCATTTGCATACATGGGTATCTTCTGGTATACCTCAAAACCTTGAGCTTTGTCTACATAAGCTTCTTTCTCATTTTTCTTTATTGGGAAGAACAATATTTTACACGTAAATTGCAATCCATGGATACTACAAGAGGTATATCTGGTTTACTGGAACAAGTTGTCGTCATAGTCTTCTCCTTCCTTCTAGAAGAACCTCTAGTTTTGAATCTCGCAATGCTTTCCATTCATAGTTTTTTTTCACAACTTATTACATACACTATTCTTTATCACTACTTACATTTCTTCTGCTTGATTGCTTCTAGTGAGTTCAAACCATGCTAGTAGTCTTATGATTCTCGATATAGTAACTGGTTGTTCTGGATTTTCTTCCTTTCTTGGAATCTTCATGTTCTTCCTCCTTTTCCTCTTTAGATTTTGGGTCCATGGAGTCTTCTATAGATTCCATGTACTTCCTTCCTAAAGATTCCAACTCCTTCCTTTCATCATATGAACATGGATGTAGATGGACAACCAAGGATACATAAGACTTATTTCTGAAGAAAATTTCTTCTAGAGTCAAACTGAACACATGTTGCTTATCATTGCTGCTACTTCCAATGGGGAACATGGAAATATACTTTATAATCTTCACAGATTATTCAATTGATCGTATCATTTAGGATTATCTCCCTCCTAATCTCGACTTCATTCTTGAAAGCATGCTATTCTTTTGTAATTCTGCAATCAACTCCCTCCATCTAAGAGAGTCCATGCTTTCGTCTGCATCCTTATTGCTTTTTGCAAAGTGTCACACGTTTTGTTCTAGTTTCTTCTTGATTACTGACTTCTTTTTGGTTTGAATCCTTTTGGGTCTCTTCAATTTTGACTCTGATTGTGGCCCATCTGGAAGTTGTTACTTATATAATATATTCTATAGGAATTGTCACCAAGGATTGTCACTGCACTTCATGTTTTTCATGTGCATTATTTGTGAATAGGCCTAATTGTAGCACATCTTCTGGTAGATAACTTGTACGTCTGGTTCTAGCATTCGCACGACTTGTAGTCATCATAATAACAATCCTTATCTTTTTATTCTTCCATAGGTATTGTTTCATTGACCATATTATATTCTAAGAGATAGATATGCATGATATGTCCAGGTACTATGTAAACATGGTATGTACAAGTGTTATAAAAGTGGGTGTGCTCATTTAACCATAGATAATATAACAATATTGTCACCCAACCATAGGCACTAATGCCACCCCCGAGCACCTTGACCTTGATAGAGAGAATAATTATGGTAGAAAATAAATAGCCAACCAAGGCTAATGCACCAAGAAAACATAACCAAGACTGATCATAAAGTCGAACCCAAAAAAACCAAAATTACAGGTTGCATGAACTACAACTGCAATTGCTCCCCAGACTTGTGCGCTACTAGATTTCTGCAGTACGTACAAGTGGATTTATGGAATTCCGAGATGTCTATCTCAAATGAGAATTGGTGTCCTGTATTTATAATGCTCTTTGCATGCTGTCTGGGCCGACTTCTCTTTTTGGGTGCTAAATTCTTAATACAAAATATTCTCTTTAGCCAACTTTAATTATAGGGTTCTATCCAAGTCTTTTCTCACTTTAGGAATATTCTAATCTCATAAAAGGTCACAAATGGAGGTTAATACCTCCTACAACTACCATAATATCAACACTTCCTCCTAGCTAGGGAGGTATAAAAGATAATGGTATCAAGCAAAAACATACCATTTAACTAGTAGCATCATCATATCCACACATGCTATCTCATGATCAAATCACGAGCACTGTCAATATTATCCAACTCGATAATCTCCATGTCAATTAGTACAATGTCATCTGATAGAACACAACTGTGTCTATCCATAGTAGTGAATAACTACTATCCAATGGTACACAACCACACCAAGTAGCACATGACTACTTAATCAGTGACACATAGTCACAACCTGTGGAACACATCCACCACAATAACATACATATACTGTCTAGAGACATACAGTCTCCATAGAAATCATATCATATGATATCAACCTGCACAAAAACAATATCATGATATAAAATGAGTCATCTGGGACATGATATCTGATAAAACACAACTGTGTCTATCCATAGTAGTACATAACTACTATCTAGTGGGACACAACTACACCAAGTAGCACATGACTACTTAATCAGTGACACATAGTCACAACCAGTGGAACACATCCACCATAGTAGCATACATCTATTGTCTAGAGACATACAGTCTCCATAAAAATCATATCATATGATATCAACCTGCACAAAAACAATATCATGATATAAACTGAGTCATCTAGGACATTATTCCACTCACATATGTGATATCTTGTTGGCACAGGGGCAGAACCAAGGTTCAACGCTTCAACAATGCACCAACAAAACCCTAACTACCAACCCTTTCGACAACACCTGCGAAGTAGATGAAGCCTCACCTGAGGTAGAGGCAGGGGGGGTTATAAGACTCATGTTTCTACAACCTAGCTGGGACACAGATCTTTGATTACAACACTTAACAAAGAACTTAGCCAATCAATATGCATTAGTTCATAAGTTCTGCTCACATCGTAGATTAAACCCTAATTATAGATCAACGTAGTAGTAATCAAGATCAAGTAATTTCGATCACCTAGCACATAACATTTACTTAGATCTATCAATCAAATATCATAAAGCACTAAGCATCCACAGGTCTATCTATCATACACCAAAATCAATGCACTAAGCATATAAACACATAAACACATAAACAACATCAACAACATCACACAAAGCAATTCAAAACACAAGATATACGTGGTTCACCCCAGTGTGGGGCTACGTCCACCAACTTCTTCTTCTCTTCTTTATTAATCTTCAATATTTCTACATTCCTCGGCTCCTGTGCACAAAGCCACAGAGCGCAAATCCGCAGAGGACAGGATATTTGCGCACAACCCTCTAGATTCTCCTTCCCAAAATTAGGTGAAGGCACATAGCCAACTCCTTATTAGCACAAAGCCTTACATAGTTTGTGCACAAAGCCTCTTACAATTACTTGTACTGAGACAAAACAACTCAATAAAACACTTAGCTAGCACCTTTTACATATTCTTTCACAAAGCCAACTTAGACCCCTCTCACTCTAAGTCCTCTCTACTTATTTATACATTACAAAAAGTCCTAAACATTGGTAAACCCATGGATCGACATCCCATACCCATTACATAAACCCTAAAATCCACAAAAGTATGAAAAATAGGTGAGATCCCACGATATCAGCTCCGCCTGGGTGCTCCATCTTCGACCATCCTATTGAAGTCCCAAAAATGGTCAAACACAACCAATGTTTCCTCAAAACTTGGTCAAGGGCCAATAGGCCCCCAACACTCACCTGTGACTCGTCCCGAGTCACTCAGATATGGGTAGGGCTACTTCAAAGGCCTCGAGCTTAGCTCGAGCTACCTCGACTTGTTGCTTCGCTAGAGCCTCCCGCTTGGTGAAATCCTGAATGAATTGATTGGTGACAAGCCCTTCCAGAAACTTTTCCATTGTCGCAACCAATTGGTCTAGATGCGAGCCTTGTCCTTCAAATTATTCAAAAATCATGTAGGCTTCATCCTGCACCGGATGGAGTCTCTATGTCACTTCCATAACCTTGCTCTGGATAGAAGTAACCTACTACTGGACTACGCGCTACTCCTGCGACCTCTTCATCTTCTCAACTGCAGTAAGAAGTTTCATCTATGATTATACAATGGATGTCTGTTGCTTCACCTCTTGGAGCTATGCCTCTAGTTTCCTCAGCTCCAGATCTTCTGCAAGGCGCTCATAGATCTGCGCACTTATATCACTTAGTTTCTTACACTCTGAGGAAAGTTCCCTAATTCTTTCTACTACGTTCCTGACAACTTCTTTCCTTTGATCCTGCACTTCTTGCGGAGTGCTTGACATTGCTTGGATTTCTAGCTCCATTACTCTTGCTTGAAGCTGTTGAATGGCCTAAGTGAGCTTCCCCACTTCTATCTCGGCTGACTCTTCTTCCTCCTGCGCCAAGCTCGACACAGAGCGAAGTGATTTAGTGACTTCCTCCTTGATATCAATCTTCTGTACGAGCAGTTGGTATTTTTCTTCTTGTATCTTCGCATTGTTCTGCTCAAACTTCACCTGAATTTCATTTTTCTCCTTCTACGCAACTCGAAGTTGCTCTAGGACCTCCTCCTTTTATTTCTTTAAGGCCTCTGTGGCCTACTCCTTTTCATCTTGGACTTGATGGAGTCAAGCTTCGGTTTCATCTACTAGCCTTCGTAATTGGGTGGGCTCATCCCCTAATTCTACACTTTCTGCTGAAGATGACGTAGTAGGCACTACGCGACTTGAATGGATTGCTGGATGTCTTTGAGCTCCTTCTTTATTCTATCATACAATGTTTCTTGCTTCGCTTCATGTCTTTGCAGGATATCCTCTGAAGTGTCTTCTACAACTATGATGATGAGCTCGATATCGTCCACTATGAGCACATTCTGCGACCGAGGCTTATTGGCTTGAGTCTTCTTCCGTGCTGAGGGTTTTTGCAGAGAAACCTTCCTTTTCTTTGATGTCTCGGTCTCTGTAAGGGGATCCTTTGGTGGCGTCACTTCGCATTTTTATTTCTTGTCTCCTTTTTTCCCTCCTTCCTCTTGGTTTACTTCATCTCCTCCTCCTCCTATAGGTGAGTTAGGCACAGTTTCCTTCGATGCATTGTCCTTCTCATCACTTTCTATGTCCTGCACTTCCTTCTTTTTCTTCTTTTTATTTGCACTCCTCTGTCCATCATACTCAGTTTGGGTGAACAAAGGAATTCTGATGATGTCGGGGTCAGAGAGTTTGACATCTTCCATTGGTACAAGGAATTTTGCTGGCCATTCCTTAATGAACTCTTCCATGTATTCCTCGATCAACTTATAGTAAGAATGCAACTCCTCCTTACTTTCATCCTTATGCGTGGTGATGTAGATGAAGTGTCGGTCTGCGTGAAACTTTGCGAATGGTCTGTACTGATGGAGTGTATTCAGTGTCATTCGGGGGAATGATTCAATGGCATGCTTTAGCTATGGGTAGTAAGTATGGAAGACAACATTCGACTACCACTGCTTCGCGATATCATTCGTGCACCATAAGGTGGAGAACCTTGAGACCAATGACTCCTATGGCTCAACTTATGGGAAGGATTCTCCTTCCAACATTTTCCTATCGACAAATGCGATCAGTACCAATATTCAACTAAAGTGAAACTCATACCCTTGATATTGTGATTTGCAACAATCCTTTTCCAGCTCGTTGACAAGGTAGCTCGCCCAGTTCATCTGCATGCCTTCTACGTATTTCCCTGTGAGGCCCACTACAAACCCTATGACTCGTGTCGACCGGTTATTTCTGACGAGGTTTCCATTGATCAGTTGGAAAGAAAGGTGCAGTGTGCCATCCTAGATGGAGGCTACCTTGTAGCCTCACTTCCCCTTCTCTACATCGCCATAGTCTTCTTTTATATGATGGGTCAAGGAGTGATCTAACGTCTTCCCTAGGTAGAACTAGTGAGGGTCTAGTCCCTACATTCTTAGTCCAATGATCAGGTGGATCAATGCTAGATCCACAATGATGCGCCTATCTAACCAAATATAACCTCCATGATAATACGACATGAGGATTTTAACGCAAGTGTTAACCTGCTGATGTCAACCGAAGTGGGGGATCTTCATCACGTTCAGAATCGTGGATCATGCAAACTCCTTAATCCATGACTGGGGAACTATCTTGGGATTCTTCCCAGTCATATTCATCAAATACCTATGTGGTGCGAACATCGCATAGTTCTTCCGGTCTTTGAGGTTGAAGTCACTGATATTGAGAGCTGGGATCAGTCCCAACTAGGGTCCAACTGCACGTATTCCCTTTGGGAGGTACACAATGATCAACGTGTATTCAAAATCATGCGGGACACTATCACAGTTAAATAAGACAATCAAAGAAGGATGTAGTCTGGAAATACTGATGGGATATGCTTCGCTTTAGCTAGATCATCACAATGTTTTCTTCATTTCTCATCAACGTGACCATAACACTGTCTAGTTGATGGGGATGCTTGGAATCCACCAATCGACGATGCCTATATTCCTACACACATGAATTTCTCAACCATAGGGTCTATCAAAATCTCCTCCACAAACTTCTCTAGCGCACTATGCTCGCCCAACATTCACACTTGTAATCAAGGAGATCGGGTAGGTGAACAGACAAGGTAATCAAATGAATGATGAGGTCTAGACAACACATCATGGTATGCAATCAATTCTCTGTTAGCTCGGATATCTTGGTTTGCAAAAAGTGGTCCCAACGCAACATCCGACAGAATAAATAAGCAACATCGTAACATATTCCTCCAACAAGTAGGAATGCCTCAATCAATACAAATCAGGCCATTATGGCGCAGTCCCAAGGGTCCAACAATGGTATTTTCAACAATAACTACATTTATAGCCATTTTAGAGCATCATTATAATGCCCGGGACGCCTCTAACAGTCATATATCTTCGCCGTGGTGAAGTCCCATTTTTCATTGTTCTTCTATTCCGATGAGGTTCAAGTTTTGCAAGCCTGCCTTCTACAAAGTCTTCTCTGGAACTTCCTGCAATTTTTCTAACTTTGCTTTCTTCTTACTGAACTTTCTTGCCTTCTTTCCTGTGATTTGAGTTTTTGGATTCCTCTTTCCATTCTTATTCCGATCTTCTCTTAACGTATTAACTTCGCACTATTGAGGGTCTTTCAAATGGTTCAAAGGTGATGCCTCTTCTCTTACTATCTACGGGGTGGATGCACTTCTTTCCTGCATGGACAGGTTCTTTAAGCCTTCTTGTGTTCTTTCAACTTTGAAAACTAATTCTCAGGCACTTTGTTGCTTCGACTTATCCTCTTGTTCTTCTATTAGTCACTTTATATTTCTAGCTATGAAGTCCCTTAATTATTTCTTTTTCTGTTCTGTAGCTTCCTCCTATGCTTTCCTTCGGATTTGGTCTTTCTCAATCCAAGTCTTTCCTAACAAAAGTGAAAAAGGAGTGCTGTTCTCAACAAAAATAATGACTTCAAATTCTTCTTTGGTCGATGTTTCATAAGAAATCATAGGTATATTAGTAACTCTTCCACATAGGGTTATCATCTTTCCTTTAAACAAGCCTATCCTTCCCAATGAAGGTACCATAACAATCTTTCCCAAAATTTCCCAAGTGCTTTCTAGCATAATGTTCACATGTGTTTTTTCATCCAATACACAGTCTATGTTGAAGTCTCCTATTCTTGTTTCTATGCATTGCTTCTCTTTTAATATCTCTGGTAAATTGATGTTTTTGTGATCATTTAGTGTTTCTTTCAGCTGTAATAACATAGTCTCTAACTCTTACTGGTTCTCTAACATATCCTTAGTCTCTTGATCTTTTCATAGTTTTCTAGTCTCATGTTCATATTTTCAACTTTGGCAATCATTCTAGGGAAATCCTCAACTTCATGGCCAATAGATTTACAACATAGACAAATAGGACCTATACAGGGCATTCCTTAGCAAGATGACCCGGTCTTTTGCAATTATAACACATTGTTAATCCTCTCTTTCTTTTAAATGATCCCCAACCTTTCTTGTACTGCACACTAGGATCATAGTGCTGGACCCCACACAGATTTTTTCTAGTTTCCTGCATCCACTTATTAGTCCAAAAATTCTTTCTATGCATAGGAATAACATATCTTTCACTATCTCTATCAAATCTATTCAGATCAAATCTTTCTTCTAACTGTGCCCTAGTTTTCAGACTAGGACAAAATCTATCAAACATACTTAGATTCATACTTTCGAAGCAAAAATTTCCACTTATATTACCTTTACCAGAGCAGAAAGCTTTAATATCTTACCTCTTTTCTTCAGATCCGGTTCCTTTCTTAGCACATAGCTTCGCAAGTCAAGTAGAATACTCCGCACTACAGCAACATATCTACCCATAAAGCTTCCTCTTTTCTTTAGTTCCCAACAATCATAGTTTCAGGTCGTGACAATAGAACCATTTGTTGGCGCAGGGGAAAACCCAGGGTTCAACGCTTCAACAACGCACCAAAAAAACCATAACTACCGGCCCTTTCAACAACACCTGTGAAGCATATGAAGTCTCACCCGAGATAGAGGCAAGGGGGGTTGCAGGACTCAGGTGTATACAACCTAGCTGGGACATAGATTTGTGATTACAACACTTAACAAAGCACTTAGCCAATCAATATGCATTAGTTCATAAGTCTCTTTTACATTGTAGATTAAACCCTAATTACAGATTAGTGCAGTAGAAACCAAGATCAAGTACTTTCGATCACCTAGAACATAGAATTTACTCAGATCTAACAATCAAATATCATAAAATACTAAGCATCCACAGGTCTATCTATCATACATCAATATCATTGCACTAAGAAGATAAACACATTAACAACATCAACAACATCACACAAAGCACTTCATAACACATGATATACGTGGTTCACCCTAGTGTGGGGCTACGTCCACCAACTTCTTCTTCTCTTCTTTATTAATATTGAATATTTCTACATTCCTCGACTCCTGTGCACAAAGCCACAGAGCGCAACTTCGCAGAGGACAAGAGATCTGTGCACATCTCTCCAGATCCTCCTTCCCAAAATCAGGTCAAGGTGCAGAGCCAACTCCTTATTAGCACAAAGCCTCTTACAATTACTTGCACTGAGCCATAACAACTCAATACAACACTTAGCTAGCACCTTTTAGATATTCTTGCACAAAGCCAACTTAGACCCCTCTCGCTCTAAGTCCTCTCTATTTATTTATACATTACAAAAAGGCCTAAACATGGGTAAAGCCATGGGCCGAGATCCCATACTCGTTACATAAACCCTAAAATAAAAAAAAGTCCACAAATAAGTGATTTCCCACGATCTCATCTCTTTCTGGGCACTCCATCTTCGACCAACCTGTCGAAGTCCCCAAAATGGTCAAACACAACCAAGGTTTCATCAAAACTTAGTCAAGGGCCAACAGATCTGGAAGAGAATCTACCTTCATACAGTAGAAGCATCAACCATGGGCTATCTGGACTATTCTTCCCAAGCATGGAAGCATGATTGTCCCTAATTTTTGAGCCTGGACCATTCACCTAACTGGGCCATTCCTCCAGCACTAAACATAGTGCAACTTGGAGAGAATAAGTCTACCCTAGGGAATGCCTATCTCTGATTGCTAAACATGGACCATTCACCTAACTGGGCCAGCCCTACGACACTAAACATAGTGCAACCTGGAGAAAATGAGTTTTCCCTAGGAAATGACTATCCAGACCATTTCCTAAGGAAATGACTATCCAGACCATTTCCTAAGGAAATGACTATCCTACACCAACCTTCAAAACGTACCATTATTTGAAACTAATCATAACTGTGAACTTTAAAAGAATGACTGCCCAACGAGGCAGACCATTCTACTTGACCACTATTGAGAGTGACTGCCAAGAAGAATGACTGTCCTAGACCATTCGCCCACACTGGCCACAAGGGGAATCACTGTCTATGGTACATCAACAATCTATTAGACCATTTTCATTACGAAAATGACTGTCCAATCTAGACCATTTTCTGAACTGGAAAATGCATGTTCGTCAGAAATCACAAACCAATTTCGGAACTGGAAAGGAACTAACCATCCTGGACCATTTTCCAAACTAAAAATGACTATCCATAAATCAATAGTATATATATATATATATATATATATATATATCAATGCTCCCTCCCAACCTGGGGAGCCATCTCTTCCCTTTCAGCTAAGGGAGTTATCTCCATGAGACCCATCTTGTCTCGTAAGTATGCAAACTTTATCATGGGTAAATGATTTGTCAAAATATCTGTTGTCTACTCATATGTGGAGATATATTGGAGCTTCACTTCTCCTTCTTGGACTTTATCTATAATAAAGTAGTATTTGATCTCAATGTGTTTTGATTGTTCATGATATGAGTCTTGTTTTCCCCTCATAGTATGTGTTTCCTGTAAGCATATATTTCATTTACATTTCTTTCTGTCTAAATTGGAGATTTAGAGGTCCATAATTCATTATTTTATGCTCTTGGCTTAACAACTTAGACCGTGTTTCTTTCTTCTTAACTTATTTAGAATTCATCTCTGTAATTCTCTGATGTAGTTATGTGTTTCCTTTTCCTTTGATGTCATGCAAAAATTTCAGATATAAACTTAGACTTACTCTATGATTTAGCCTTTTCCTCTGAATAGTTCTCAGGTTTGATAATGTATTATATTTTTTCCAGACCCCATAGCCCAAATGTCATCTTCATTTCTCCAGTTATTTTATTAAAAACCCCCAACACAAACCAAATCTATCCACTGATTTCCATAGATATACCCAGTGACACGAGAGATCCCTCTCTGAGTTGAGAAGGCTAGTGCCTCATCTCTAAAGCTAGTTGAAACAATTACCTCTATCGTTTGTCTATTCAACCAGACAAAATTTATAGAGTGCAAACATTCTGGGGCCGTTGCCAGGAACATAATTGAAAAATTTTCCCTGGGAAAGAATGACATGGTTGAGTTCTAAGGTTTGAGAGCATCAAACATTTGGGCACATACTGGCAGTATTCCCGCTCTGACGACTCCACATATCAAAAAATCATTTTGAAGGCGATTCCACTGGTAGAAGAATCCAGAAATCCAAAACATATTGGCGACTCCACTCTCAATGCAGAATCCAGCTTCCAAAACATATTGGCAACTCCGCTCTCAATGCAGAATCCAACTTCCAAAACATTATTGACGAATCCACTCAAGCTTAAAATATAATTCAGAGACTTCACTAGAATATGAGATCCCTTGACAGGGGACCGGGAAGGTATCATAGAGAAAAACAGGTACTCAAAATGGGATCTCTTCCAAAGAATTTCACAATTTGTTATAAGTTACTTCTTTTCCTTCCTTGAGCTTGCCAAACAAGTTTTTCTTTACATGTTGCATTTGGATGACAATCATGAAAAACTTGCAATCATTTATCCTCCTCTTAATTTTACACATGTATACCCCCACTGTATCACTGATTTTGATAAGATTTTTACAGCTAGGCCATGTGATGACCATGACCAAGTCAATAAACCTCATAAAGCCAAGGCTGATGTCTCTTCCCCCATTCCTAGTCCAACGTCCTCTAGATCCCAACATAGATATAAACCCTTAAAGTTACCCCACATCCTTCATGATTTTCCTCCAAAACACTATGAGTACCTACCTATGTTTGATGGGGAACCTGATACCATCTCAACTGAAAAGAACATCCAAGGGTTTGAGCATTTTATAGATTTGTTTGAGATTGACCATGATGATGTTTGTATGAGAGCCTTCTCTCAATCCTTGAAAGGAGACACCAAAGGATGGTTTAAATGTTTGTATCCAGAGACAATTAGCTCATGGGAGGAATTGAAGGATGTCTTTTGAAAGTTTTGGGGCAGGAATAAATCTTTGGATCTACAACTTATAGAGTTCTATGCCTTTAAAAATAAGAGCAATGAAAATATTTCTATATTCAGTAGAAGGTTTTCCAATGTCTATTACAATTTGTCCAAAGGAATTCAACCCACTAAAGCTACTGCCATGCTCCATTATGCAACTACTCTTCATCCAGATTTGTATTTCCTCTTGATGGAAAGAAAACCGAATTCCTTACAAAAAATGTTTAATGATGCTTAGGATATTCAACCCAACTTCCAAGCATGTAAACAGATCCAAAATGAGGAGTTAGATGCTAAAGAAAATAAAAGAGAATATGAACAGAAAATGGTTGATTGGAACCTTGAGCATATAGTTGACCATGCCATAGTCCCTCTTGAATTTACCAATACCAATGATGTTGCAAAAAATTATGTCCCACATGTTGAAAGGGAAGGTGTTGATTTAGTTTTTGATCCATCCCATGATAAGGAAGGGGTTGATTATTTCATGTATTCATTTATAGATAATCAAAAGGAAAAGTGTACAAATCAGTTTGTCGAAGAACATGTTGATGTTCCAAGTTTGTTCTTGTTAGATGACCTTGCATATGTCAGTGATCTGCTTGTATATGACAAGTGTGAAGACGATTGTGATATTGAAGACTTTCTTTTTCAGCAGAACAGTGAGGAGCAAAATATTAGATCAGCTGAAGAAAATTCTCTACCCTTGTGCTTTACTACATTCAAATTGTTGAAGGAGAATTCTTAGATTATTGTTGAGGCAAACGAAATTGTGCTGATGCAAAGTCACACCAAAGCAACGAAATAGATTGACAAGATATTGGAGTACTCTTCTCAGACGCTTGATGATCCTATTCTTTGTTTTGAGGAAGACCTTGTAAATTCAGAAATACAATCATTGGTTGAAGACAAAGCAGAAAGTGAGCATGTCCAGAAACCCGAAGAGATGGAAAAATGTACCTATGATGATACTGAAAAAAATGAAGAAGTTTTTGAATCAGGTAACACAACCTTGCCATTGTGTTTTCCCTCATTCGAATTATTAAAACAAAATGTCTGTAGCGTTTCAAATTAGAGAACATCCAAGCATGGCATTGAAAGTCAAGAAAGTAGCGGGCTTACAGATAAAAACTCTCTCCCCTTATGTTTTTCTTCCTTTGAATGGTTAAGAGAAAATCATGAAAATTTAGAAAAATAGGGAATTCTGACTATATTCATAGTAGCACTGTTTTACATGAAAATGTTGTCATCATTAAAGAACACCAACTACACTCACATGCATTGCACGATCATTACTTGGAAGGGTATTTCAATTCAGAATTCCAATCTGTGCTTGATCATCAGATTAAAGAAGAATCCGATCAAGAATTTTTTATCAAAGGTCTTTTCCTTTCTCCTAGAACTAATGCATATGTTCAACAATATTACTAGCAAGACAAGATATTTCAAGGTTTCCTTTCTTCCCTTGAGAATGACGTACTGGTTCAATTTCTAAACAACATAGACACATGCGAGGATATTGAAAAAACATCCATGAGGACTCTAGACTGTGAAATAGTTCACGATGTCAACTTTTCACATTTGCAAGAATAATATGAGAAAGAACTTATTTTTATTAATTCATTTGAAAGTCAAAATGGAAGCACTCAAACAAATTTCTAGAAGTTTAATGAAACCAAATCAGAATTGTTTGATGAACAAAAGGATAGCCTTGATGCACATAATATGACTGTCATATTTGAAGAATGTATGAATGTTTTTCTTGAGATGCATGGAGAAGTA
>JZKD02S1672781.1:1596533-1648650 GCA_000966675.3 Picea glauca
TTAGGTCTTCTTACATCCGCCTTATTCTATTTTATTGAGAGGTCTTATTAATATTGACCTTTATTACATCCGAATACATTAATCTACCTATGTGCGGGTTAGGACCTTAACAGATGATGAGCTCGATATCGTCCACTATGAGCACATTCTGCGACCGAGGCTTATTGGCTCGAGTCTTCTTCCGTGCTGAGGGTTTTTGCAGAGAAACCTTCCTTTTATTTGATGTCTCAGTCTCTGTAAGGGGATCCTTTGGTGGCATCACTTCGCATTTTTCTTTCTTGTCTCCTTTTTTCCCTCCTTCCTCTTGGTTTACTTCATCTCCTCCTCCTCCTATAGGTGAGTTAGGCATAGTTTCCTTCGATGCATTGTCCTTCTCATCACTTTCTATGTCCTGCACTTCCTTATTTTTCTTCTTTTTATTTGCACTCCTCTGTCCATCATACTCAGTTTGGGTGAACAAAGGAATTCTGATGATGTCGGGGTCAGAGAGTTTGACATCTTCCATTGGTACAAGGAATTTTGCTGGCCATTCCTTAATGAACTCTTCCATGTATTCCTCGATCAACTTATAGTAAGAATGCAACTCCTCCTTACTTTCATCCTTATGCGTGGTGATGTAGATGAAGTGTCGGTCTGCGTGAAACTTTGCGAATGGTCTGTACTGATGGAGTGTATTCAGTGTCATTCGGGGGAATGATTCAATGGCATGCTTTAGCTATGGGTAGTAAGTATGGAAGACAACATTCGACTACCACTGCTTCGCGATATCATTCGTGCACCATAAGGTGGAGAACCTTGAGACCAATGACTCCTATGGCTCAACTTATGGGAAGGATTCTCCTTCCAACATTTTCCTATCGACAAATGCGATCAGTACCAATATTCAACTAAAGTGAAACTCATACCCTTGATATTGTGATTTGCAACAATCCTTTTCCAGCTCGTTGACAAGGTAGCTCGCCCAGTTCATCTGCATGCCTTCTACGTATTTCCCTGTGAGGCCCACTACAAACCCTATGACTCGTGTCGACCGGTTATTTCTGACGAGGTTTCCATTGATCAGTTGGAAAGAAAGGTGCAGTGTGCCATCCTAGATGGAGGCTACCTTGTAGCCTCACTTCCCCTTCTCTACATCGCCATAGTCTTCTTTTATATGATGGGTCAAGGAGTGATCTAACGTCTTCCCTAGGTAGAACTAGTGAGGGTCTAGTCCCTACATTCTTAGTCCAATGATCAGGTGGATCAATGCTAGATCCACAATGATGCGCCTATCTAACCAAATATAACCTCCATGATAATACGACATGAGGATTTTAACGCAAGTGTTAACCTGCTGATGTCAACCGAAGTGGGGGATCTTCATCACGTTCAGAATCGTGGATCATGCAAACTCCTTAATCCATGACTGGGGAACTATCTTGGGATTCTTCCCAGTCATATTCATCAAATACCTATGTGGTGCGAACATCGCATAGTTCTTCCGGTCTTTGAGGTTGAAGTCACTGATATTGAGAGCTGGGATCAGTCCCAACTAGGGTCCAACTGCACGTATTCCCTTTGGGAGGTACACAATGATCAACGTGTATTCAAAATCATGCGGGACACTATCACAGTTAAATAAGACAATCAAAGAAGGATGTAGTCTGGAAATACTGATGGGATATGCTTCGCTTTAGCTAGATCATCACAATGTTTTCTTCATTTCTCATCAACGTGACCATAACACTGTCTAGTTGATGGGGATGCTTGGAATCCACCAATCGACGATGCCTATATTCCTACACACATGAATTTCTCAACCATAGGGTCTATCAAAATCTCCTCCACAAACTTCTCTAGCGCACTATGCTCGCCCAACATTCACACTTGTAATCAAGGAGATCGGGTAGGTGAACAGACAAGGTAATCAAATGAATGATGAGGTCTAGACAACACATCATGGTATGCAATCAATTCTCTGTTAGCTCGGATATCTTGGTTTGCAAAAAGTGGTCCCAACGCAACATCCGACAGAATAAATAAGCAACATCGTAACATATTCCTCCAACAAGTAGGAATGCCTCAATCAATACAAATCAGGCCATTATGGCGCAGTCCCAAGGGTCCAACAATGGTATTTTCAACAATAACTACATTTATAGCCATTTTAGAGCATCATTATAATGCCCGGGACGCCTCTAACAGTCATATATCTTCGCCGTGGTGAAGTCCCATTTTTCATTGTTCTTCTATTCCGATGAGGTTCAAGTTTTGCAAGCCTGCCTTCTACAAAGTCTTCTCTGGAACTTCCTGCAATTTTTCTAACTTTGCTTTCTTCTTACTGAACTTTCTTGCCTTCTTTCCTGTGATTTGAGTTTTTGGATTCCTCTTTCCATTCTTATTCCGATCTTCTCTTAACGTATTAACTTCGCACTATTGAGGGTCTTTCAAATGGTTCAAAGGTGATGCCTCTTCTCTTACTATCTACGGGGTGGATGCACTTCTTTCCTGCATGGACAGGTTCTTTAAGCCTTCTTGTGTTCTTTCAACTTTGAAAACTAATTCTCAGGCACTTTGTTGCTTCGACTTATCCTCTTGTTCTTCTATTAGTCACTTTATATTTCTAGCTATGAAGTCCCTTAATTATTTCTTTTTCTGTTCTGTAGCTTCCTCCTATGCTTTCCTTCGGATTTGGTCTTTCTCAATCCAAGTCTTTCCTAACAAAAGTGAAAAAGGAGTGCTGTTCTCAACAAAAATAATGACTTCAAATTCTTCTTTGGTCGATGTTTCATAAGAAATCATAGGTATATTAGTAACTCTTCCACATAGGGTTATCATCTTTCCTTTAAACAAGCCTATCCTTCCCAATGAAGGTACCATAACAATCTTTCCCAAAATTTCCCAAGTGCTTTCTAGCATAATGTTCACATGTGTTTTTTCATCCAATACACAGTCTATGTTGAAGTCTCCTATTCTTGTTTCTATGCATTGCTTCTCTTTTAATATCTCTGGTAAATTGATGTTTTTGTGATCATTTAGTGTTTCTTTCAGCTGTAATAACATAGTCTCTAACTCTTACTGGTTCTCTAACATATCCTTAGTCTCTTGATCTTTTCATAGTTTTCTAGTCTCATGTTCATATTTTCAACTTTGGCAATCATTCTAGGGAAATCCTCAACTTCATGGCCAATAGATTTACAACATAGACAAATAGGACCTATACAGGGCATTCCTTAGCAAGATGACCCGGTCTTTTGCAATTATAACACATTGTTAATCCTCTCTTTCTTTTAAATGATCCCCAACCTTTCTTGTACTGCACACTAGGATCATAGTGCTGGACCCCACACAGATTTTTTCTAGTTTCCTGCATCCACTTATTAGTCCAAAAATTCTTTCTATGCATAGGAATAACATATCTTTCACTATCTCTATCAAATCTATTCAGATCAAATCTTTCTTCTAACTGTGCCCTAGTTTTCAGACTAGGACAAAATCTATCAAACATACTTAGATTCATACTTTCGAAGCAAAAATTTCCACTTATATTACCTTTACCAGAGCAGAAAGCTTTAATATCTTACCTCTTTTCTTCAGATCCGGTTCCTTTCTTAGCACATAGCTTCGCAAGTCAAGTAGAATACTCCGCACTACAGCAACATATCTACCCATAAAGCTTCCTCTTTTCTTTAGTTCCCAACAATCATAGTTTCAGGTCGTGACAATAGAACCATTTGTTGGCGCAGGGGAAAACCCAGGGTTCAACGCTTCAACAACGCACCAAAAAAACCATAACTACCGGCCCTTTCAACAACACCTGTGAAGCATATGAAGTCTCACCCGAGATAGAGGCAAGGGGGGTTGCAGGACTCAGGTGTATACAACCTAGCTGGGACATAGATTTGTGATTACAACACTTAACAAAGCACTTAGCCAATCAATATGCATTAGTTCATAAGTCTCTTTTACATTGTAGATTAAACCCTAATTACAGATTAGTGCAGTAGAAACCAAGATCAAGTACTTTCGATCACCTAGAACATAGAATTTACTCAGATCTAACAATCAAATATCATAAAATACTAAGCATCCACAGGTCTATCTATCATACATCAATATCATTGCACTAAGAAGATAAACACATTAACAACATCAACAACATCACACAAAGCACTTCATAACACATGATATACGTGGTTCACCCTAGTGTGGGGCTACGTCCACCAACTTCTTCTTCTCTTCTTTATTAATATTGAATATTTCTACATTCCTCGACTCCTGTGCACAAAGCCACAGAGCGCAACTTCGCAGAGGACAAGAGATCTGTGCACATCTCTCCAGATCCTCCTTCCCAAAATCAGGTCAAGGTGCAGAGCCAACTCCTTATTAGCACAAAGCCTCTTACAATTACTTGCACTGAGCCATAACAACTCAATACAACACTTAGCTAGCACCTTTTAGATATTCTTGCACAAAGCCAACTTAGACCCCTCTCGCTCTAAGTCCTCTCTATTTATTTATACATTACAAAAAGGCCTAAACATGGGTAAAGCCATGGGCCGAGATCCCATACTCGTTACATAAACCCTAAAATAAAAAAAAGTCCACAAATAAGTGATTTCCCACGATCTCATCTCTTTCTGGGCACTCCATCTTCGACCAACCTGTCGAAGTCCCCAAAATGGTCAAACACAACCAAGGTTTCATCAAAACTTAGTCAAGGGCCAACAGATCTGGAAGAGAATCTACCTTCATACAGTAGAAGCATCAACCATGGGCTATCTGGACTATTCTTCCCAAGCATGGAAGCATGATTGTCCCTAATTTTTGAGCCTGGACCATTCACCTAACTGGGCCATTCCTCCAGCACTAAACATAGTGCAACTTGGAGAGAATAAGTCTACCCTAGGGAATGCCTATCTCTGATTGCTAAACATGGACCATTCACCTAACTGGGCCAGCCCTACGACACTAAACATAGTGCAACCTGGAGAAAATGAGTTTTCCCTAGGAAATGACTATCCAGACCATTTCCTAAGGAAATGACTATCCAGACCATTTCCTAAGGAAATGACTATCCTACACCAACCTTCAAAACGTACCATTATTTGAAACTAATCATAACTGTGAACTTTAAAAGAATGACTGCCCAACGAGGCAGACCATTCTACTTGACCACTATTGAGAGTGACTGCCAAGAAGAATGACTGTCCTAGACCATTCGCCCACACTGGCCACAAGGGGAATCACTGTCTATGGTACATCAACAATCTATTAGACCATTTTCATTACGAAAATGACTGTCCAATCTAGACCATTTTCTGAACTGGAAAATGCATGTTCGTCAGAAATCACAAACCAATTTCGGAACTGGAAAGGAACTAACCATCCTGGACCATTTTCCAAACTAAAAATGACTATCCATAAATCAATAGTATATATATATATATATATATATATATATATCAATGCTCCCTCCCAACCTGGGGAGCCATCTCTTCCCTTTCAGCTAAGGGAGTTATCTCCATGAGACCCATCTTGTCTCGTAAGTATGCAAACTTTATCATGGGTAAATGATTTGTCAAAATATCTGTTGTCTACTCATATGTGGAGATATATTGGAGCTTCACTTCTCCTTCTTGGACTTTATCTATAATAAAGTAGTATTTGATCTCAATGTGTTTTGATTGTTCATGATATGAGTCTTGTTTTCCCCTCATAGTATGTGTTTCCTGTAAGCATATATTTCATTTACATTTCTTTCTGTCTAAATTGGAGATTTAGAGGTCCATAATTCATTATTTTATGCTCTTGGCTTAACAACTTAGACCGTGTTTCTTTCTTCTTAACTTATTTAGAATTCATCTCTGTAATTCTCTGATGTAGTTATGTGTTTCCTTTTCCTTTGATGTCATGCAAAAATTTCAGATATAAACTTAGACTTACTCTATGATTTAGCCTTTTCCTCTGAATAGTTCTCAGGTTTGATAATGTATTATATTTTTTCCAGACCCCATAGCCCAAATGTCATCTTCATTTCTCCAGTTATTTTATTAAAAACCCCCAACACAAACCAAATCTATCCACTGATTTCCATAGATATACCCAGTGACACGAGAGATCCCTCTCTGAGTTGAGAAGGCTAGTGCCTCATCTCTAAAGCTAGTTGAAACAATTACCTCTATCGTTTGTCTATTCAACCAGACAAAATTTATAGAGTGCAAACATTCTGGGGCCGTTGCCAGGAACATAATTGAAAAATTTTCCCTGGGAAAGAATGACATGGTTGAGTTCTAAGGTTTGAGAGCATCAAACATTTGGGCACATACTGGCAGTATTCCCGCTCTGACGACTCCACATATCAAAAAATCATTTTGAAGGCGATTCCACTGGTAGAAGAATCCAGAAATCCAAAACATATTGGCGACTCCACTCTCAATGCAGAATCCAGCTTCCAAAACATATTGGCAACTCCGCTCTCAATGCAGAATCCAACTTCCAAAACATTATTGACGAATCCACTCAAGCTTAAAATATAATTCAGAGACTTCACTAGAATATGAGATCCCTTGACAGGGGACCGGGAAGGTATCATAGAGAAAAACAGGTACTCAAAATGGGATCTCTTCCAAAGAATTTCACAATTTGTTATAAGTTACTTCTTTTCCTTCCTTGAGCTTGCCAAACAAGTTTTTCTTTACATGTTGCATTTGGATGACAATCATGAAAAACTTGCAATCATTTATCCTCCTCTTAATTTTACACATGTATACCCCCACTGTATCACTGATTTTGATAAGATTTTTACAGCTAGGCCATGTGATGACCATGACCAAGTCAATAAACCTCATAAAGCCAAGGCTGATGTCTCTTCCCCCATTCCTAGTCCAACGTCCTCTAGATCCCAACATAGATATAAACCCTTAAAGTTACCCCACATCCTTCATGATTTTCCTCCAAAACACTATGAGTACCTACCTATGTTTGATGGGGAACCTGATACCATCTCAACTGAAAAGAACATCCAAGGGTTTGAGCATTTTATAGATTTGTTTGAGATTGACCATGATGATGTTTGTATGAGAGCCTTCTCTCAATCCTTGAAAGGAGACACCAAAGGATGGTTTAAATGTTTGTATCCAGAGACAATTAGCTCATGGGAGGAATTGAAGGATGTCTTTTGAAAGTTTTGGGGCAGGAATAAATCTTTGGATCTACAACTTATAGAGTTCTATGCCTTTAAAAATAAGAGCAATGAAAATATTTCTATATTCAGTAGAAGGTTTTCCAATGTCTATTACAATTTGTCCAAAGGAATTCAACCCACTAAAGCTACTGCCATGCTCCATTATGCAACTACTCTTCATCCAGATTTGTATTTCCTCTTGATGGAAAGAAAACCGAATTCCTTACAAAAAATGTTTAATGATGCTTAGGATATTCAACCCAACTTCCAAGCATGTAAACAGATCCAAAATGAGGAGTTAGATGCTAAAGAAAATAAAAGAGAATATGAACAGAAAATGGTTGATTGGAACCTTGAGCATATAGTTGACCATGCCATAGTCCCTCTTGAATTTACCAATACCAATGATGTTGCAAAAAATTATGTCCCACATGTTGAAAGGGAAGGTGTTGATTTAGTTTTTGATCCATCCCATGATAAGGAAGGGGTTGATTATTTCATGTATTCATTTATAGATAATCAAAAGGAAAAGTGTACAAATCAGTTTGTCGAAGAACATGTTGATGTTCCAAGTTTGTTCTTGTTAGATGACCTTGCATATGTCAGTGATCTGCTTGTATATGACAAGTGTGAAGACGATTGTGATATTGAAGACTTTCTTTTTCAGCAGAACAGTGAGGAGCAAAATATTAGATCAGCTGAAGAAAATTCTCTACCCTTGTGCTTTACTACATTCAAATTGTTGAAGGAGAATTCTTAGATTATTGTTGAGGCAAACGAAATTGTGCTGATGCAAAGTCACACCAAAGCAACGAAATAGATTGACAAGATATTGGAGTACTCTTCTCAGACGCTTGATGATCCTATTCTTTGTTTTGAGGAAGACCTTGTAAATTCAGAAATACAATCATTGGTTGAAGACAAAGCAGAAAGTGAGCATGTCCAGAAACCCGAAGAGATGGAAAAATGTACCTATGATGATACTGAAAAAAATGAAGAAGTTTTTGAATCAGGTAACACAACCTTGCCATTGTGTTTTCCCTCATTCGAATTATTAAAACAAAATGTCTGTAGCGTTTCAAATTAGAGAACATCCAAGCATGGCATTGAAAGTCAAGAAAGTAGCGGGCTTACAGATAAAAACTCTCTCCCCTTATGTTTTTCTTCCTTTGAATGGTTAAGAGAAAATCATGAAAATTTAGAAAAATAGGGAATTCTGACTATATTCATAGTAGCACTGTTTTACATGAAAATGTTGTCATCATTAAAGAACACCAACTACACTCACATGCATTGCACGATCATTACTTGGAAGGGTATTTCAATTCAGAATTCCAATCTGTGCTTGATCATCAGATTAAAGAAGAATCCGATCAAGAATTTTTTATCAAAGGTCTTTTCCTTTCTCCTAGAACTAATGCATATGTTCAACAATATTACTAGCAAGACAAGATATTTCAAGGTTTCCTTTCTTCCCTTGAGAATGACGTACTGGTTCAATTTCTAAACAACATAGACACATGCGAGGATATTGAAAAAACATCCATGAGGACTCTAGACTGTGAAATAGTTCACGATGTCAACTTTTCACATTTGCAAGAATAATATGAGAAAGAACTTATTTTTATTAATTCATTTGAAAGTCAAAATGGAAGCACTCAAACAAATTTCTAGAAGTTTAATGAAACCAAATCAGAATTGTTTGATGAACAAAAGGATAGCCTTGATGCACATAATATGACTGTCATATTTGAAGAATGTATGAATGTTTTTCTTGAGATGCATGGAGAAGTAAACAAACCCATTGCTGCCATTTCATTTGAAGATGTTCTCAAAATAGAAGAAATAGAGCAAGAACAACAAACACTTACAAAAGAGACTTGTATTTTTGTTTTTTCTCACCAAGAAGAAATGATTTTTCATCGTTTTCAAGATCTGGTGGCCATACTATTACAGTCATCAGTGAAGGAGGAGTTTGTTTCGTTCATAAAATCACATTTTGGATTCAAATTTTGTTTTCAGCTACCATCTTTTACATTTTTCTTTCTTCTTAAGAAAGATGTGAGCGGAGAAAAATCAGGTAGCCAATTGCTTGATTGGTTGCATTGGCACTTTAGCCTCACTTGATTGAATATTCATTTCAAATTTTTAGGGTAGGTAGGAATGTATGAATAACCTTGTTGGACAAGCATTTTTTATATTTCCAGTATTGTGAACAATTAGTTTCAACAAAATATTCAGTGTTTAGTACCCAGTTGAAAGCAACATGCAGAGTTTGGATTTCAGTAGACACTAATGATATGGTAGGAGCAGAGTAAAGGCACATGTTTTAGGATCATCCCATTGGCACAAGGGCATACTCGAGGTTCACTCTAAGAGAACACCAACAAGCCCTAGCTACTAGCCCTTTCGGTAGTACCTGCGAAGCAGATGCAGTCTCACCTGAAGAAGCTAAGAGGGGGGTTGCAGGATAGGAATGTCTACAACGAGGGGAATATCAAGTGGATCTATCACAACAACACTACAAAATTCATATATCACTCATGATCTAGGTATATCCTACACAACTATATATCTGATCTAACATAAGACTGCAAATAACAATATAACAATGACAGAGATCCAAGCATCAATCACACATACGACACAAAATATACATGGTTCACCCTCTCTCTAGGGATACGTCCACATAATTATGCTTATGATTTATTAAGGTAAAGCATACAATTCTTATCGGTGCTCTCAACTAGCATATCTTCTTTCTTATCTCTCTTTCTCTCCCCTTCCTGTGCACCCAGCTGTAGGACTTGACCTTCGCACACAACTGAAGATCTCACAATACAATCCTCTCCCTCCACAATAGAGCTATAACAACAATATCATACCAATACTCAATGACCAACCCGACCTAGGTCCTCTGGATCTTTATTTATACATTACAATCCATCACCGAAATCCTTAGGTCGAAACCTAGGTGCCAAAATCCTAGATACCAAAACCCTAGGTGTCTAAAACCCTAGTTCAACTTGACCCTCTTTTTTCGGGCTTCGCCAGCCCATCTTTCCTTCTTCATCACACGGTGCTCCAAAGCATCCAATGATGAATTTCTCTGCTTGTTGAGCTGTCCATGATCCTTCTTCCTTGCTGATCTGTCATCCTCGATCTCCTCGTCTAACGACTTTCTTTTCTGCACTTCGCTCCATCTTTCCTGCTCTTTTGCTCACTTCGACTCAGTGACAATTACTGTGTCTACCGCGAAGCTCACTTTTTACCTTTCCTTCATTTTTCTTCGCTTCTTTCCATAACCAAGGGCCAACACATCCCAATGGATCAGGCACCAGGTTTATGAGTTTTTTGCTACCTCACAAGGAGGATAACATCCCCAGTTGGAACCTATGTTATCACCATAACATTTTTCAAACAAGATCCAAGTCTCGGAAGTTTGATATTTTGAAAAAATGATAATTTATAAGACCAAGACATATCTGGAAGCATATGGGCAAATATAATGGAGGTGCAAAAGGCATAACTCGACATACCGTTAATTGTAAAACAACCTAGATCAATGGCTGGAGGCCACATCGGACGATGAACTTGCACGGGACTTAATCATGTAAGGGCAGACCAAGGAAAAACATTGTGGTTTTTAAAATGGATGCACGATACCTCCAAAGATACATCGGGGGGAAAGACGATTTTCCTGAAACCACTTTCACCAAAGCCTCGATGTCACATGTTTCAATATGTCAAATCAACCACTCGTGGGGCAGGTGACGACTGGTCAGGATCACCCTGCTTCACTCGTTGGTTACTTCACAACTGTATGATGTCAGGTGAACGCCACCATATACCAAACTTGAAATCTAATCATTTGAAATAGATTAGCCACACGTGGTAAACCAACATACCTATACGTGACTCTGTCAGTGAATCATGATTGGAACTCTATAACTACCAATTCTCGAGTATGAGGGTATCATCTCATCTGTAATATTAACTCTCTAATTTCTGAAAGGAACATATTGGTGTCTATGATACTGGGATACATGGACAAGGCCAATCAAGCCATATCTAGTCAAACAGGTCATTCAAGTAACATGGTGGGTTTATCTACTGGTAAGATGGAAAGAGAAATTACACGTATATTAGCAACTAAATTCCATATGAAACCTGCTATAGACCCAAGATTAGAAGTTAGGCTAAATCCCATCATGAAGGACCTAATCATCAATAGGCCAGCTGTGAAAAAGAAATAGAGCAAACCACTGAAGATAGAAAGCATGGCCGAAATGGTTGAAATCATTGGGGAGAATCAACCGACCTAGTTGGTCAGTCTGAAGAAGGATATTGCTGAGCTAAAATAAATCAGACTGGAATAAGTACATCTCAACATGTTTTGGACAGATGGCGGTCGAAGAAAAGGGCCTAGATATGATGAAACTATTCCTAACGGTCCCTTTAAAATAGGATAACGGTTATTATAAATCATTCCTCCTTGTAACTCATCTCTAATTTTAGAATTACGAGAAGTCTGAACGTTTTGAATTCCAAAATAAATTCCTCTATATATATTATCTCAAGGATATAGAAAGGAATGGAGAAAAGAGGAGCCTGCCCTCTGTGTAGGAAAACTTTTGTAGATTTTGGGGCTAGAATGAATATATAAATTCAGAGGAAGATTTTGGATTGTTTATGAAAATATTCTAACTGACAGTGATATGAGTCTTGTTTCCCCCTCATAGTATGTGTTTCATGTAAGCATATATTTCATTTACACTTCTTTATGTCTAAATTGGAGATTTATAGGCCCATAATTCATTATTTTATGCTCTTGGATTAACAACTTAGATCGTGTTTCTTTCTTATTAACTTATTCAGAATTCATCTCTGTAATGCTCTGATGTAGTTATGTGTTTCTTTTTCCTCTAATGTCATGCAAAAAATTCAGATATAAACTCAGACTTACTGTCCGATTTATCCTTTTCCTCTGAATAGTTCTCAGGTTTAATAATGTATTCTATTTATTCCTGACCCCATAGCCCAAATGCCATCTTCATTTCTCCAGTTATTTTATTAAAACCCCCAACACAAACCAAATATAGCCATTGATTACCGTAGCTATACCCAGTGACATGAGAGAGCCTTCTCTGAGTTGAGCAGGCTAGTGCCTCATCTCTAAAGTTGGTTGAAACAGTTACCTCTGTTGTTTGTCTATTCAACCAAACAAAATTTACAGAGTGCTAACATTATGGCGCCGTTGCTGGGGACGAAATTGAAATTTTTTTCCTAGGAAAGAATGACATGGTTTAGTTCTAAATTCTGAGAGCAATAGACACTTGGGCACATACTGGCTGTATTCCTACTCTGGCGACTCCACATATCAAAAAATCATTTTAAAGGCGATTCCACTGGTAGAAGAATCCAAAAATCCAAAACATTTTTGGCGACTCCACTCTCAATGCAGAATCCATCTTCCAAAACATTATTGGCAACTTCGCTCTCAATGCAGAATCCAACTTCCAAAACATTATTGGCGAATCCACTCAAGCTTCAAATATAATTTAGAGACTTCACTAGAAGATGAGATCCCTTGATAGGGGAGTGGGAAGGTATCATGGAGGAAAACAGGTACTCAAAATGGGATCTCTTCCAAAGCATTTTATTATTTGTTATAAGTTACTTCTTTTCCTTCCTTGAGCATGCCAAACAAGTTTTTCTTTACCTGTTACATTTGGATGACAATCATGAAAAAATTACAATTATTTATCCTTCTCTTAAAGTTACACATGCATACCCCCATTGTATCACTGATTTTGATAAGATTTTTACAGCTGGGCCATGTGATGACCATGCCCAGGTCGATAAACCTCATAAAGCAAAGGCTGATGTCTCTTCCCCTGTTCCTAGTTCAACGTCCTCTAGAGCCCATCATAGATACAGACCCTTAAAGTTACCCCACATCCATCATGATTTTCCTCCAAAACACTATGAGTATTTGCCTATGTTTGATGGGGAACCTGATACCATCTCATCTGAAAAGCACATCCAAGGGTTTGAGAATTTTATAGATTTGTCTGAGATTGACCATGATGATGTTTGTATGAGAGCCTTCTCTCAATCCTTGAAAGGAGACACCAAAGGTTGGTTTAAACATTTGTAGCCAGAGAAAATTAGCTCATGGGAGGAATTGAAGGATGTCTTTTTAAAGTTTTGGGGAAGGAAGAAATATTTGGATGTACAACTTATAGAGTTCTATGCCTTAAAAAAGTAGAGCAATGAAACTATTTCTATGTTCAGTAAAAGGTTTTCCAGTGTCTATTACAATTTTTCCAAAGGAATTCAACCCATTGAAGCTGCTGCCATGCTCCATTATGCAACTACTCTTCATCCATATTTGTATTTCCTTCCGATGGAAAGAAAAACTAAGTCCTTACAACAAATGTTTGATGATGCTCAAGATATTCAACACAACATCAAAGCATGTAAACAGATCCAAAATGAGGAGTTAGATGCTAAAGAAAATAAAAGAGAATATGAACAGAAAATGGTTGATTGGAACCTTGAGCATATAGTTGACCATGTCATAGGCCCTCTTGAATTTCCCAATACCAATGATGTTGCAAAAAATTTTGTCGAACATGTTGAAAGAGAAGGTGCTGATTTAGTTTCTAATCCATCCCATGATAAGAAAGGGGATGATTATTTCATGTATTCATTTATAGATAATCGAAAGGATGAGTGTACAAATCAGTTTGTTAAAGAACAGGTTGATGTTCCAAGTTTGTTCTTTTTAGATGACCTTGCATATGTCAGTGATCTGCTTGTATATGACAAGTGTGAATACGATTGTGATATTGAAGACTTTCTTTTTCAACAAAACAGTGCGGAGCAAAATATTAGATCAACTGAAGAGAATTCTCTACCCTTGTGATTTACTACATTCAAATTGTTGAAAGAGAATTCTTAGATTATTGTTGAGGCAAACGAATTTGTGCTGATGCAAAGTCACACCAAAGAAATGAAACAGATTGACAAGATATTGGAGTACTCTTCTCAGACGCTTGATGATCCTATTCTTTGTTTTGAGGAATACTTTGTAAATTCAGAAATACAGTCGTTGGTCGAAGACAAAGCGAAAAGTGAGCATGTCCAGAAACTCGAAGAGATGGAAAAATGTACCTATGATGATACTGGAAAAAATGAAGAAGGTTTTGAATCAGGTAACACAACCTTGCCATTGTGTTTTCCCTCATTCGAGTTATTAAAACAAAATGTCTGTAGCGTTTCAAATTAGAGAACATCCAAGCATGGCATTGAAAGTGAAGAAAGCAATGGGATTACGGATAAAAAATCTCTCCCCTTATGTTTTTCTTCCTTTGAATGGTTAAGAGAAAATCATGAAATTTCAGAAAAAATAGGGAGTTCTGACTATATTCACAGTAGCACTGTTTTACATGAAAAGGTTTCCATCATTAAAGAACACCAACTACACTCACATGGATTGCACGATCATTACTTGGAAGGGTATTTCAATTTAGAATTCCAATTTGTGCTTGATCATCAGATTAAAGAAGAAGCTAATCAAGAAATTTTTATCAAAGGTCTTTTCCTTTCTCCTAGAACTAATGCAGATGTTCAACAATTTTACTAGTAAGACAAGATATTTCAAGGTTTCCTTTCTTCCCCTGAGAATGACGTACTGGTTCAATTTCTAAACAACATAGACACGGGTGAGGATTTTGAAAATACATCCATGAGGACTCTAGACTGTGAAATAGTTCATGATGTCAGCTTTTCGCATTTGCAAGAATATTATGAGAAAGAAATTATTTTTATTAATTCATTTGAAAGTAAAAATGGAAGCCCTCAAACAAATTTCCAGAAGTTTGATGAAACCAAATCAGAATTGTTTGATGAACAAAAGGATAGCCTTGATGCACATAATATGGATGTCATATTTGAAGAATGTATGAATGTTTTTCTTGAGATGCATGGAGAAGTAAACAAACCCATTGCTGTCATTTCTTTTGAAGATGTTCTCAAAACAGAAGAAATAGAGCAAGAACAACAAACACTTACAAAAGAGACTTGTATTTTTTTTTTCTCACCAAGAAGACATGATTTTTCATGGTTTTCAAGATCCGGTAGCCATACTATTACAGTCATCAGTGAAGGAGGAGTTTGTTTCATTCATAAAATCAGATTTTGGATTCAAATTTTGTTTTCAACTGCCATCTTTTACATTTTTCTTCCTTCTTAAGAAAGATGTGAGCGGAGAAAAACCAGGAAGCCAATTGCTTGATTGGTTGCATTGACACTTTAGCCTCACTTGATTGAATATTCATTTCATCATTTTAGGGTAGGTAGGAATGTATGAATAAGCTTGTTGAAAAAACATTTTTTATATTTCCAGTAATGTGTACAGTTAGTTTCAATAGAATATTCAGTGTTTAGTACCCAATTGAGAGCAGCGTGCAGAGTTTGGACTTCAACAGAAACTAGTGATATGGTAGGAGCAAGGTACACACACATGTTTTAGGATCATCCTGTTGGCACAGAGGCAGACCCAAGGTTCACTCTAAGAGTGAACCAACAAGCCCTAGCTACTGGCCCTTTCGGCAACACCTGCAAAGTAGATGCAGTCTCACCTGAAGAAACTAAGAGGGGGGTTGTAGGACATGAATGTATACAACCAGGGGAATATCAAGTGGATCTATCACAATAAAAATACAACATTCATATATCACTCATCAACTAGGTCTATCTTGTGTAGATATAGATATGATCTAACATAAGACTGCAAATAACAATATAACAATGATAGAGATCCAGACATCAATCACACATACGACACAAAATATACGTGGTTCACCCTCTCTCTAGGGATACATCCACATAACTATGCTTATGATTTATTAAGGTAAATAATACAGTTCTTATCTGCACTCTCAGCTACTAGATCTTCTTTCTTCTCTCTCTTTCTCTCCCCTTCCTGCGCACCCAGCTGCAGGACTTGACCTTCGCACACAACTAAAGATCTCACAATACAATCCTCTCCCTCCACAAAAAAGCTATAAAAAAAATACCAATACTCAATGACCAACCCGACCCAGGTCCTCTTGACCTTTATTTATATATTACAATCCCTCACCGACAACCTTAGTTCAAAACCTAGGCACCAAAACCCTAGATACCAAAACCCTAGATACCAAAACCCTAGGTGTCTATAACCCTAGGTCAACTTGACCCTCTTTTTCTGAGATTTGCCAACCCATCTTTTCTTCTTCATCGCGCAGTGCTCCAAAGCATCCAATGATGGATTTTTATTATTTTTGAGTTGTCCACAATCTGTCTTCCTTACTGATATGTCATCCCTGATATCCTCATCCAACGACTTTCTTTTCCGCACTTCGCTCCATCTTTCTTGCTCTTTTGCTCACTTCGAATTAGTGACAGTTACTGTGTCTCCCGTGAAGCTCTCTTTTTACCTTTATTTCCTTGTTATTCACTTCCTTCCATAAATAAGGGCCAACAGGCCCCCAACACTCACCTGTGACTCATCCTGAGGCACTTCAGATTTGATCCTCTTATTTTACTTCGGCTTTGGACGGCGTAGTGCAGCCCTTGCTTTCTGCTTTATTCCTCCTTTCCATCCTTGTGCAGACTATGTTTTCTATGTATGGTACCCAATTTCAACTACACCTTGTACCTAGACCCTTTTCCTCATGATTTTACTTAGAGCTGTGAGGCAACTGGTTATCATAGTACAACTTCAGCTGACTCCCATTCACCAATCCTTCCTTCCAATCTCCCTTCAATGTCTTCAGCTACGCAAATCCTCCTTCTGTAACATAGGCAATCTCATATGGTCTAAGCCAATGCGTTCTGAACTTCCCAGGGTGTTTGATAAACTTACCATCATGCACCAATACTAAATCACCTTGCTTGAATGTATTCTTCTTGATGTGCCTGTCATGATAGGCCTTTTCTCATTCCTTCTGAACTTGATGATGGAATCCTACAATGAATCCGTCTTCTTCCAGTTCAATCAACTGTGAAAGCCTCTCACGAACAACGCCGGTATCATCCATGTTTGTAAATGCAACAATTCTTAGGCTTGGTACTAATTATTCCATTGGGACAACAACTTTAAGACCATAAACCAAATTGAAGGGGTTCTGCATTGTTAATTTCTTGCAAGTGGTTCTATAAGCCCAGAGTACTACTGGTACTCTTAAATCCCAGTCATCCATGTTCACGCTGAAAATATTTGTCAATGCTGTCTCCAAGATCTTGTTGAATGCTTCAGCCATTCTGTTTGCTTGTGGATGGTACAATTTACTCTTCTGATGGTGGACTGCAAATTCTTCAGTCAAGGCTTCAACTATCTTATTGATGAAGTGTGTACCTTGGTCACTCATAAGAATCTTAGGGCATCCAAACCTGGTTATTATGTCATCAAATATAAAATGCGTAGCTATAGTTGCACTACAGTCCTTGAATGCTCTAGCTTCAGCCCATCTGGTTAAGTATTCTTTCGTAGTAATAATGTCCCTTGCTCCTGTGCACTTTCCTGGTGGCTTTATAGGTCCCACAAAGTCAATGGACCACTTTTAAAATGCTTGTAGGGTCATCTATGGTGCTAATGGTATTTCATCTCTTTAGGATGGTTTTCCAATTCTATGGCATACATCACATGCTCTGGCATACTCTTTAGCATCTCTGTGTAACGTAGGCCACCAAAGGCCAGCTCACAGAACCTTTTGCGTAGTTTCTTTCCCTGCGTAATGTCCTCCTACGATGCCTTCATGAGATTCTACGAGGATCATTGGTCGCTCTATCTCGATAACACACCTCCTTAATATTTCTTCTTGTCCCATTTTGTACAACTATCCAGCTATAAGTGAAAATTCTGCAGCACGCACTACTAGATGTTTCTTTTAAGGAATTGTATACTCACTTGGAACCATTCCTGTTGACAGGAAATGGACTATGTTTGCAAAGTGGTCATCAATCTTTCTAATGGCGAGAAACCGTGCATCCGGTAATGTATCCTCCAAACTGGTAGGTTCTTCGCCATGTTCCAACCTTGAAAAGTGGTCTGGGCCCTTGTTCATTCTTCCTGGATTAACTATGATCTCAAAATCATATTCTTGAAACAAAAAAATCCATTTACATATTCTCCCCCCCAACACTGGCTTGTTGACTAGGTACTTTAGCGTGGAGTGATTAGTAAACATTTTAAAGTGTCCTCCCAGCAAGTAGTGGCAGAATTTTTGTAGTGCATATACCATGGCTAGTCCCTCTCTCTCTGTAGTGGTGTAATTAACTTCACTTGTGGATAGCTTCCTATTGGAAAATGCTAATGGATGATCAATGTCCCCTTCTCCAGGTTGTGCCAGTACTTCTCCTAATGCAATAGAAGATGCATCGACATGCACATGGAATTCTTTGCTCCAATATGGAAAAACCAAAATGGGCACTGTAACCATCTTCTGTTTTAGTGTGTCTAAGATCTACTAACATTCACCTATCCACTCATAATGGCAGTCCTTCTTCAACAACTTCTCAATTGGTGCTGTAATTTGGGCATATTCTTTGATAAATTTCTTGCAATATCCAGTATGGCCCAGTGCAATGCACAATTGTTTGACTGAAGTAGGAGGTGGAAAATCAACTATAATTGCAATTTTATATGGGTCAACCAACAATCCCTTCTTGCATACGATATGACCTAATAACACTCCAAATGGTGAGAAGAAGATGCATTTCTTCATATTCAAATAAATTTGACACTGCTTGCATTTGTCCAACATTAGCCTTAGACATTCAATATGATTTTTCAACAAACTAAAAACAGACCAGTCATCAAAGTATGCTTCTAAAAATTTATGCAAAAATTCTTTGAACGCTTTGACCACCACCCTAGAAAAGATGGCTGGGGAATTCTTCAATCCAAATGGAATTACTGTATATTGGTAGGATCCCCACTCTGTGGAAAAATTAGTCTTATGATGGTCCTCCTTGGCAATGCGGATCTGATGATATCCCGAAAATCCATCTGTAAAAGAATATACTTCTTGGCCTCCCATGTTATCCAACACTTCGTCTGTGAATGGTGTAGGGAAAGGGTCATGTAGACAGGCATCATTCAACTTTTTGAGGTCCACACAGATCCTGATTTCTCCTTTATTCTTGTCTTGTACCACAATAGGGATGATCCACTCCGACTATTCGACAGGTTCAATAATCCTTGCTTCCAACATTCTGTCAAGCTCAATCTTCACTTTTTCCTTGTATTTCGGGTTTAGTCTGCAAGGTCTTTTATTGACTGGCTTCACATATGGTTTAAAAGGTATTCTAATATCACCCATAGGACCTTTTATTCCCTTCATATCAATGAACTTGGTCGGGAACAAGTCTTGATATTCATGGAATAACTCTGTAATCTTGTCGATGGTAGCAACATCCCAATAATCTCTGACATTGGCAAGCTTTGGTGTCTCCTCTGTCCCAATATTGAATTTATTTATTTTGATCGGCTATCCTATGACTGGAAGCTCAACTCTTGGTCCTTCTACATTTCTGTGGCCTTCTGTCTTAATGATTTTTACCTTCCTCGAATCATCATCTTCATTGGCATTAATGTTGTAACATACTTGCAATTTCTATAATGGCGCAGTCCATTCATCCTCTTCTTGCTCCAAAGGGAGGCCAGATGCCTCCTTAAATACTTTTTGTCTCACAGTCTGTAATGCTTGGTCTAATGAAGGAAAATCACTTTCAAACAAAAAGGTGGTTACAAAATTCTGGATCATACCTTCCAAATCTGAAGTGACGAGGCACATCTCCCCTTGAAGGTACCAATTGATAGAGATCGTGTCCAGCGTGTTAATGAATCTGTGCACCCATTTTTCTCAAGGAATGTCACTCTAGGCCTCTTCACAGCTTCACACATGGTCCTTTGGGAAACTTCGACTTGTGTACCTCACTTCGCAACTTCCTACTTGTGTTGAGAACCGCACTGTCATCAAAGTTCGACATTCTGTCCAGTCTGTGATGTTTCCTTTGTGCATCCCCCACCATATTGCTGGTGTGGATTTCATGGCCTCATCCATTGCCAACAACCTCTGTTGTGTTGGTACACTTGTCTCAAACTCTAATAAGAAGTTTTCTAAAGGGTTTAGCCCATCAAATGTGGGTAAGTTACTCACTGTTGTGCCAATCCAGCGAACCTCTCTAATTAGTCTAGCACATCTTCTGGTAGAGACTTCATACATTTGGTTCTGCCAGTTCTCCAGTGCTTTTTCTGAGTTCGATGAACATGTGATGTCGCTTCGCCAGCTCAGATTCCCATCAACTATAGGATTGATATAATCCTGTTGTCTGGCTGTCAGTTTGTATATGTTTTCCAGTTTGTACGCATGGTCTTCTTCTCTGATCGTATCTGTGTATCGAGGACCCTCATCTGGATATAAAGGTGCAATGACCCTAAGGCCATCTCTTTCAAATTTCATACGCCTCTTCTTTAGATAAAAAACAATAGAATTGTTGAAGGCCCAATCAATTCCTACTAATGCAGGATAAGGGCAGCTGTCATCATCAATTTCAATTACTTCAAAATCTGCAAAGGTTCTAACTCCATCGATGTCCACAGGGACATGCTCCAATCGTCCAAATGGGATGAAAACTTGCTAATTAGCCATTCTAAGTCTGATAGGGAAATAGATCAACTTAGGTTTTCCCATTAGTGCCCAGGTTTTCTTTGTCATGACATTGACCTCCGACCCTAAGTCAAAGACCACATAATCTATATCATATTCTCCTATTTGAGCATTCGAGTGTAATTCTTTATTTGTCCTTCTCCTTTTCCCAATTTGGTGCACTGCCCTATTCAGTAAGGATTCTATCTTTCCTAGCTCATACTACTTGATTAAATCTTGTAATGCTTGTACAACACTTTTATCTTGAATCAACTTAACAAAAGTGCACAAAAATTCCATGAGTTTTCTTACCTCTTTTCCTTCTGTTGGCGACGCAGACTAATCAAATGCCTGAGGCATGCCATATTCTTTGATTTCTGGTTGTTTTTTTGATGAAGACTCTTGATCTCCTTTGAATTCTTTTCTTGCCTCCTCAAATATATGTCTTTCTTTCTTAGCATCGAACATTGGGGTATTCTCTGTAGCTTTCCTGACTCCATGGTCATCTGTAGTCTTTCCTTGGGCTGCTCTGTCTTTTCCTATAGCAACACCTCCTCGAGTGATAACAATGACTCTAGGGCCTACTCCACAGGGTTCAACATATATCAGTTGCACTTGAGGGTTTTGCTGAGGTCCTTGTCTTTCCTGAAGCTTAGCTAGCAGCAAAGGGCAGTCCTTGATGACATGCTCGAAGGAATTGCAATAACTGCAGGTTGTGCAAGGGTTCTGGTAGTTCCTCACTAAATGTCCTGTCTATGCACAATTGTAACCGATTATTTTTCCTCGACCTCAACCCATGCCTCTTCCCCGTTCTCATCCTCTATATCCATCGCGAGGATTGAAACTTCCTCTTCCTGGAGAATTATACTGTGCATTGTTTCCTTCTTGTTGTACTTCACCTTGGATCTCGTATATGTCTCTTGATATTTCATGCATTAGGTCAAAATCCCTACAATATCTTTCATCATGCCCTACAGACTTACATAATGTGCAGTACAAGTTTGTGGGTGTCTGAACATACTTCTGCATATAGTAGCACTCACTAGGGTGATGTCGGTTGCTGCATACTTCGCACCAGGGTAGGTTAACTTGCTTCAAGGGGCTCAGCGCTCATGAGGATAAATATTCATGAAACAGGGGACAATGTTCTTTATCATGACCTTCTGATCTGCATCTTACACACCAAATATCTTCTCTTTTGTCCTTCCCCTTTTCCTTCTTCATATCCTCAACCTGTAGAGACAAACTAGTCAGCTAGCTCAAGATCTGGCTCATGCCTGAGCTAGATTCTCCCATAGGTGCTGATTCAAGCTTCATGGAGATCTCCAAAGATTTTTCCTACGATGCAATCTTCTGCTGCATCAGGGGAAATTTGATGTGTGGTAAAAGAGTAGCGATGAACCATTCTTTGTTCTGCTCATCTGGGATCTTAAAAGTCAATCGACCTGTTAGGGTCTTGAATCTCTGATCGAACTCCCAAATAGTTTCATCTACCTTTTGTTTGATCTCCTTCATCTTAGTATTACACTGTGACTCTGAATTAGGTTTTTTAAACTCTGCAACCAACGTGTTCTTGATCTCATTTAGTGGCTTGGGCTACGCAAGTCCTTGGACAAGCTTCATGTACCAACTTAGCACGCGATCCCTCAACGTAGTGATAAACTGGTTTCTTTTAACAAATTCATCAGTAATATTTTTAATGTTCCATACAGCCTTGCACAGGAGCCAGTGCTGATTAGGATCTTGATATCCATCTCCTTTAAAGATAGGGAGCCTCATCTCGTCTGCCATAGAGCTGCCTAGATTTTCTATATAAGTAGATGCTAAACTACTAGTAATAGTAGTCTTTGGACTCTGGTTATTTGGAATATTCTGATTACTTAGTGTTTTTGAAATAACAGAAGGATTGATATTACTTACTTCAGTGGTCTGCGCGGTTCCTGATGTTTCTGGCTCATTCTAGAAAATTTCTTTAGCTTCCTCTTCCTCTGCTCTGGTGGGTTCTGAATGTTCTTCGTCTGTCAGATCTGCCTCTTCTCTATTGTAGAAACCCTCATCTCCATAGTTTTTCTTGAACAGGTTCTGAAGGTGAATCCCTCAAAATACTTTCCCACTGTGCATATGTCCAGCTTCTGTGTCGCTATCGCTATCCAAATTCTTGAACATTAGCCTTTTCATATCCAACCAATCTACTATATCTTCAAGACATTCTTTTCATGCAACAACATCTTGATTCTTAGCTTTAGAAATTGTAAAAATTTTCCTCTGGGTCCTTTGAAAAAGTATCTCTCAGCCTGGATATATGATTCTGTTATGTCAACAACAAATTCAGTGATATACCCTCCAATGGTACTATCGAACCAATTATCTACAACCCTTGATACAATGTTGTTGACTCTCTTAACATTCTTAATCAACTCCGACATCCATACCATAGGAGGTCTAGATCTGATCTCGAACTGGGTATCGATTAACCTAGATAACCACTCGTATAGCTCTTGATGGATTCCTCCAAAGAAGATCTCATGAATATCGGTGAAGATGTGTCTCTACATCCAACCTTCAATACTTATCTTAGGTTCTTGTTTTTGGCTTCAGCGAAGTCCGTCTATTGATCCTCTATCCACTTTTGAATCTTTGTCTTCGATGGAAACCACCTTGACATTTCCTTACACAGATTCCTGTCCAGACAATGGTGGCACAGGGGCAAACCCGAGGTTCACTCTAAGAGCGCACCAACAAGCCCTAGCTACTGGTCCTTTCGACAACACCTGCGAAGTAGATGCAATCTCACCCGAAGCAGCTAAGAGGGGGGTTGCAGGACATGAATATCTACAACCAGGGGAATATCAAGTGGATCTATCACAACAACAATACACCATTCATATATCACTCATCATCTAGGTCTATCCTGTGCATCTATATATCTGATCTAACATAAGACTGCAAATAACAATATAACAATGATAGAGATCCAGGCATCAATCACACATATGACAAAAAATATACGTGGTTCACCCTCTCTCTAGGGCTACGTCCACATAACTGTGCTTATGATTTATTAAGGTAAAGAATACAGTTCTTATCTATGCCCTAAGCTAGAAGATCTTCTTTCTTCTCTCTCTTTATCTCCCCTTCCTATGCACCCAGCTACGGGACTTGACCTTCGCACACAACTAAATATCTCACAATACAATCATCTCCCTCCACAACAGAGCTATAACAACAATATCATACCAATACTCAATGACCAACCTGACCCAGGTCCTCTTGACCTTTATTTATACATTACAATCCCTCAGCAATAGCCTTAGGTTGAAACTTAGGTGCCAAAACCCTAGATACCAAAACCCTAGGTGTCTAAAACCCTAGGTCAACTTGACCTACTTTCTCCAGGCTTCGCCAGCCCGTCTTTCCTTCTTCATCACGCGGTGCTCCAAAGAATCCAATGATGGCTTTATCTACTTGCTAAGTTGTCCATGATCCTTATTCCTTGCTGATATGTAATCCGTGATCTCCTCATCCAACGACTTTCTTTTCTGCACTTCACTCCATCTTTCCTGCTCTTTTGCTCACTTCGACTCAGTGACAGTTACTGTGTCTCTCGCGAAGCTCGCTTTTTACCTTTCCTTCATTGTTCTTCACTTCCTTCCAAAACAAAGGGCCAACACATCCTAATGGATCAGGCACTGAGTCTACGAGTTATTTGCTAACTCACAGGGAGGATAGCATCCCCAGTTGGAGCCTATGTTATCACCACAACAATTTTCAGACAAGATCCAAGTCTCAGAAATTTTGCAAGAGCTACATCGTCTCGAAAGCTTGATAGTTTGGAAAATTGATAATTTAGAAGATCAAGACATATTTGGCGGCGTATGGGAAAACATAGAGAAGGCACAAAAGGCATAACTCGACATACCTTCGATTGTAAAACGATCCAGATCAATGGCTGGAGGACACATCAGCCGGTGAACTTGCATGGGACTTAATCATGTAAGGGTGGACCAGGGAAAATCATTTTGATTTTTAAAATGGATGCGCGATGCCTCCAGAGATACATCGGGGGGAAAGGCAGTTTGCCTGATATCACTTTTTCCAAAGACCCGATGTCACATGTTTCAATATGTCAAATCAACCACTCGTGGGGCAGGTGACAGCTGGTCATAATCACCCTGCTTCACTCGTTTGGTACTTCACAACTATATGATGTTAGGTGAACGCCGCCATATAATGAACTCAAAAGCTAATCATTTGAAATAGATTAGTCATGCATGGTAAACAAATGTACCTGTAAGTGACTCATGATTGGAACTCTATAACTACCGATTCTTGAGTATGAGGGTATCATCTCATCTGTAATATTAACTCTATAATTTATGAAAGGAACATCTTGGTGTCTATGATACTGGGATACATGGACAAGGCCAATCAAGTCGTATCCAGTCAAATAGGTCATTCAAGTAACATGGCGGGTTTATCTACTGGTAAGATGGAAAGGAAAATTGCACGTATATTAGCAACTAAATTCCATATGAAATCGGCTATAGACCTAGGATTAGAAGTTAGGATAAATCCCATCACGAAGTATCTAATCATCAACAGGGCTATGAAAAAGAAACAGAGCAAACCATCAAAGACAAAAAGCATGACCGAAATGGTTGAAAGCATTGGGGAGAATCAACCAGCCTGGCCAGCCTGGTTGGTCAGTCTGAAGAAGGATATTGTTGAGATAAAATAAATTCTCAGACTGGAATAAGTACATCTCAACATGTTTTGGACAGATGGTAGTTGAAGAAAAGGGCCTAGATATGATGAAATTGTTCCTAACGGTCCCTTTAAACTAGGATAACACTTATTATAAATCATTCCTCCTTGTAACTCATCTCAAATTTTAGAATTACGAGAAGTCTAAACGTTTTGAATTCCACAAGAAATTCCTTTATATATATTATCTCGAGGATATAGAAAGGCATGGAGAAAAGAGGAGCCTGCCCTCTGTGCAGGATTTTTTTTGTAGATTTTGGGGCTAGAATGAATATATAAATGTAGAGGAAGATTTTGGATTGTTTATGAAAATATTCTAACTGACAGTGATATGAGTCTAGTTTCCCCCTCATAGTATGTATTTCCTGTAAGCATATATTTCATTTACACTTCTTTCTGTCCAAATTGGAGATTTAGAGGCCCATAATTCATTATTTGATGCTCTTGGCTTAACCACTTAGACCGTGTTTCTTTCTTCTTAACTTATTCAGAATTCATCTCTGTAATGCTTTGATGTAGTTATGTGTTTCTTTTTCCTTTGATGTCATGCAAAAATTTCCGATATAAACTCAGCCTTGCTGTCTGATTTAGCCTTTTCCTATGAATAGTTCTCAAGTTTGATAATGTATTCTATTTATTCCTAACCCCATAGCCCAAATGTCATCTTCATTTCTCCATTTATTTTATTAAAACCCCCAACACAAACCAAATCTAGCCACCGATTTCCATAGATATACCCAGTGACACGAGAGAACCCTCCATGAGTTGAGTAGGCTAGTGCCTCATCTCTAAAGCTAGTTGAAACAATTACCTCTGTCGTTTGTCTATTCAACCGGACAAAATTTACAGAGTGCTAACATTCTGGCATCGTTGCTGGGGACGAAATTGAAAATTTTTCCCTGGGAAAGAACAACATGGTTGAATTCTAAGGTCTGAGAGAAACAAACACTTGGGCACATACTGGCTGTATTCCTACTCTGACGACTCCACGTATCAAAAAATCAGTTTGAACGAGATTCCATTGGTAGAAGAATCCAGAAATCTAAAACATTATTGGCGACTCCACTCTCAATGCAGAATCCATCTTCCATAACATTATTGGCAACTTCACTCTCAATGCAGAATCCAGCTTCCAAAACATTATTGGTGAATCCACTCAAGCTTCAAATATAATTCAGAGACTTCACTAGAAGATGAGATCCCTTGATAGGGGAGTGGGAAGGTATCATGGAGAAAAATAGGTACTCAAAATGGGATCTCTTCCAAAGCATTTTACTATTTGTTATAAGTTACTTCTTTTCATTCCTTGAGCATGCCAAACAAGTTTTTTGTTACCTTTTTCATTTGGATGACAATCATGAAAAAATTGCAATCATTTATCCTCCTCTTAAAGTTACACATGCATACCCCCACTGTATCACTAATTTTGATAAGATTTTTACAGTTGGGCCATGTGATGACCATGACCAAGTCGATAAACCTCATAAATCCAAGGCCGATGTCTCTTCCCCTGTTCCTAGTCCAACGTCCTCCAGAGCCCAACATAGATATAGACCCTTAAAGTTACCCCACATCCTTCATGATTTTCCTCCAAAACACTATGAGTACCTGCCTATGTTTGATGGGGAACTTGGTACCATCTCAACTTAAAAGCACATCCAAGGGTTTGAGCATTTTATAGATTTGTTTGAGATTGACCATGATGATGTTTGTATGAGAGCCTTCTCTCAATCCTTGAAAGGAGACACCAAAGGTTGGTTTAAAAATTTGTAGCCAGAGACAATTATCTCATGGGAGGAATTGAAGGATGTCTTTTTAAATTTTTGGGGCAGGAAGAAATCTTTTGATCTACAACTTATAGAGTTCTATGCCTTAAAAAAGCAGAGCAATGAAACTATTTCTATATTTAGTAGAAGGTTTTCCAGTGTCTATTACAATTTGTCCAAAGGAATTCAATCCACTGAAGCTGTTGCCATGCTCCATTATGCAACTACTCTTCATCTAGATTTGTATTTCCTCCCGATGGAAAGAAAACCCAAGTCCTTACAACAAATGTTGAATGATGCTCAAAATATTTAGCACAACATCCAAGCATGTAAACAGATCCAAAATGAGGAGTTAGATGCTAAAGAAAATAAAAGAGAATATGAACAGAAAATGGTTGATTGGAACCTTGAGCATATAGTTGACCATGTCATAGGCCCTCTTGAATTTCCCAATACCAATGATGTTGCAAAAAATTATGTCCCACATGTTGAAAGAAAAGGTGATGATTTAGTTTCTGATCCATCCCATGATAAGAAAGGGGCTGATTATTTCATGTATTAATTTATAGATAATCAAAAGGATGAGTCAGTTTGTCAAAGAACAGGTTGATGTTCCAAGTTTGTTCTTGTTATATGACCTTGCATATGTCAGTGATATTCTTGCATATGACAAGTGTGAAGATGATCATGATATTGAAGACTTTCTTTTTTAGCAGAACAATGAGGAGAAAAATATTAGATCAGTTGAAGAGAATTCTCTACCCTTGTTCTTTACTACATTCAAATTGTTGAAAGAGAATTCTTAGATTATTGTTGAGGAAAACGAATTTGTGTTGATGCAAAGTCACACCAAAGAAACGAAACAGATCGACAAGATATTGGAGTACTCTTCTTAGACGCTTGATGATCCTATTCTTTGTTTTTAGGAAGACCTTGTAAATTAAGAAATACAATTGTTGGTCGAAGACAAAGCAGAAAGTGAGCATGTCTAGAAACCTAAAGAGATGGAAAAATGTACCTATAATGATACTAGAAAAAATGAAGAAGGTTTTTAATAAGGTAACAAAACCTTTCCATTGTGTTTTCCCTCATTCGAATTATTAAAACAAAATGTCTGTAGCATTTCAAATCAGAGAACATCCAAGCATGGAATTGAAAGGGAAGAAAGCAGTGGGCTTACAGATAAAAACTCTCTCCCTTTATGTTTTTCTTCCTTTGAATGGTTAAGAGAAAATCATGAAATTTCAGAAAAAATAGGGAGTTCTGATTATATTCACAGTAGCACTGTTTTACATGAAAAGGTTGTCATCATTAAAGAACACCAACTACACTCACATGCATTGCACGATCATTACTTGGAAGGGTATTTCAATTTAGAATTCCAATCTATTCTTGATCATCAGATTAAAGAAGAAGTCGATCAAGAATTTTTTATCAAAGGTCTTTTCCTTTCTCCTAGAACTAATGTATATGTTCAACAATATTACCAGCAAGACAAGATATTTCAAGGTTTCCTTTCTTCCCCGGAGAATGACGTACTGGTTCAATTTCTAAACAACATAGACACAGACGAGGATTTTGAAAATACATTCATGAGGACTCTAGACTATGAAATAGTTCATGATGTCATCTTTTCACATTTGTAAGAATATTATGAGAAATAACTTATTTTTATTAATTCATTTGAAATTCAAAATGGCAGCCCTCAAACAAATTTCCAGAAGTTTAATGAAACCAAATCAGAATTGTTTGATGAACACAAGAATAACATTGATGCACATAATATGGATGTCATATTTGAAGAATGTATGAATGTTTTTCTTGAGATGCATGGAGAAGTAAACAAACCCATTGCTGCCATTTCATTTGAAGATGTTCTCAAAACAGAAGAAATAGAGCAAGAACAAGAAACACTTACTAAAGAGACTGGTATTTTTTTTTTCTCACCAAGAAGAAATGATTTTTCATGGTTTTCAAGATCCGGTGACCATCCTATTACAWCCATCAGTGAAGGAGGAGTTTGTTTTATTCATAAAATCAGATTTTGGATTCAAATTTTGTTTTCAGCTGCCATCTTTTACATTTTTCTTCCTTCTTAAGAAATATGTGAGCGGAGAAAAATCAGGAAGCCAATTGCTTGATTGGTTGCATTGGCCCTTTAACCTCACTTGATTGAATATTCATTTCAACATTTTAGGGTAGGTAGGAATGTACAAATAAGATTGTTGGACAAGCATTCTTTATATTTATAGTATTGTGTACAATTAGTTTCAAAAAAATATTCAATGTTTAGTATCCAGTTTAGAGCAGCGTGCAGAGTTTGGACTTCAGTAGACACTAGTGATATGGTAGGAGCAGGATACATACACATGTTTTGGGATCAACCCAATGGATTAGTCATCGGGTCTATGAGTTATTTGCTACCTCACAGGGAGGATAGCATCCCCAGTTGGAGCCTATGTTATCACCATAACAATTTTCAGACAAGATCCATGTCTCGAAAATTTAGCAAGAGCTACATCGTCGTGGAAGATTGATAGTTTGGAAATTTGATAATTTAGAAGACCGGGACATATTTTGCGGCATATGGGAAAATAGATCGGAGGTGCAAAAGGCATAACTCGACATAATGTCGATTGCAAAATGACCCAGATCAATGGATGGAGGCCACATCGAGCGATGAACTTGCACGAGACTTAATCATGTAAGGGCGGACCAGGGAAAAACATTGTGGTTTTTAAAATGGAAGTGCGATGCCTCAGGGCGAAAGATAGTTTTCCTGAAACCACTTTCGCCAAAGCCTCGATGTCACATGTTTCAATATGTCAAATCAACCACTCGTGGGGTGGGTGACAACTGGTCAAAATCACCCCGCTTCACTCGTTGGGTACTTCACAACTGTATGATGTCAGGTTAACGCCGACATATAACGAACTCAAAAGCTAATCATTTGAAATAGATTAGCCACGCATGGTAAACCAACATACCTGTAAGTGACTCATGATTGGAACTCTATAACTACCGATTCTCGAGTTTGAGGGTATCATCTCATCCGTAATATTAACTCTCTAATTTCTGAAAGGAACATCTTGGTGTCTATGATATTGGGATACATGGACAAGGCCAATCAAGCCGTATCTAGTCAAACAGGTCATTCAAGTAACATGGCGAGTTTATCTATTGGCAAGCTGGAAAGGGAAATTGCACATATATTAGCAACTAAATTCCATACGAAACCTGCTATAGACCCATGATTAGAATTTAGGCTAAATCCCATCATGAAGGACCTAATTATCAGCATGCCAGCTGTGAAAAAGAAACAGAGAAAATGGTCGAAGACAGAAAGCATGGATGAAATGGTTGAAAGCATTGGGGTGAATCAACTGGCCTAGTTGGTCAATCTAAAGAAGGAGATTGCTGAGATAAAATAAATTCTCAGACTGGAATAAGTACATCTCAACATGTTTTGGAAATATGGTGGTCGAAGAAAGGGCCTAGATATGATGAACCTATTCCTAATGGTCCCTTTAAAATATGATAACGATGATTATAAATCATTCCTCCTTGTAACTCATCTCTAATTTTAGAATTACGAGAAGTTTGAACGTTTTGAATTCCACAAGAAATTCCTCTATATATATTATCTCGAGGATATAGGAAAGGCATGGAGAAAAGAGGAGCCTACCCTATGTGCAGGAAAACTTTTGTAGATTTTGGGGCTAGAATGAATATATAAATGTAGAGGAAGATTTTGGATTGTTTATGAAAAGATTCTAACTGACAGTGATATGAGTCTTGTTTTCCCCTCATAGTATGTGTTTCCTGTAAGCATATATTTCATTTACACTTCTTTCTGTCTAAATTGGAGATTTAGAGGACCATAATTCATTATTTGATGCTCTTGGCTTAGCAACTTAGACCGTGTTTCTTTCTTCTTAACTTATTTAGAATTCATCTCTGTAATTCTCTGATGTAGTTATGTGTTTCTTTTTCCTCTGATGTCATGCAAAAATTTCATATATAAACTCAGACTTACTGTCTAATTTAGCCTTTTCCTCTGAATAGTTCTTAGGTTTGATAATGTATTCTATTTATTCCAGACCCCATAGCCCAAATGTCATCTTCATTTCTCCAGTTATTTTATTAAAAACCCCCAACAAAAACCAAATCTAGCCACCGATTGCCATAGATATACTTAGTGACATGAGAGAGCCATCTCTAAGTTGAGCAGGCTAGTGCCTCAGCTCTAAAGCTAGTTGAAACAATTACCTCTATCGTTTGTCTATTCAACCGGACAAAATTTATAGAGTGCTAACACAGCTATCTAATGCTCATGTTTGGGTTCCACCTGAAACTGGCTTAGGGTGTTTACAACAAAGAAAATATATGGCTAAGTATTTACTAAATACATCAATGACCCAATCAATTTTCGATATAGGGACATGTCTATTGGATCAGAATTTGAGTCTCTTACTTTCCTTATATCTGTGGTCATAGGAGTGTCCATGGATTTTCAATCCATCATTCCAAACTGTTGCACCTCTTTTGTCACCTAGATAAGCAAAACAGAGGTGCTTACAAGCTTAGTTGGGTTAGCTAAGCAAGACAACAGTAAAGGAACAGGTTAGAAGAATAAAACATAAAATACTAAACTAAAAATTAAACTAGGAATGATAAAACAACTAAAATAGAGTGCATAAGGTCATAATAACAAGAAACAAACAAGAAAACAAAACACAAATGGAAATGATTGTATTAGTGAAAAGAAAACACCAAAAAGAAAGGGGGACTTTGGGTCCCTTCTTCCTCCAAGGGAGGGCTCTTGGACTCCCAAGATTGATCTCTTCTTACAACTTGAGAACTTGAAATAAATGGTGAATGAGTCCCAAGCTAATTCACTCAAAGAGTGAGGTGAATAGCTCCAATGGAATGGTGCTAGTATTCTCTTGATGAGAAAAGAGGATTCTCCAAGAGAATAGCAACAGACTAACCTTACAAATGAATTCCTTGAAAATGTAGTGCACTCATGGCCTCTTTTTATAGCATAACTTTGAGGCACTATTCAACCAGCTTTGAATGTGAACAAGGGGCCCTTTAGGGTACCCTTAGGTATCTGACCATCCACCCAGCCGGATTCAACCGAGATTTGGATGTCAAATTGACTTGGAAGCTAAACCAGAAGTGGGTTGGAGGCCAACCAACATCATAAATGCACCGTTCTCAGATGTGTGTGGATTTTAGAATCCATGGTCACACGTCGTGCGCATGTGCACTTTTCTTGTGTTTCTTGATGGCGCATGTGCATGCGAGCCCTATATAGTCATAGCGCATTCTAATTTTATAAGTAGTTGTATAGTTTTGGACCTTTTGGAGATGAATTTTTTGGTAATTTTGGTCCATGGGTGAACTAATAGCTATTTGGAGATGCTGGATTCCTGTAACCATGTGCTGACAAGATTTCAGTGATAATAGATGCCCCCTGATGGATGAGGTTAGGAGCATACGTATAGCCGAAATTCATCAGTGTTTCTTCTACTGAGAGGACTTTTGTAAGAGAGATATCGAGAGTATCAAGAGAAACCCATTGGAGGGAGAAGGGAACCTGTAGGACCTGACCTTTCTAAAGGTGTGAAAAATAAAATGTGTATAAACAAGGCGAGCATGCCCCATGCTCATGCCATGTAACTCAAAACATGTGTAGGACAGTAGCTGAAGTGGGATGTTGGTGAAGATGAGTGCAGTTCCCTCGAGGGAATGTCGATAAGAGAAGAGGACAATTATGATGGGGAACAACACTCTGAAAAGTAAATAATAACACTTGGAGGAAGTATCAAGGATTTGGTGGGAATTGATGGCCCAACAAATTTTAGAGGTCTTCGATAAAAAACAACTGCAATAGTCACACAGTAAGACCCACCGTGACATGAGAGAGTGTTGAAGTCGAATGTTATGGGGGTCAACGATAGCAGGGAGAAATGATGGTTCTCCCCGTGCCGTCTGAGACTCCTCACTGTAAAGGGAATGAGAGTCAAGATACGGTTGCCCTTCTGGAAACTGTGCTGATGTTGACAAAAAGGGAGACACGACTCTGAGAAGAAAAGGGCTTCGATAACTTCAATGGATGAGATTAGTAACCAAGGAGGTACATGGGTGAAGTCAAGATGCTTGGAGACTCAATACTTCCCTTGGTTGGGGATATATGTGAAGTGGCAACAACCGTACAATGAGGTCAATTGTCAAGGGGATGACTAGACGTGGGATAAGTTGTGCCAGAGGTGGGACAAAGTGAACAAAATCAGACAATAGAGGTAGTTGGCCTATGGGATACTCAGGGTTTGTGGACGATGTCAACATGAGTAGAATATAATGGATGCCCCAACCAAGAGTGACATGGGTTGCATTTACCAAAAGGAAGAAGGTTGTCAAAGGTGACGACGAAAAGCTATGTAAAGGCTGAAAACAAAGGCTTTGTACAAGTGCCAAATGAATAAAGAATAATTTGGGATGAGTGTACAAATACAGAAACGGGTGCCCCAATGAAAGATGGTTGGGATGGTTAGGGTGCAATTTGAGTGGAGAACTAGTGGAGGGTGGGGGCCCCATGGGTGGGTTTCTGTATGAGGTAAATGAAATGGAGGGAAATTTGTGGATGGGCAATCTGATTGTGGATGAAATGGATGGTTAATTATTCTGCGGAGGCACAATCAAAATAGAACCTTGAAGAGATAACCTGGGAGTCCATTGGGAAAGCTAACAAAATGAGGAGAATGAGTATGTGGTTGATTCTCAGAAATGCGTAAGACTATCAAGACTCCCATCCCTAGGGGGTGAAAGCAACATGAGTGTCAAAGTGCCAAGGGGGACTATGGATGGGACAAATCATGTGGGGGATAGTGCTACTGGGTGACAATACCAAAATGCAGTGGAGGTGACAGTAATGTAGAGCCGGATATGAGGATCCTAAAGGAAAATTTCGGAGGCTGTGACTGGAGATGCAATTGAGATTAAGAGGGAATCATTACATGCCAATGTCGATCATATACCCGAAGGGGATGCGCTGGTGTGTGATGACCTAGTACTTGCACACATGAAAACCAAATACCCGATGTGAACAATATCTGAAAATAAAGGACATATAACAGTTATTTGATAATTTTGAACATGAGCAGGTGTACCTGAGTGTGTCATGGAAAGATGCTCCGTCGGGGAAAAGGGAAAATGATAACCCAAGGAAAATGTCTGTGTAAGTGGTCAAAGATGGTTCAGAAAAAGGAGCTTATGGGCTCCTGTACCAAAAAATGAAAGTGGGGAAAAGGGCTTAGATATGGACAGTGGGTCCATAATGCCATCCCAGTTTCACTGACACTATGGGCGATTGGGCGACAATTTGGTGGAAAGACATGGACCTCCCCTTTGCTTGAGGAATGATGAAGAAATATGTTGAATTACATGCACATGAGCATTGGTATGGAGTGTCGTAGGAATCTCAGGAAGATATGTGTGGCGTTTTGCGGCTAATGTGTGGCAGACATATGGGATAGATGGGAAATGATGAGTGTAATGCCCATATTCTGCACATATGGCACATGTGAAATTGGTTCGTATATGTTGTTTGTGTGTGGTTGATGACTCCATAGTAATGTGGGACGTACTTGGTGGAGTGGTAAGAAAAATGTGTTCTTGAGGAAGTTGGATAAAAATGCGTAGCACAGGAAGAGAAGGACATTTGTGAGTGGGGTGTCCTTTTATTTCACATAAGGCACAAGGGAGTTGAAATCGGGGAGGTAGTGGAGCAATGGGCTCTTTCTTCTTCCGTCTGCCCCTAGCCACAACGATGGTGATAGTGATTGGGGGTGAGGGTGGTGTGGTAGGAACAAGTATTGGAATATGCACCGGGATTGCCTCTAACTAAGGAGAGAGGGATGTTTGAGGAACCATCTTGGGTGGATGTAGATACCATACCGAGATTTTCCCCTGGAGGGGGGGGGAGATATGTGATAAGTGGTGCGATGGCACTCTCAAGGAACTCCTGAGGTAGTATTTCTTCCACTGGTGGAACTTTGATATGGGGAGGGGACTTAGTGATATGATTCTTGTCTCTGATGTTTGTTCCTTTAGATGAAACTACACACACTTGTGCTGAAAAATATGGGTTTAGGAACGGTGGTGCTCCCTGATAAGTGCCCAACATGGATGGGCCTTGGAATAATCTAGGGCCAATGTTGGCAACTGGAAAATCATTCGAGATAATATGAACAAGGGGGAGGATGTTATAGATGTTGGCAGAATGGTTAGGCTCATAATGTGTAAGTTGGTCAATCGTAACGATCTTCCCATTATGGGGGAACATCATTGTACGAAACACAGAAGAGGCGACCGCCTTCATAGCATACATGTAGTTGCGTCCGAACAAGATATTGTAATCAAGTTGGGAATTGATAACTTCAATGTCAATGAGAATGGTTTTGCCCCCAAGTTCTATGGGGACATTTTGACAAAGTCCTGTGGAAGATGTTGGTCGACCGTCGTAAGATCGAAGGGTAATGGTAGAGGGTACTAGCTTAGGGGAGACAATTTTCTTCCATACGTGTTTAGACATGATGCAAGTGGATGCACCTTCATCAATGATACACCGATAAACTATGGTGTTCCAGATCTTAACTAGTATATGGAAAGCTACTTGGGTGGGAAGACATGGTTCTCCATTTTCTGAATCAAATGTGATCAACTACATGTCAGTTGTGTCGATTTCCCCCAAGGCAGAAAGCAAGGATTTTCTCTGTGATGGATAGGTTTGGAGGACCTCCAACATAGATATGGCTGTGGGAGAATGGGCTAATCCATCAACCAGACTATAATTATGAGCAGCCCTAGCATGAGGGTTATGTACATTCCATCCTAAAGGCATACGTGGTATGCGAGGAATGGGTTCCGTGTTAGGACGTGGAATCATCAATGGTTGTCTTGTAGTAGCTGGCAGTGTTTCTGAGGTGGTTGGGGTAGATTCGGGAGGCATACCATATTGATGGTTGTGGGTTTGTAGAAGAATGTATTCACTGGTGAGGAGGACACTGCAAGTAACCGAATTCTCGGGTTGAGTGGTGCCCGGGTTTGGATATTTCCCCATTTGTGGTGGGGTAGGGTTGATCACTTGTTGGGTGTTCATCACACCTTGGTATGGAATGGGGTTTTGAAAAACAATTGGAGGCAGTGGTTGGACCTACTGTTGTGGGGCCTACTGAGGGGCAGATGGTGTCGAAGGGCCCTGTGAGTTCATGGATGCCCTCATCCATTGGAGATTAGGATTTTGGGGGCAATGATGAGTATAATGTCCATACTCAACACATATAACGCAAGGGAAGTTAGTTCGAAGATTGTTTTTCTTCCCTTGTCGTGGTATATTGTTATTGGTGCCCCCTTGGGGGTCTTGGTATTGGTTGCCTCCAATGGGATGGTTGTGGGGGTCATTCCCGCCTAGTCCTGGATTGTCATTGTTTTGGTTTCTTCCTTTTTTCTTATGAGTTGGATTCATTGTATTCAACTATTCAAATGTATGAACCTGTTGAATGGGAAAGGGATGAACAAAGTTGACGTCGACATGTGGTTGTCCCAGTGTAGGATTAACCAGCTGGGGAGGACTAGGAAATGGAAAATATGGATTTTTCTATGGATAGGATCCATATGGAGTATAGGAAGTAGAGGTACTTCCACTACTGCTAGGGTTATATCTAGGGGTTGGGGGTGGACCCGTACTTGATTGAGAGACCCGATACGACATGGGTACTGGTGGGGGTGCCCCCAATGGCTGAGGGGGAACAACAGGATATGCTTGTTGGTAAAGGGGAGGGGGGTAGTAAGGATTTCCTCCATATCCCGGTGGATATGGAGGTGTACCATACATAGTGGATTTTGGGGGGTATGGATTGTGGTGTTTTGTGGTACCAATCAATCAATACGCTCAGTGAGACATTCCTAGTTTGTCTTGGCCAAATGGAACAGGTCTTGGGGCACCAAGTAGTACTGTATATAAGTATCCCGACTGGGTGTAAATGAGTTTGAACTGTTGGGTCTTGCTAATGGATTCTTCTTCAGTTTGGGGGAAGGTGGCGGCCACATCTTTGGCGAGGAAGGAAACAAGTGATTTGAGGAACCAATTGAGACATTGTTGGGGGGTAGTGTCAGCTTTGCAGAGGCTACGTCGCCAATGCCATTCGTGGATGTGGTCGAAAATATGTGTGGAACCAGTTTGTTTGAAGTCTAAGAGTAGTTCAAGGCCATTGTCATGACAAACGTGTAATTGAAAGAAGGTAAAAAATGCTTTGGCCAAGGATTCAAAAGTCGCGTGGGACCCAGATTTTTCTTCTACATGCCATTTGGATGATGGGCCAGTGAGTGTACGTTGAAATAACCTCAATTAGACGGAATCATCCATGATGCTGTTTGAAGAACACCATAGGTGATAGGTCATGATATGGTTGGCAGGATCATCTCCTGCTTTTCCTTCAAACTTGGGGATGTCTGAAGGGAGTTTGGTAGGCATTGCAGGCCATGTAGGGTTGTGCAATATGGGATCATTGGTGAGTTTAGTCATATACAGTATGTTGAGGGAAGCTAAATATGGCATATGGGGTGGTGGCGGAGGATTAATTCCAGCCATAGTGTGAGTGTTTTGAGTACCTGGCCCTTGGAGGGGACTAGGTGGGTTTGTACTTCCCCCTTGAGAAGAAGTTGGTCCCCCGCTTCCATGTAAAGGAGAGCGAGTGGAAGGGGGACCTTAGGAATTGGACCCAAGTAAGGTGGAACCAAGCAACGCTGATCCTAAGATAGTGTCACTCATAGGGGTGTGAGAAGGTGGAGTTGATGAGTTGTCAAGGCTAGGAACTCCCCCTAGAATAGGAGGGAGATTTAGAAAGCGTCTGGAATGACAGGGGTTCTGTGGGTCCCCTATGTTGTCTGACTAGCTGAGTGAATGTGTGCGAATGGTGGTGAGAGAAAATAAATAAACAAGAGCATTTGTTGCAATTTTTGAGCCTACACAATATATATCCAAATCAGATGTAATCAGAAGGGCATCATACATAAAGTATTTTGATAAAGAAGCATATATGTGGATAGGTGGATTTTGTTTGTGTGGGGGAACAAAGAAAACAAATTCTCATGTCCTAAAAGACGTAACGTCCTTCCTCTCAAAATAGTACTAGACCTTCCAATAACACTCGACAGAGGTGTCTGAAGCCACTAGAAGAGAAACTAGTGAAGGATGAAGCAATCAGTTATAATGAGGGGTAGAGGGGGCATATCTCGAAAGAATTGGCGATATTTCCCAATAGCCGCACAAAATCTGATCAAGGTGAAATTGCAACCCACAATTGCCACCTGGGTAGATGTCCTAAAATTTGGTCACTAGGTACCTCGGTCAAAGTGCGTCATTTAGATTTTTGGCCTAAGAAATGGGTCACAGGTTGGATTCCGTCCAAGAGGTGGGTGCCTCAAGGGGGGACACATAGAAAAATTGGACCTCAGCCTTCAACCCTTCATGGGTATCTCCTTGCCTTATGGTGTTAGTAACACTTGACTTGGAGGATTTAAAGTTCCCTATTTGACAACTTTTATTGTTTTGAAAATGTGAGAACCAGATAACGGGGAGTTAATTGGATGCCTATCTAGACTAAAAGATTTCTTTTGGCACCTCCTGTGGAGGAAAACTTAGTGAGTTTTTAGAAAATATTTAGTGAGGAAAACTTATATTTCTCGAAATCCTATCTAAACTAAAATATTTCTTTTGACACCTCCTATAGAGGAAAACTTAGTGAGTTTTTAGAAACATTTTAGATGTGGTTGTTTGAGAGATTGGGGGTGTGAGCCAATCTCGTTGAAATTAAGTGGGATTGGATAGCTTCATCAAGAAAAGGGTGGGGTGTTTTGGAATCCCTTTGGGGGAAACTTACTTCAACCTCCACGTTTTGCGATGAAAACTATGTGAGTGAGAAGTGAATTTTGTGTGTGAATGAGTGAAAGTGTGCCATGTTTTTAATGAATTAGGTGTCACCTTGCTGCATGTGGACTTCACTTGGTCCTTACAAGTCTTTTATTACCTAATTAACTAAATTTTGTTGGTACAACCTTGTGGAATTCAAAAGTCCCTAAGAAGCTAGCATGTGGACATGTGGGTCCTTTACTATTCCTTTAACTCCCTAATGGGATTTGATCTAAGAAAGATTTGAAACTATCCTAGATTGTGAACATGTGGGCATGTATGGGCCCTTGTAATCTTAAGATGTGTTTGAAAAATAAACTAAGAGGATTCCGAGGGGACTGTTGTCCTCTCCTAAAGATTTTGTCTTTTAAAAGGACATGAAATTGTCCCTCAACCTCTTTCTGATTCTCAATATCGCTTTGAAGCGTGAGAGAAGAGCATACTCAACGATCAATATCCAATTTCTAGTCCCAATGCAAGTTTTACATGTGATGTAGAATGATTCCAACTTATTTTTTTAGTCAAAGCAAGCCATCCATGTGGAAAAATAAAAATCAAAAAGAGGAAAAATAATGATTTTTAACCCCTAAGTGCCTATGTGTTTTGACTAATCCATTTATATGAGAGGGAAGGTAAGTGTGGTGTAGATTACAACATTCATGGAATCATCTTTAAGAAGGCTATGGGCCTTCAAGAGATCATAAAAAATCTTACAATGTGTATTTTTCTGCACAGGTGCGCGGGTCTCAGACTAGACAGAGGCGCTCTGAGCGCCAATGCATGAACTGAAAAAGACTTTTGGGCGTAGGTGCGCATAAGGCACTGAGTAATACAGTGATTTTGGCACACATGCGTGCGATGCGCGACTGTGGGCCATTAAACCCGCACACAACTGTCACAAGACCGTGAAGAAAATTTCGGATGGAATTCTCTCAACTCAGCTTTGAATTGGATGTTTTGTAGGTCAACTTGGGCCGGTTATGGTACCTGCAGGTTAAATAAACATAAAGAAGAGCCAAAATAACCCAAATTGGGTAGGAAATTGATACCTTTCCCCAGTGGAGTCGTCAATCTGTTGCGCCTCTTTTGTCACCTAGATGAGAAAAAAAGAGGTGATTACAAGCTTAGTTGGGTTAGCTAAGCAAGACAACAGTAAAGGAAAGGGTTAGAAGAATAAAACATAAAATACTAAACTAAGAATTAAACTAGGAATGATAAAACAACTAAACTAGAGTGCATAAGGACATAAGAAAAAGAAATAAACAAGACTCATGTCACCAATGGAAAGGATTGTATTAGTGAAAAGAAAACACCAAAGAGAAAGGGGGACTTTGGGTCCCTTCTTCCTCCAAGGGAGGGCTCTTGGACCCCCAATATTGAGCTCTTATTACAACTTGAGAACTTGAAAGAAATGGTGAAATAATCCCAAGATAATTCACTCAAAGGGTGAGGTGAATAGCTCCAATGGAATGGTGCTAGTATGCTCTTGATGAGAAAATAGGGATGCCAAATCGACTTGGAAGCTGAACCAGAAGTGGGTGGGAGGTTGACCAACATCATATATGTGTCGTTCTCAGATGTGCACAGATTTTATCATCCACAGTCATGCATTGTGTGTATGTGCACTTTTCCTATGTTTCTTGATGGCGCATGTGCGTGGGCACCCTGCACAGTCATAGCACATTCTGATTTTATAAGCAGTTGTATAGTTTTGGACCTTTTGGAGATGCATTTTTTGGTAATTTTGGTCCATGGGTAAACTAATAGCTATTTGGAGATGCTAGATTCCTATAACCATGTGCTGACGAGATTTCAGTGATAACACAAACTTTTGAATAATCTTGACTACATACTTTCCTTGTCCAAGGAATACTTCAGCACACTTCTTCCATACTTCTAGTCTTGAGTAATAATGCATGAGACCAAGATATTTCATATCGAACTTAGAAGTTGGTTCCTTCTTACACTGGGTGATGAGAGACTCTTCACCTGTCAAGAATAAATAATCGACATATAGTAGTAGAATCACAGGTGATTTTTTCACGAATTTGTAGTAGAGGTTTGGATCTGCATGACTCTTGGAGAAACCAAATATTATTAAGTAGCTTTCTATTCTAGAATACCAAGATCTTGGAGATTGCTTGAGTTCATACAGGGCTTTATTTAATCTGCAAACATGAGTGTTTTTGGAGTGTACTTCAAATCCTTGAGGTTGTTCAATGTATACTTCTTCTTCGATTGCTCCATTGAGAAAAGTTGTCTTTACATCCATCTGATGTAAACTCCATCCCATGGAAGCAACAAGAGACATCATTTCTCTAATAGAAGTATATTGGAAACAAGAGAAAATGTCTCGTCATAGTATTCTCCCTCCTTCTACGAGAACACTCTACCTATGAACCTTGCTTTGTATTTGTCCATGCTTCTGTCTGATGCACTTTTGATATTATAGACCCATTTTGAAGTTACTACTGATTTTTCTTTGGGTCTAGGCACAATTTCTCATACATCATTTTTCATGATGGACTGGTTTTCTTCTGTCATGGCTTATTTCCATTGTTTCTTTTGAGTCGCCTCTTCAAATGTGGTGGGTTCTTCATTTAGAATATTTTTCATACATGCTGCACAGCTAGAGAATCGGTTTTTTTCTTTTTTTGAAGGTTCCACTTGGGTGTTTGAGTCTTTCTGCTTCTTGTAGAGTAGCTTCAATCCAAGTTGGATGTTTCTTGGTTTTTGGTACAATGAATGATTCAATAGGGTCACATGGTTGCATCATATGATCAAGTTGTTTTATTTCTTCATTCCAACTTTCTGGGAGACATGTTCTTTCTTCTTTATACTCTTTATACTCTTCATACTCTTCTTCTTCTATAGTTTCTTCTATGGATTCATTGAAAGCCATCTTTTCATTGAAGGTTATGTCTCTACTGACTTCAACCTTATGTTGTTCTAGGATACAGATTCTGTAGGCCTTGGATGATTCATTGTATCCCACAAATATGCCCTTTTTTCCCAAGGGTTCTAATTTATTCCTTTTATCCTTGAGGATGTGAATGTAAACAAGGCATCCAAATATTCTTAAGTGTTACACATTGAGTTTATTTCCCAAGATGGTTTCTTCTTGAGTCATATCCTTCAATATGCGGTGGGGACCTCTATTCTGAACATATATTGCTTTCATGGCTGCTTCTCCCCACAAATACATAGATAAACCTTGATAGTTCATTAGTGCTTTAAAAATTTCTTCAATAGATATTTTCTTCCTTTCTGCTACACCATTTTGTTGAGGATTATGAGGAACAATTAGGTCCCTCCTAACTCCTGATGATTTACAAAAGGAAACAAATTCCTTGGATGTATATTCTCCTCCATTATCTATTATGAAGGTCTTGATTTTCTTGTTTGTGAGGTTCTCTATCTCTACTTTGAATTCTTGAAACTTGCTGAAAACTTTGTCCTTTGTCTTCAAGAGATATAACAAAGTCTTTCTTGAGTAATCATCTATGAAGATTACATAGTAAATAGAAAATCCTAGAGATTTTACTGGCATCGGACCACAAACATCTGAATGTATTAGATATAGGAATTCCATAGATCTATTATTGCTGCTTGAGAATGGTTTCTTAACATTCTTACCAAGAGCACATCCTTTGCAAATTCCTTCATGTGTAGATTGTAGTTCTGGTATTCCTTCAACCATATTTTTGAGGAAAGGTAATGCTTGATAGTTGATATGAACATACCTTCTATGCCAAAGTTCATTGGGATTGAATTTATCATGTACAAGAGCTTCATCATTTCTTTCTAGTAGTCTGTAGAGTCTTCCTTCATGGGTTCCAATAACTCTAGCATTCTCTATGCTGGAGTCTCTAAACCAAGATAATACTTTGCCATCTACAAAGGATATTCTGTTTCCTTTGTCTTCTAGGAAATATATGGATACAAGATTATTTTCTAAACCAGGTACATATAAGACATTTCTCAAATGAACATTGTTATTTGTTTTCAATTTGACGGAGGCTTGACCAATTCCTTCGACTGGATAGGTGTTTTTAGCTTCAAGTTCTACCTTGTAGGATGTCTTATTTTCATTTAGATTAGAGAGTGTGGCTTGGTCTCTTGTCATATGCCTAGAATATCCACTGTCAATTATCCACATGTCATCTTCAAGATTTCATGTGAGAGATGAATAGTGTAGATGATCCGTCTTTTCATTCATGATTTCTGTTGACTGATAACTGGTCAAGCTTTGACCCAAAATCTCAACTTTGACATTTTTTCCTTCTAAGAGTGAAAAAAGGTGTGCTGGACTAAGGTGCACTAGAATATATTCTCCTTGAGTAAGGTATTCCATCATAAGGTTCTATGCAAGAGTTTTAGGGTTTCTGCAACTGCACCTGCTAGTAACCATAGCGACGATGCTTCAGTAACTACACCTGCTAGAAACCCTAACGACAGTTTTTCAACGAGATTGATAACATTATGGCTTAGCTTCCTTCCAGTGGTTAAACTGAATGAAGGAGGTGTGGGCCCATAACCTATTAGAAAAGTGGGTGTTCTCGTTTAACCATAAACAATATAGAAATATTGTCATCCAACCATAGGCACGAATGCCACCCTCGAGCACCTTGACCTTGACAGAGAGAAGAATTCTGATAGAAAATCAATATCCAACCAAGGCTAATGCACCAAGAAAATATAACCAAGACTGATAAGAAAGTCAAACCCAAAAGAAACCAAAATTATAGGTTGTAGGAATTACAACTGTAGTTTCTCCCCAAACTTGCGCACTACTAGATTTCTGTAGTGCGCACAAGTGGATTTCTGCAATTCTGAGATGTCTGTCTCAAACAAGAACTGGCATCCTATATTTATACTTCTCTTTCCAGGTTGTCTTGGCTGAATTCTCTTTCTGGGTGCCAAATACTTAATATAAAATATTCTCTTTATCCGACTTTACTTCTAGGGTTGTGTCCAAGTATTTTCTTGCTTCGATAATATTCTAATCTTATCAAAGGTCACAAATGGAGGTTAATACCTCTCATAGCTACCATAGTATCAACAACAAGAACTATGTTGTAGAAGAATATTGTTACCTTGGCTAGAAGAAGAAGTATGTTTTATCCTGCTTGGATTTCTTTGAGGGTTCCCTTTCTTCGACCACTGTTGCTTCATTTGTTTCCTTCATTTTCTTTAACTCAAGACAATGGTTCTTGTAGTGACCATATTTTTGATAGTTGAAGCATTTTATTTTTGACATATCCTTTTCTTGATTTGGTTTATTCCTTAAGACAAACTTCCTCTTATTCCTAATATTCTTGAATTTCGCTGTGAAGGATTGATCATCATATTTATTTTGGGATTTCTCTTTTGTGCTAATCCTTGATTCTTCTTGTGCACAACAAGTCCAAATTTATTCAAATGTGGGATACTCCTTTCTTGTGTTCATGCTTGCGGTAAATGCATCCCATGTCTTGGGAAGGTCATTGAGTACTATATTTACTAGTTCCTTTTCTGAAATGATTTCTTCAATAGCTTGTAGTTGATATCTTAACTGAGAGATTATTACAAAGTATGATGTTATGTTGTCACCATCATTCATTTTCATGTCACAAATCTCATTCTTTAGATTCATTACTTGTCCAATTTTTTTGACTGAGAAGAGGTTAGTTAGGGCATCATACATCTTCTTATATGAGTCAAGATGAGAGATGTAAGGTATCAAGTGGTCTTTTACAGAGTCCACTATGATACTCATATCATTGATGTCATTGTCCTTGAAATTCTCCATAACTACAACGTTATGAGGTTCCTTCTCTTTTCCTACTTCAAACTAGGGTTCCATGATCTTTCCTTTCATGATAGCCAACACTTTATTCTAGGCAAGGATGAGGTCAATCCTTGTATTCCATATTCTGAAGTTAGAAGCCCCTTCTAACTTGTTTTCTGACTTCATAGAGTAATTCATGACTGCTTTAAATTGGTCAACCTTTGAATTTGACTTTGTAAACCTTTGACTTTGACCAAAAAATCAAACTTGACGCCTTGGCTTGTTGAGAGTACCAGGAGGTGCGCTAGACTAGGGTGCACTAGGCTATCCAGGAATTAGGTCAACATCTTCACATAAGGTGCCTTAACAAGAGGGTTAGAGCTTCATTGCTACAATAAAAATGTTGAATGCAACTGCAACTGTGACTGAGCAAATCCTCCCAATCTATATTCCAGTGGTTAGAATGTTCGAAGATAGTGTGGGACTATAACCTATTAGAAAATTAGGTGTGCTCATTTCACCATAGACAATATAGCAATGTTGTCACCCAACCATAGGAACAAAGGCCACCCCCAAGCACCTTAACCTTGACAGATATAATAATTATGGAAGAAATACAATATCCAACTAGGGTAGCGCACCTTTCCCCAAGGCTAGCGCACTAAGAAAGAATAACAAATGCCAAGAAAAAATTCCAAGCCATAACCAAGAGAAATTCCAAGCAAAAACCCAAATGCCAGTTGCAGCAGCTGCAGATGTAGCTGCAGTTCCTCTCTAAACTTGCGCACCACTCGTTTTATGTAGTTATGAGAGTGTGTATCATAAATGAGTTGTAGTTCCCTCTATTTATACTAGTCTATCTCAGTTGATTGGGTCGACTTATCTTTCTAGAGGATAATAATTTAATATTAAATATTCTCTTGAGCTGACTTGTCTCCTAGGGTTATTATCCAACGTTTTAGGGTTTCTCTTGCTTCCCAGAATATTCTAGTCTTGTCAGAGGTTACACGTAGAGGTTAATATCTCTCACAGCTACCATAATATCAACAATTACTACTATATGTGGATGACTTATTCTTAATAGGAGAAGAAAATCTCATCATAGATTGCAAGAAGAATCTCACTGCAGAGTTTGAGATGAAATACCTAGGACCGATGCATTATTTATTTGGTCTTGAAGTCTGGCAGAGCCCATAGAAGATCTTCATTAACCAAGGGAAGTATGTAGTTGAAATACTGAAGATATTTGACATGTTGGAATGTAAGGCCATGAACACACCCATGGAAACAAATTTGAAGCTCCTAGTTGATACTTCATCAGAATTGGTTGATGCTAATCTATATAGATAGATTATTGGATCATTGATGTATCTGACAAATACCATGCCTAATATATGCTTTGCTGTGAACACCTTGAGTCAATATCTGGTGGAGCCCAGACATGTTCACCTTGTAGCTGCAAAGCATGTGATGAGATAACTTAAGGGTACGTTGGATTATGGTCTCTGTTATACTGGAGATTATGACTTCAGACAAGGGTTTTCCCTATTCTATAGCTCTCTGATATACGTGTAGGTTCCAATAGTAGTACTCGATCCAATATCTCAGGGAACCAACTAAGGAGGCTATACCATGCCCTTATCCATACTACTTGACTACCCAGGTACTAGAGAGTATCTTCCCAAGTGTTGTTCTCGGTGGCACTATAATAGTGAGATGACTGATTGATTTATCTATGCAGGGATTCGAGAGATCTAGGTTGACCCATATATAGGTGCTGTCTGATGCGCTACCACTCGAAGGGGTACCAAAATGGGTTATAAGGGTGGAAAACAGATGTGTGCTTAAATACCACTTGTATTTCCTATGTGTATGAATCCTCAAACATGGGTTTATGCACGTAACGATATATCTCTGTAGGTTAAAGACGTTGAAATACGTCTCTTCCTTGAAAAAAAAATTAACCCATAATTTTCTGTCGAAGAAGGTGCTCTGATTCCACTTGTAATATTCCAAATATGAAAAAGTATGCAAAACATAAATAAATAGCTAGAAATGGCAGATGAACAACAATATAACTAGAAAAACACCACAATAATACCAAAATGATACCAGAATAACACCATAAAGAGCACTTTGATTACTGAGAGCAATGTTGACTTGCCTCTTCGTGGGGGAAACCTCCAACAGAGAAGAGATCTACTACAATGATTTCCAAGACAAAAGTTCTCATACCCTCGACTCCTTTTTATACTAAATATGTCTATCAAAAGAATCATCTAGAGGAAGATCCTTCTAGAAGTGAAAGCTTCTATTAGGTCTTCTTACATTGGACTTATTCTTCCTTATTTCTAGGCATTATTAATATTGAACTTTATTACATGGAAATATATTATTCTAACTATGTGAGGGGTTAGGTCCCTAAAAAAAATCTTGACCACAGGAGATAGTCTCTAAGACACAGACATTTCGTGCTTTTTTAAAACTTTACTGTAGAGAGGTAATGATAGATGGCTCATCCAAGGGAGAGTCTTCGAAACATAGAGATCACTCGTGCCCCCCCTTTTTGTTTTAAAATAAGTTATCATAGATAAGCAACCACAAGTAATCAAGAATAGTCTCGTAAGAATAGAGAGCCCATGCTCTTTTAAAATCACCACAGTCGTTTAACTTATATCCCAAAAAATTGATAGTGAGGTAATCAAACATAATAGTCAACCACCTCCAATGGATAATGAGAGGGGAAAATTCTTATAAACCTTGTGGAAAGAATGCCCAAGAACAACCCGAGGCCACCAACACAAATAAAAGACGCCATTCAAATTTCTGGGGGATCCACAGATTGAACTGTGCAATGCTTTCAGAAATAGTGACAGTGAAGTAAATTCCATAACAAATGATAACTTGGGGCTCAACCAAACAAAGAAAGAACAATGAAACTCTCAACAGTTGCATCGCAAGTTGGAGAAAAGAATCATAACAATGACCGAGACGAAAATGAGTGACAATGACTTTAGACCAAGACTGTTGTAAAGCCCATGCACCAAACTCCGAGATTATTACACCATTGTCATAATTTTCCATAGATAACCATAGTAAAACCCCAAGCTGACTGACATGTTTTACATAAAAAAAAACCAATGCACAGACTATCCACACAATAAAATCCATTCTTATATTTTAAAACGCCAACATTCTAGAGTATTCACAGAAGAAAACTTAAGCACAACTCTGATAAATATTCAAACCTCAATAAAAACACAGACCTCATGCATTTTTGAGCCACAAAATTGATTCATAATACAGAAAGACCATCATGGATGAAAAGTAAAGGAACCATACATGGAACGATCGCTTGAGGGAAGAGTTAGACTATGTTTTCCTTTTAATTAAACTTGAAATCATGGAGCCTCCACAACCACCAGAGATGAAAATCCAAATGAAACTATGGCTAGGGTGATGGGGTTTTCCCCAACCCTATTCAATTCAACGTACAAGCCAACCCATAACCATAACATCAACCATTAAATCAAACACATATCCATTGCTATGTTCAATGCTATATCCATTGCATAGTGCGCCACCCCAAATTGTATCAAAACTTTAACAAAAACTATATGTATAACGTTACCATATATGCTTCACATATAATCATTTAACCAAAGCGCATGGTCTAGCAGCTAGGTTCATCACCCTTTCATTTGTGTTGATTATATATACCTTAAGACTTGTCCATAATTTTTTCCTTTCTTTATTTTAAACTCTCATCTCATCCTTTAGCATAAAATCATATATATAAAATAACCAATCAATTTTTAATGCATAAACATAACACCTGTTAAAATAATCCTTTTATCCATAATGTTGTGATAAGTTGCAAGTGACCATCAAAACCATTTAGCATTGACACATTCAACCAACCATCTTATTTTTCCACGACGAATAAAACCATGTCTTGCATCATCAACTATAGAAGACAGTGTAGGCATCATTATAACAACAAACCAAAATATAGGCATAACAGATCCATCTTAGCGCCACTAGTCTACAAGGGGGTCCAACCTACTAGTTAATTATTATTATTATAAATAAATAATAGAGCTTAGCAATCATTTGCGAGCAATATTCATCGTTGCGATTTTAAGCGTTAACAAACTGGTGAGTCCACAGGGAAATATGTTTCCAATAGATTAAGAACTCAGATTGTCTGGTTTGGCAGACTAGGTAAACATTAGATCAAGGAAATAGACATCATAATGATTATGCAACATGAGGAAGTGAGTGGTTTAAGGGAAAAAATGATTTGGTATTTTGGGAATAACTCATGGAAAGTGTTAAGTATGAGGGGGTTTTATCCCTATATGCATAATCATTCCATTAATCATAGTGAAAACATTCTCCACTTCAAGGAGAAAAATTTTCTGGTGTGCTCTTTCGAATCTTGGAACAGCTGGAAGAAAAGGAAAGCATAAATAGGGAATAAAACCAACTATATTATATAACAACAGTTAGAACATATAGCAATTTCAATGATGTCTTAAAGGTGAAACATCATGAAAGCTGTGTAACCTGATTGTTATTAATTAACAATACTTTGCAGAATAACGTTGTTGTGGAAAAATTGATCCAACATTTTTATTTCTGACAAGAAAAGAAATCAATAAAAGAAATAAACAACAGAAAAGAACAACAAAAGAAATAACAAAAAATAAAATCAAGCAATAAAACAAAACTATAATACAAAAAAAATTCCATACAACATTTAAACTTTCAAGTTGGTTCGACATAGTGTTTTAAGTGGGAACCGTTGGTGCTATAGGAAAACAATCTCTCTTCCAAGTCCTTTAGGATATAGGAATTTGTGCCTAGGACAAAAACAATCTTAAAAGGACCCAACCATAATTTTTGGAACTTTTAATTCCTTCCCCTATTAACATGAGCTAAATCCCACAACAATTCCTTCTCATTAACTTTAAATTTGATAGCCTTTGCACTTTTATTGAAATATATTTTAACATTTTATTGTCTTCTCTTTATGTTATCCAAGGAAAACATTCTTTGTTCCTCTAAAGCCAAGAGTGCATTCATTCTTTAAGATATATTGGAAGAATTTAATTCTTCAACCTATAACATTGACATTAGAGAAGAAAGTTCCATCTCGGTAGGCAGAATGGCTTCTTGACCATAAACAAGCTGGAAAGGAGTGGAACCAATGCTCACCTGGGTGGTAGTGCGATCTGCCCAAAGGGCATAAGTGAGGAGAGTGTTCCATCGATGAGGTTTATGTTCAATGAGCCTCTTGATAATTCTAACCAGATTCTTGTTAGTATACTTGGCTTACCCATTTCCCCGAGGATAATAAGTTGTCGAGGTAAAATTTTTAACCTAGTTTAGCAAGAAACTAAGTCAGCTTAGTAGAAATAAAAGTGAGACTATTGTCTATAAAAATTTCCAAAGGAAGACCAAACCTGGAAAAAATATTAGTCTCAAGGAAAGAAATCATCTACTCATCCCGCGAATGCTTAAGTGGGACAACTTCAGTCCATTTCGTAAAATAGTCTGTGGTTGTCATTATAAATTTTTTTCCTGTTGAAGATGGAGGATTGATAGGACCAATAAATTCCAAACCCCATTTTGAAAAAGGGAATTCAGGTAGGACAGGTTGTAAAGGCATGTCAGAAATACGTTCTTTCCGAGTGAACTTCTGGCACTTTTCACAAGATCTTGAAAAATTATAAGAATCATGAAAAATTGAAGGCCCATAGTACCATTTTCTGATAATTTTAAAAGCAATAGTTTTAGCAGAAAAGTGACCTCCCACATGAACAACAGAATCTGAAGATCCATGAGTCTCTTGTAACAATCTCCGTGCTTCCTCATTATTCACAAATCGAAGTAACATACCATCGACATATATTCTTAACAAGAACTCTCCTAAAATGACATATCTGGAAGATTCAAGACCGAGCCTTCTCCTTTGATGGGTATCTAAGTTATCTGGACATCTTTGATTTTGCAAGTAATACACCAGATCTTTGTACTAGGGATGTTCATCTACAGGAAGGATTTGACTATCAATATGAAATAGTGCTTACAAAGATCTATCTTGTTCATCAATTTATTCACTTGCTTCTACATGTTGATCTAAGTGAAGGGCTTGTTGATATTATGGTAGCTACGGGAGGTATTTACCTCCACGTGTAAACCTGACAAGAATAAAATATTCTGGGAAGCAATAAGAAACCCTAAAATAGTTGGCTAATAACCCTAGAAGACAAGTCAACTCAAGAGGATAATTTGTGTTAGGTTATTAGCCTCCAAGAGAAGAGGTCTGCTAAAGGAAATATTATATACTAAGTAAATATGCACCCAGAATGAGAAGTCGGCCTAGGCAGTTTTCCAGTTTTAGTATAAATACAAGAGGTCAATCTTCATTCTGGAAACCATTCTTAGAACTGTAGAAGCAACACTTATGCACACTGTAGTTGGCCAATTTTTGCACAAGTTTGGAGGAGAGATGTCGTTGCAGCTATTGCAGCTAGCAGATTTTGGTTTTGTCTTAGACTATCTCTTGGTTATGGTTTGGACTCTCTGATCAACTCTTGCTTGGTGCACTATCCTTGGAGAAAGGTGCGCCACCCTTTGTTTGGTTATCTAGCCTAGGTTTTTCTTCTGGAATGATTCTCTGTCAAGGTTAAGGTGCTCAGGGGTGGCTTTGTCCTATGGTTGGGTGACAATAGTGATATTGTCTATGGTTAAATGAGCACATCCATCTGTTGGAATATTGGTTGTTGTCATTGATGTCAACCCTAGTCATGGGTTTTGGACCGCAAGATTGATAAAGGTATTTGGATATAAAGGACAATGCACATGCATATACAACACCCATGAATGGATAGTATACATCATGTTGTTTCCGGTGGTATGTGGCATGTCACATGGATCCTCATGGTTGAGGAGAAATGAATTTTT
>JZKD02S1672781.1:1683430-1712305 GCA_000966675.3 Picea glauca
TGATTCATCCAATGATAGATAAGGAACTCTCTTCCACTACAACATGAAACATAAGGAATATATTCACTTTATGTACTTCACGGTCCCTTAGATATATTATTCTCTATATTTCTCTTTAGTGTGGATAGAAAGAGCTTGATCTATTGTATTCTTTCTAAGAATTTCCTAAAAGAACTATATTTGTCTCTCAAGGATATAAATAGTATATAATGGATAGTGAATGATGAACTATATTTGCTTCCCACAATGTTAGAGTCAATGAAAATGATATCATTGGTGGAAATGATGGATGAAATTACCTATAACTAGCGGAATGTAGGACACTTACACTTCCCATGGCATGAAAATTGTATTCAACCCATGCTCCCATTATTATGTGAAAAGACTTTCCCCACCAACCTCTTACATAGATTCAAGGATTGGTTGATAAGTCAAAGAAGGTATATGGATTCATTTAAGGCACATTGTAGAAAAATATGATTTCTGAGAATGACCTTGGAGATAGAGTTCTATCGATAGTTATTAATATGGTAATATTAATATTAAAATTGTTGCCTAAAATAATTTTTTTATTTTTTTTTTTAAATTAATAATTATCATTTCCATTTTGACGATCATAATATACTTGTGAAGGATGTGCTATAAAAACAAAGAAATGTTATCGTCGCAAGTGCGACGACCAAAAACATTGTTGTGGCGCATGTGCTATACAAAAAATGAACTGTTGTCATACCTGCGACATATGTGCTATAAAAACAAATAAATGTTGTCGTCGCAAGTGCGATGACAACAAACATTGTTGCAATGAATTTGCTATAGAAACAACGAATTCTTGTCATACCTGTGACATATGTGATATAAAACAAAGAATTTTTTTTGTCGCAAGAGAGACGACAGAAAAATTTTCTACGACGCATTTGCTATATAAACAAAGAAATGTTGTTTTCGCAAGCGCGACGATGACAAATTTTTTTGCGATGCATTTTCTATATAAACAAAAAAAATCATTGTCTCAAGGGTCGTCGCATGTGCAACGACATGTTGGTTTCACTTAGATTTCCTATATTGTCATAGTGGCGATGATAAAAAAAAAAATTCGCAATTGTGAGAAGTTCCCTAGGGTCGTCGCATGTGCGACGACATGTTGGTTTCACTTAGATTGCCTATATTGTCATAGTGGCGATGATAAAAAAAAAATTTGCAATTGTGAGAAGTTCCCTAGGGTCGTCTCACTTGCGACGTTAATTCAAGTTCATCGAAATGTCCATGTCCCATGATACGATGTTTCAGAGACTCAATATTCATCTCAATATCCTTGACATAATGTCACAAGAGCATCAAAATAGCTGTCACAAAATTCCTCAAGACCAACTCCACATAGGATAGGAGATCTGAGTTTACCTCGCCAGATCCTCCTTCCCCGAGCTTGGCACAACAAAAATCATTTCTTACAATTAATTTCACTTAGTCCTACATGTTATCAATGCACAAAGCTAACCCAATCACATATATGCAACCGCTTACATCACTTTCACTTAGCACAATACAACACTTAGCACTGCATACCTCTTAGATCTAGTGTGTTTCTTACATCACCTAGATATCTATTTATACATTACAAAAGGGACTAAGCATGGGTAAGACCTATGGGCCGACATCCCATACCCATTACATAAACCTTAAACCCAAAAATTTCACAAAAGGGGGTGAGATCCTGCGATCTCCGCTTCACCCGACGCTCCGTCTTCGACCAACATGTCGAAGTCCCGAAAATTGGTCAAACATGACCAACGTTTCCACAAAACCTGGTCAAGGGCCAAGAGGCCCCCAACACTCACCTGTGAATCATCCCAAGTCACTCTGATCTGGGTAACTCTACTTCAAATGCCTCTATCTTGGCTTGAGTTGCCTCGACCTGCTGCTTCACCAGAGCCTCCTACTAAGCGAACTCTTGAATAACTTTCTCAGTCACCAGTCCTTCCAAGAATTGTTCTACCATGGTGACTACTTGTTATATCTATGCACCTTGTCCTAGAAATGGAACCAGTTGTTGGCACAGGGGAAGACCCAGGGTTAAACGCTTCAAAAATGCACCAACAAAACTCTAACTACCGACCCTTTCGGCAACACCTGCGAAGTAGATGAAGTCTCACCCAAGGTAGAGGCAAGGGGGGTTGTAGGACTAAAGTGTATGCAACCTATATGAGACACAGATATGTGATTACAATACTTAACATATCACTTATAAGTTAACATTCATTAACATTTAACCCTTATTCACATTGCAGGTAAGACCCTAATTATAGAACAACGCGGTATTCAACAAGATATAACACACCCAAGCACTTAGCACATAGAAATAGAGCAGATCTAGCACTCATTCACATTACTAAACATTAATCTACTATATCATATGCATATAACATACATAAAGATGAAAAAACTAAGCATAAATCACATGAATCACACAAAGAAACCATAACACGGGATATACGTGGTTCACCCCCGGCATAGGGCTACGTCCACCAACTCTTTGTATGCGCAGAGCCTCAAAACCAACTCCACATAGGATAGGATATCTGTGTGTACCTCTCCATATCCTCCTTCCTCGAGCTTGGCATAACATAGAGCCTTTCTTACATTCACTTTCACTTAGTCCTGCAAGTTCTCAATGCACAGAGCTAACCCAATCACATAGGTCCAACCACTTACATCACTTGCACTTAGCACCACATACCTCTTAGATATAGTGTGTTTCTTACATCACCTAGATATCTATTTATACATTACAAAAGGGCCTAAGCATGGGTAATACCTATGGGACGACATCCCATACCCGTTAAATAAACCTTAAACCTATCTCACAAAAGGGGACAAGATCCCATGATCTCCACTTTGCCTAGCGCTCCATCTTCTACCAGCCTATTGAAGTCCCAAAAATTGGTCAAACATGACCAATGTTTCCACAAAACCTGGTCAAGAGCCAACAGGACCTGAAACTGTGATTGTTGGGAATTGAGGAAAACATAAATCTTGGTGTGTAGATCTGTTGTTGTTGTGCGTAGTGTTCTACTTGACTTGTGAAGCTCCGTGCTAAGAAAATAAGTCTGATCTAAAGAAAAGAGGTAAGATATTAAATATTTGTGCTCTGATAAAGGTAACATAAGTGAAAATGTTTTCTTCTAAAGAATGGATCTAGGTATGTTTAATAGATTTTGTCCTAGTCTGAAAACTAGGGCACAACCTGAAGAAAGAATATATGATATGAATAGATCTGATAGAAATAGTGAAAGATATGTTATTCTTATGCATAGAAAGAATTGTTGGACTAACAAGTGGATGTAGGATCCTAGAAATAATTTTTTGCAGATCCATCCCTGTGATCCTAGAGCGCAGTACAGGAAAGGTTGGGGATCGTTTAAGCAAAAGAGAGGATTGACTCTTTTTTATAGTTGTAGAAGACCAGGACATCTTGCTAAGGAATTCCCTGTTAGAATTCCTATTTGGATTTGTTGTAAAGATACTGTACATGAATTTTTAGATTGCCCTAGAATGATTGATAAAGTTGAGAAGATGAAAATGAGACAAGAAGACCACGAGGAAGGTCAAGAGACTAAGAATATGCTAAAGAAACAGAAAGAACCAGAGGCTATATTATTACAGATGAAAGAAACACTGAATGATCATAGAGACATCAATTTATCAGAGATTTCAAAAGAGAAAGAGTGCATAGAAGCAAGAATAGGAGACTTTGACATAGACTGTGTATTAGATGCAGAAACATGAGTGAACATTATGACAGAAAGTACTTGGGAAATGTTAGGAAATCTTGTTATGGTTCCTTCACTGGGAGGAATAGGATTGTTTAAAGGAAATATGATAACTCTATGTTGAAGACATACCCATATACCTATGATTTCTCATGGAATATTGAAAAAAAGAAGAATTCAAGGTCATTAAGTTTGTTGAAAACAACGACCCCTTTGCTCTTTTGCTAGGAAAGACTTGGATTGAGAAAGATCAGATCAGAATGAAAGAAGAAGAGGAAGATCTATAATAGAAAAAAGAAAGAATTAAGGGATTTCATGGATAGGAGAATAGCGTGCTTACTAGAAGAACAGGAGGACAAGTCAAAGAAACTAAGGGCCAGAGACCTAGATGTCGAAGTTGACAGAATGAAAGAAGACTTAGAGAACTTATCCATACAAGAGAGTAGAACATCTACTCCAGAAATAGTAAGAGAAGAAGTATTACCCTCAAACCCTATGAAATAACATCAACAGTGTCAAGTTACTATGCCAAGAGGAGATAAGAACAATAATGGAAAGAGGAATCCAAAGATGCAGATCACAAAAAATAAATCTAGAAAACTCAGTAAGAAGAAAGCAAAGATAGAAAAATTGCAAGAGGTTCCAGAGAGGACTTCGCAGAAGGAAGGCTTGCAGAACTTGAACCTCACTGGAATAGCAGAGCAATGTCGATTGACACTTCACCACGGATGAGTGATATGAATGTTAGAGGTGTCTCAACCATTAGAACGATGCTCCTGAATGACTAGAAACACAATTATTGCCGAAACGTTCGCCATTGGACCATTGGGACCGCACCATAACAGATGGAATTGTATTGATTGAGGCATTCCTACTCATTGGAGGAATCTGTTACGATGTTAGCTATTTAACCCGTCAAATGTCTTACTGCGGACACTTTTTCCAATTGTGATTATTCGAACCCAAAGAGCATTGAATTATACCATGTTGTGCTTATTAAGACCTCACCATCCGTTCTGCTAACTTGATTATTTGTTCACTGACCCGAGATATCAGATCTCGAACGTGTGTGTCGGGTGACTTTAGTGCAGTAGAGAAATCTGTCGAAGAGATTCTCATAGACCCCATGGTTGTGAAGGTCATGTACACAGGAGTACAAGCTTCATCGATAAGAGGAGTGAAATCATCCCCATCGACTGCACGTCGATCTGGGCCGTCCCGAACTGTGATAGAGAAAGGAAACAAGCATCGGGATGAATTGGCAAATGCAAAGCTCATCCCATCAATCCTACCCGACTACATCCTGCCTTTGGCTAGAATGGTGAGTTGTGACAGCGTCCCGATGGAATTTGACTACACAGTGATCACCGTGTACCTCCCAAAGGGGATATTCATAGTACAAATACAGTTGGAAAGGATTATGACGCTTAATATCAGTGAATTCAACTTGGGAGATCACAAAAACTATGGAATTATCACACCACAAAAGTATTTTACCAAGACAACGGGGAATAAGTTGAAGATAATCCCCCAACCGTGGACCATGGACATTGCAATATTGACCATCCTCAATGTAATGAACCTACCACACTTTGATAGAAATCAAGAGGTTAACGTGTGCATTAAACTCCTATTGTCATGATTCCATGGAAGTTACTTATGGTTGGACAGGTGCATCATAGTAGATCTAACGTTGATCCACCGGATCACCGGATTGAGCATGCAGGGACCAAACCCACATGAATTTTACCCAGGGAAGGCTGCAGATCGTGCCCTGGAACATAAAATAAAAGAAACCTATGGTGATGTGGAGAATGGGAAGTGGGGCTATAAGGTAGCCTCCATCCAGAATGGTGCAGTGTGCCTAACTTTCCAATTGATCACTGGTAAGCTTATCAGGGAGAATAGGCCAACACAAGTGACAAGGTTTGTCGTCGACCTCACAAGAAAATGCGTTGAAGGGTTGCAAATGAACTGGACGAGCTACATCATCATCCAGTTAGAGAAATATTGTCGTGAATCTTAGGATTAGGGCTATGAGTTTCATTTCAGTTGGTTGTTGATTCTCATTTCCTTCATTGATTGGGAGATGCTGGAAGGAGCGACCTTCCCTGAAATTGAGTCATCTAAACCACTATCTGTGAAGCTCACTACGCTATGGTACTCAAGCGACATGGAAAAACAATGGCATTCAAATGCGGTGTTCCACACCTATTATCTACAACTGAAGAGGGCCATTGAATCTTTCCCTCACATGACATCGAACACACTTCATAGGTTTAGGCCAATCGTGAAGTTTCGTGTAGACAGGGACTTCATATATATCACTGTGCATGGAGACAAACACAAAGAAGAGCTCCAATCCTATTACAAAATCATAGAGGAGGACATGGAAGAAATAACCAAGGAATGGCCTGTAGAGTTCCTTGTACCAGTTGACTAGGCAGAACTCTCTGACCCCGACCTCATCAGAAGTCCTATAGTCACTCACAAATAATATGATGCACCCAACAATGAAATCAAGAAAAAGAAGGAAGAGGTACAAGAATTAAGCAGCACATCAAAGGAAACTACACCAGATTCACCTAAATGGGGAGGAGGTGAAAAAGTAGAAAAATAAGAGGATGAAGGGGAAGAAGACAAGAAAAAGCAAGGCGAAGTAACATTGCCTAAATATCCCCTTCCAGAAGCAAAAACATCCAATAAAAGAAAGGGTTCCCCGATGAAACATTCATCATGAAAGAAGTCAAAAGACAATAAACCTCCATTTCACACTGTGCTCATGGTGGATGACATTGACCTTATCATTGTCATTGTATTAGATGTCTCAGAGGACATATTTCATCGAAGTGAAGCCAAACATGAGACAATGTTTGACAGGATTGAGGTGGAGCTCAAAGGGGTACAACAGGCTTTTTATTCGAACCACATAATGTCTACTACGTCGTTGTCAGTAGGGGACGTAGAAGATGAGCTTGCCTAGCTACGCAGATTAGCAGAATCAACCGAGGCTCATCTTCGTTGGGTCCAGGAGGAAAAAGAACAGTCCATAGAGGCATTAAAGCAAGAAAAAGAAGAATCCCTAGAACAATGTCGGATTACGCAGGAAGAGAAAGATGACCTCTAGGCAAAGTTTGCAGAGGATAGAGCATAGATCTAGAACGAGAAAGAACAGTTACTTGTAGAGCAGATTGGAGTTAAATAAGTAGTCACTAGAGAAGATCTCTCTTTGGTAGGCCTAGCACAGATGGAATAAGAGACCTCTGAGATCCAGGTGGGGAAGATCGTTGAATCCATTCAGCAGCTCCAAGCACGAATAGAAAAACTAGAACTACAAGTCGTGTCAAGCACTCCATAGGAAGTCAGAGATCAAAGAGAAGAAACTGTCAGGAGCGCAATTGAGAGAATCAATGCATTGGCCTTGGAATGCAAGAAACTCAGCAGTCGAAGTGCATAGACCTACAAGCGCCTTGCAGAGGACCCTGAATTAAGGACATTGGAGTCACATCTCCTGGAGGAAAAGAAACAGGAAACAATAGTGCAAGCACAGTTGAAGCTACTGTCACTAGTCGAGAGGATGAAAACGTCACTAGAATAGGGCATGGTTCAACAACAGGTCCATGCCATCCAGAGTAAAGTCATGGAAGTGACCCAGAGGTTCCATCTAGTACAAGATGAAGCTTGCAAAAATTTTGAGGAGATTGAATGACAAGGTTCACAACTAGAACAAGTAGTCACCACAGTAGAACAATGACTAGAAGGAACGGTGACTGAGACAGTTATTCAAGAGTTCATCGAGCAGGAGGATCTGGAGAAACAACAGGTCGAGGCATCTCAAGCTAAGCTCAAGGCCTTTGATGTAGAGTTACCCAGATCAGAGTGACTCGTGAAGATTCATAGGTGAGTGTTGGGGGCATGTTGGCCCTTGACCAAGTTTTGTGGAAACACTGGTCATGCTTGACCAATTTTAGGACTTTGAAAGGCTGGTCGAAGACGGAGCTCTAGGTGAAGCGGAGATCATAGGATCTCGCCCCCTTTTGCAGGCTTTTTGATATTAGGGTTTATGTAACGGGTATGGGATGTTGGCCCATGGGTTTGCCCATGTTTAGGCCCCATTTTCAATGTATAAATAGACATCTAGGTGATGTAAGAAAGTAGTAATAGTGAATGATTGTGGCTTAGTGCAGAGCTAGAGGCTTTGTGCATAATATGTATTAAGATTTGCAGATCTAAGTGCAAGTGATTGTAAGAAGCTGGTGTGAAGACTATGTAAGAAGGCTTTGTGTTGTAACCTAACTTAGGGAAGGAGTATCTGGTGAGGTGTGCACAAACCTCCTATCCTATGTGGGGTGGGTCTTGTGGCTCTGTGCATTGAACGAATATAATAAAGAGAATAAGAGTTGGTGGACGTAGCTCCACACTGGGGGTGAACCATGTATATCCTTTGTTGTGATTGCTTTGTGTCATTAATGTGATTTATGTTTAGTTCTTTCATCTTTATGTATGTTAGATGCATCTGATATAATATCTTAATGCTTAGTAATGTGAATGAATGCTACTCAATTTCTATGTGCTAAGTGCTTGGATGTGTTAGATCTTTTTGAATACTACGATGTTATGTAATTAGGGTTTTACTTGTGATGTAAATAAGGGTTAAATGCTAATGAATGTTAACTTCTAAGTGCTATGTTAAGTATTGTAATCATAGATCTGTGTCCCATCTAGTTTGCAGACACTTGATTCCTCCAACGCCCCATGCCTCTACCTCGGGTGAGACTTCATATGCTTCACAGGTGTTTCTGAAAGGGTCGGTAGTTAGGGTTTTGTTGGTGTGATGTTGAAGCGTTGAACCCTGGGTATGCCCCTGTGCCAACAGGAAGTGTAGACAACAACCTCTACATCAAGGTAACTCAAGATAGTATTTTATTAATTGAAGTTTATGTTGATGATATTATTTTTGGAAGTATTGATGATAGGTTAAGCCAGAAATTTGCAAAGGATATGCATAATGAATTTGAAATGTCATTACCTGGAGAACTATCCTTCTTTTTGGGTCTTTAGATATGTCAAAGAAACCAATGAATTTTTATTTCTCAAACTAAGTAGATTAGAGAAATGCTAAAGAGGTTTGGAATGGAAGATTTCAAACTAGTTACCACTCCTATGCAAACCAGTTGCAAGTTGAGCAAAGATGATGATTCAAAGTATACAGACCAGAGGAAATATAGTTCAATGATTGGTAGCTTACTATATGTGAAAAAATCTAGACCAGACGTAATGCAGGCATTTGGACAGGTGGCACGATTTCAAGAAGCACCAAAGGAACCACATGTATTAGCAGTGAAGAGGATTTTCAGATATCTCAAAGAAACATAAGAGTTTGGATTATGGTATCCAAAAAGAAAGGATATATCACTTATTTCCTACAAAAATGCAGATTGGTTAGGTTGCATTGATGACCAACGAAGCACCAGTGGAGAAACGTTCTACTTGGGTGAGTGTTTAGTATCATCGTTAAGCAATAAGCAATCATCAATATCCTTATCTATAGTCGAGGCAGAGTATATTGCAGCATCAACATGTTGTACACATGTTATATGGATGAAACAAACTTTGACAGATGTACATATTGAGTATGGTGAGCCCATTCAAATATATTGTGATAATACAAGTGCCATCAGTATCTCAAATAACTTGGTGATGCACTCCAAGATGAAGCACATTCCAATAAAGTATCACTTTCTATGGGAAAAAATTGTAGAGAAGAACATCAGAGTTGAATATGTGGGCACAAAAGAACAAGTGGTAGACATCTTTACAAAACCACTTCCACAGGAAGCCTTTGAGTATCTTCGCCAGAGACGCGGAGTAATTTCTACTCCAAAATGAATGCTTTTGAATGCTTATCTTATATGTCTTAGATTTACACGAGGAAGCACCATAAAGAGGACAGTTCAGGTCGGGAGATTAGTTTCAAGAAGATTCCAGTTAGGGGGAGTATCCCCAAGGACAATTTAGTTAGGGGTAGGATCCCAAGATGGAAATATACCTTTTCCATTGATGACAAAGTGGGAGAGATTTATTAGATGCAGAACACATAGGCATGGTTCTAGGGGGAGCGATGGTCACAGGGGTAACATGGGTGATATGACTTCAGTATTGCATGGCATGACTTCAGTATTGCATCAGAGTGTTTCCATCAATTCCAAAGGGGGAGATTGTTGATTACTTGGGTTGGTTGTCATTGATGTCAACCCTTGAAGAAAGTCTGGTATTGAATTCCGGTAGCACAAAGGTTTGGGTAATGGACCCAAGTTTGTTTAATGGATAATGGTATGTGTTTTGATATATTTTTAGGTAGGACTAGTTATCCTAGATGGATAGTACATGTCATTCCATTTCCAGTGGTATATGGAATGTCACATAACTCCTAACGGTTAGAGAGTTATGGCCATGTGAAGTTGGAGAACCCTCATGAGTCATCTAGAATCCCCAAAAGGTCAAAGTAGTCAAATTGTTTGCAAAAGAAATTATTTAAATAATAAAGTTAATGGAGAACTCCCTAAAATAAGGAAAGTGGGATGTTACATGAAAGTATAAATAAGAGGCAAGGCTCTCTCATTTAATCACACTTGAACCTATTGAATATCATTGAATATCTATTTTGTAAAAGGTTATTTGGGCAGGTATTATTGATAGAGAAAAGTGTGGTAGGAAAAGAGTGGCAGAAAAAGTGTGATAGGAAAAGTGTGGCAGGAAAAGTGCGGAAGAAAAAGTGTGGCAGAAAAAGTGTTGCTGGAAAAGTGCGGCAAAAAAAGTGTGGTAGGAAAACTGTGGCAGAAAAAGCGCGACAGAAAAATCACGACAGAAAAAATGCGACAAAAAAATCATGGCAGAAAAAGTGCAGCAGAAAAAACACGACATCAACATGGTTGGGGTCTATTTATGAGAGATATGGCACATCTTGTTTGAGGTATGTCTTGTGAGATAGGGTTTATCTCTTGAGATGGTATTGGATGTTCAGTATTGCTGCATATATCTAATTTGTTGAGGGATACAGTTGGTATTTTGTTGTTGGTATTTGGCATATGGGTATTGGTCTTTTGGTTGTGATTGTTGTTGAAGTTTTTGGTTTAGATTGAGGCTACATAAAAGTGAGGTTGTGGCACACGGTTTGATGTAAGGGTTTATGGTATTTGGTTTATGGATAGAGTGATGAATTGTTAGACAAATTTTGATGGCTATATTGGTGTATGTCTTTGGTATATGGTTGAGGTACATGTTGGGTACATGGTTGAGACAAGTAGTTGATGAGTTAGCACATACATGAGGTGTATAGTTGATGAGTTGGCACATACATGAGGTGTATAGTTGATGAGTTGGCACATACATGAGGTGTATATTTGATGATGTTGGTACATATTGATGAGTCAAGGTTGATGCGTGGTTGATGCATGGTACATGTTGGTTCAGGTTATTGGTACAGGTTGTTTGGTGCAAGTTGATTGCTATAGGTTGTTACAGGTTATTGGTACAGGTTGACAGTGATAGGTTGACAATAGTAGTGGTTGATTCAGTGACAGTAAGAGGTTTTCTACATTTTACATTTATATTTCATGGCAGTTGGATGAGGCAAGGATAGGTGGTTGTAGCCACCTTCTGGTTGTAGCTAGAGAAATTAGGGGGTTGTAGCCTCCTTCTGGTTGTAGCAAAAGAATTGGGGAGTTGGAGCTTCCCTCAGGTTGTAGCTTGAGAAACTAGGGGGTTGGATCCTCCTTCCAGTTGCAGCCGGAAAACAAAGGATGTTGGTGCTTCTAATGAATGTAATTCTTCAAGACATATAAGAAAAATCATTATGTGGTTTTCTCCCGCTTTGGGTTTCCACGTAAAAACACTGGTGTACTATGTATGTGTATGATTTCTCATTTGTTCATTTTTTATTTACTCTGCAATTATTGGATGATAATGATACACTGATATAACACTTGCATTATATGGTTAAAAATGATTAAATTGATCTATTACTCATTCACCCCCCCTCTCAGTAATCCAACAATATTGCATCTCATGAAGGCGTCAAGGCAAACCCTAACAATATTAAGGCCATGATGGACTGGCCAATTCCAAAAACATTGAAGAATATTAGAGGATTTTTGGGCTTGACAGGTTACTACCACAAGTTTGTTCAAAACTATGGAATGATAGCAGTATCTTTAACCTCATTAACTAAGAAGGATGAATTTTCATAAACTCTAGAGGTAACTTAGGATTTTGAACAACTTAAAAAGGCAATGTGTAAATATCATATCTTGACCACACCAAACTTCACAGAAAACATTTATTCTGGAATACGATGCCTCACGAAATGGCATTGGTGTTGTTCTAATGCAAGAGGGAAGGCCCCTTGCTTTTGAAATTTGGCCACTCAAGGGAAAGGACTTACATAAACCCATTTATGAGAAGGAAATTATGGAAATACTACATGCATTGAAGCAATGGCACCCTTACCTAATAGGCGGGAACTTCAAGGTCAAAACATATCATTATAGTATTAAATACTTCTTGGAACAAAGACTATTTTCAAAATAACAAAAAAAATGGGTGACCAAGATGTTGGGTTATGATTTTGAAATCATCTACAAAAAATGGAAGAAAAATGTTGTGGCAGATGCACTCTCAAGAAAGGATGAATATGTTGAGGCATTTCTCTGTGCTATCTCGATCATCCAACCTGATTGGATAAGAGAAGAAAGGGATGAATGGAAGAGTGATGAAAAAGTGTGGACTCTCTTTTAAAGGTTACAATGAAATTCCAGTGCATCAGATACATTTACATGGAAAAATGATTCACTATGGTACACATATTTCTTATATTTGTGTAATAACTCCCGACTCAAACAAAAGGTACTCTTGGAATTGCACACCTCTCCAGTAGGAGGCCACTCAAGATTTATGAAAACCTACCATAGGATCAAGAAGGATTTTTTTTGGGATGGCCTTAAAACTGATGTTCAAAGGTTTGTGGAAGAAGTTTTGGTTTGAAAAAAAAATAAGGTGGAAACAATTAATACCACATGTCTTTTACAACCATTAGCCATCCCAAGTCAGCGCTGGGAGGAGGTTTCCATGGATTTCATCACAAGGTTACTGAAGTCTAAATGAAAGAGTCTCATCATTGTGATTGTTGATAGACTAAACAAGTACACACACTTTTGTGCACTCTCTCATCCTTTCAAATCCAATAKAATTACCACTGCATTCATGRAGATAGTTCAAAATMTACATGGAATTCCAAAGATTATTGTAAGTGACACAGATCCCATATTCACTGGACATTTTTGGACATAATTAATTTATTTTTTGGGTACTCAAWTGGATCACAACTCATCTTATCAGGGATGATTTTAAGGATGGAAATTTATTTAAAAATGTCGAAACCTTGGCAAATCTTACTAATCTTTCCTATGCCAACTATAAACGATTGGCGATATTTTTGTAAAAATATTCAAATTTCTAAGGATTTTATATAGTTTTTATAAAATTTTGGTGATTTTTAAGGTAAAATAATTGTATCCTATAGAATTTGGGCGAATCATTTTTAAAATAGCGAATCTCGTTTTTGGAAAAACCATGGAAAATTAAACCATGAGCGAAATTTAGCCCTTAAAATCATCCCTGCATCTTATCATCCTCAATCTTATGGAGAAACTGAGATAGTGAACAAATTTCTGGATGGCTACCTTTGTTGCTTCGTCTCTGATGAAAAAACACAATGGTTCAAGTAGTTACCCTTGGCAGAATGGTGGTATAACACTTCCTTCATACTGCAACAGAATAACACCATTTATGGTACTCTATGGATATCACCCACTGTCCATCACTTCTTCTCTAAAAGAAAAATCTAACGTTCAAGTAGTGGAAGATCACATCGACCATCAACAACAAGTTATCCAACTCTTAAAGGACAACTTGACCATGGCATAAAATCACACGAAACAACAAGCAGATCAACATCGTATTCAAAGAAGTTTTGAAGTAGGGGATTGGTTATTTTTAAGACTACAACCATACAAATAGATGTCCCTCAAGCAAGATACAAAGGATAATAAATTATCACCAAAGTGCTATGACCCTTATAAGGTGTTAAAAAATATTGGTACTATGGCATAAAAATTGGACTTGCTTGCATCTTCACGATTACACCTCGTTTTCCATATTTCATGCTTAAATAAGGTTATAGGTTACAATATCCCAGTTCAAACTATATTTCTAGAACTTGATGAGAAAGGAAAAATCATATTGGAGCCTAAATCTATCATTGACACAAGAATTCATCGGCTGAGGAATAGATCCATTTCAGAGTATCTCATTAAGTGGGAGAAACTACCTACTGAAGATTCCACTTGGGAAGATGAGTCTTTTATATAAAAGAATCCAAAATTACTCAAACATTGTGGAAAACACTTGTCTAAATGGGAGGGGTATCTTAATCCCTAAATAGTGGCACATTACCCCTTAATTGGGGCATATTACATTAGTATTGTTATTTTATTTATATCGGATTGGGTCCATTAGTTGTAATTGTACCTCCTAGTCTCCTATATATACCAAGGAGACCTTTTCATTTGAAATCATATTGTATTTGTAAATTTGTGTGTTGTATAAGGAGGTTTCCCCCTCGAAGAGGCTTATTATCTGAAATTATCTCTTTTTCAAGGCGTTGAGTACTTATTATGAGGTTTTTATGCTATTTTTATATTTGGTTCTTAACACAGTGACATTGGCAGTGATTTTGGTAGTGACGGTTGGTCTAGACTTATATTTCAGGGCATCGAGACAGAGCAATGAAATGGGGTTGTATCCTCCTTTAGGTTGGTGACGACGAATTAGGGAGTTGAAGATTCCTTCAGGTTGGATCCTGAGAACTAGGTGGTTGTAGCCACCTTTTGGTTGGAGCAAGAGAACCTAGGGGGTTGTAGCCTCGTTCTAGTTGGAGCCAGAGTATTCAAGGATTTGTAGCTTCCTTCAGGTTGGAACCTATAAATAGGGGGTTGTAGCCTCCTTCCAGTTGCAACTAGAGAACTGTGAAGTTGGTTCTTCCTATTAATGAATTCTTGATATATATAAGAAATCAATTCGTGGTTTTTTTTCCATTTGGGTTTCCATGTAAATACTAGTGTACTGTGTTCTTAATGTGATGTAGATGTGATGTTTCTTATGATTACATGCTTATGACATATATCTGTATTGAATTCAATCATATATGATACATTGATGATAAATTGTTGAACATTGTTGATAAAGTGAGAGAATATATATTGTTGTTAAAAGTGGTATAAAGTGTTCATACTCATTCACCCCCCCCCTCTTAGTATTCCAACACTAAATTAGATGAAAATGTTTATATTTTCCTCAATTGAAAGTTAAATAATATATATTCAGATTGAATACATTGTTAAGATTTCAGTTTTATTTCTTAAATTATTCTTTTAAATTATCAAAATCCAAAGTTGTATAAAACATTTAAATCCCACCTTTCAAGTTTTGATATTGATTAATTGGAAATCAAGTTAATTTATTAACGTAAAAAAATATAAATACTTTGTCTCAGAACATAAATTTCAAAGTTAAATTAAATTAATTGAGAATGGATTCCTTGGCATAGTTTCCTATCCAAAAACATCTCAAGGGTTACAACACATACAAGGACAACAACCAATGAGTTGTTGGTCATCTGTAGTACAACTGACGACGACCTATTCAACCTTATAGATTCATGAAGTTCCGAAGAGGCAAGCAAGGGATGAGTTGGTTCTTCGTGGAATGAGCCTTGGAACTCACAACATTCGAGTATCCATTGGTCTCTAGAATATTTAGAATCTCTCCCAAGCCTCTTCCAAGGATCTATATAATGAAGAAAAATCTTGAGAAAAAGAGGAAGAATCATTTGTTATGTTGTCCAAATACATAGGATATTCTCCATTCCAAGACAACCACAATCATATTTCCTAGTTTGATTAAGAAGCCAAGGAGGAGTGTTGGACCTTGACCAAGTTTTGGAGATCCTTGGTCATGTTTGACCTCTTTTGGGACTTCGACAGGCTAGTCGAAGGTGGAGTACAAGTCGAAGCAGAAATCGTGGGATCTTAGCCCCTTTTTAGGGTAGTTTTTGGGATTAGGGTTTATGTAATGGGTATGGGATGTTGTCCCATGGGTGTACCCATGTTTAGGCCCATTTTGTAATGTATAAATAGATAGCTAGGCAGTGTAAGAAAGGGGAAGATGCTAAGTGATAGAGTTCTATGTATGTGATTGCAAAGGCTTTGTGCACAGTATATGTTGAGACCTGTAGAGGTAAGTGCAAGTGATTATAAGAAGGATTTGTGATTAAACATAGCTCGGGGAAGGAGGATCTGGTGAGGTGTGTGCAGATATCCTTTCCTATGCGGAGTGGGTTTCGATGGCTCTGTGATTGTAGAATATTGAGAGAAGATAATAATGAAGAGAAGAGTTGGTGGACGTAGCCCCACACTAGGGTGAACCATGTATATCTTGTGTTATGGTTTTTTTGTACATTTTGGATATTGTCTTGTGTATGTAATTTAAGATTAAGTGTAGTAATGAATGTTTATATGAACCTAGTATGATAACTTAGTTCTTAAATGCTAGATCTGATCTTTTTCCATATGTTAAGTGCTTAGATGTGTTAGATCTGTTAGAATACTGCGTTGTTCTGTAATTAGGGTTTGGATATGCGATGTGAATAAGGGTTAATTACTGATGAATGTTAACTTCTAAGTGCTTTGTTAAGTGGTATAATCACATATCTTTGTCCCAACTAGGTTGCAGACATTTGAGTCCTGCAACCACCCCTGCCTTTACCTCGGGTGAGACTTCATCTTCTTCACAGGTGTTGCTGAAAGGGCTGGTATTTAGAGTTTTTTTGGTGTGATTTTGAAGCGTTGCACCCTGGGTCTACCCCTGTGCCAACAAATGGTTCCGTTGTCGGGACATGAAACTGTGATTGCTGGGAACTAAAGAAAATAAATCTTTATGCGTAGATCTGTTCTTTAGTGCACAATATTGACTTGTGAAGCTCTGTGATGAGAAGAGGAGTTTGATATGAATAAAAGAGGTAATATATTGAAGCTTTGTGCTCTAAGAAAGGTAAGATAAGTGAGTTTTTTTTTTCGAAAGAACGGGTCTAGGTATGTTTGATAAATTTTGTCCTAATCTGAAAACTAGGGAACAGTGAGAAGAAAGAAGAATTGATATGAATAGATCTGATAGAAATAATGAAACGTATGTTATCTCTATGCATAGAAAGAATGTTTGGACTAACAAATGGATACATGATCCTAGGAAGAATTTTTTGCAGGTTAGTTACTGTGATCCTAGTGTGCAATAGAGGAAAGGTTGGGGATCATTTAAGAGAAAGAGAGGATTAACCCTTTGTTAAAGTTGCAAAAGACTGGGACATCTTGCTAAGGAATGCCCTGGTAGAAGACCTAGTTGTCTTTGTTTTAAATCTATGGACCATGGATTTTTGGATTGTTCTAGAATGATTGCTAAAGTTGAAAAGATGAATATGAAACAAGAAAACTATGGGATAGGCCAAGAAACTAGGGATATGATAGAACCCCAGAAAGAAATAGACATTGTATTACTATAGATGAAAGAAACATTGAATGATCACAAATATATCAACTTATTAGAGGTCTTAAAAGAGAAAGAGTACATAGAAACAAGAATAGGAGACTTCGACATAGAATGTTTCCTAGATGAGGAAACTTAGGTGAATATCATGACAGAAAGAACTTGGGAAATTTTGGGAAAGCCTACTATGGTTCCTTCATTAGGAGGAATAGGATTATTTAGAGGAAAGATGATAACCCTATGTGGAATACTTACCTAGACATATATGAGTTCTCATGGCACCTCGACAGAAGAATAATTTGAGATTGTGAATTTTGTTGAGAACAACGCCCCATTTTCTATTTTTCTAGGAAAAACCTATATTGAGAAAGATCATATGCGAAGGAAACAAGAAGAGGAAGCCCTAGAACAAAAAAATAAAGAACTAAGAGATTTCATGGCTAGGAGAAAAACGCACTTACTTGAAGAACAAGAGAACCAGTAGAAGCTAATAAAGACCAAAGATATGGACGTCGAAGTTGAAAGAAAATAGATAGACTTGAAGAACCCATCCACACAGGAAAGCAGAGCACCTACCCAAGACAGAAAAAAAGTATTACACTCGAACCCTATGAAATACCGTCAACAATGTGAAGTTACTATGCCAAGAGAAGATAAGAATAAAAATGGGAAGAGGAACCCAGTAACTCAGATTACAAAAAAAAAGGCTAGAAAGCTTAACAAGAAGAACTCTAAGTTAGAAAAATTACAAGAAGCTCCAGAAAGAACTTCACAAAAGGAAGGTTTCCAGAATTTGAACTTCATCGGAATATCAGTACAACACAGAATGGAACTTCACCATGGTGGAGAAATATGACTATTGGAGGCATTATGACCATTCGATCAATGCTCTCGAATGGTTAGGGAAGCAATTATGGATCGAAAGTTCTCCATTGGACCATTGGGACCACGCCATAATGGATTGAATTACATAGAATAAGGATTTGCAACCCGTTGAAAGAAACCGTTACGAAAATATCTATTTATCCCATCGAGCATTGCACCGATAACACTTTTTCCAATTGTGATTATCCAAGCCCGCATAGAAGTAGTTGATTTCACACAGTGATCATTGAGACCTCACCATCCATTCTTACATTGAGTATTGTTCACCAACCTCAGATATCAAATCTCGAGTGTGCATGTCGGACGAAATTAGCGCATCAGAAAAAGTCGTTGAATAGATTCTAATAGACCTCATGGACGAGAAGGTGATTTCTGCAGGCATCCAAGCCTCATCGATGTGAGGAGTGCAAGCCTCCCCGTCGAATTCTCATGGATCTCGACCATCCTGAGATGCGACCAAGAAAAGAACCAAGCATCGTCATGACTTGGAAAATGAGAAGCTAATTCCATCCATACTACCTGACTACATCCCACCCTTGGTCGGTTTGGTGAGTCGTGACAGTGTCCTAAGGGACTTCGACTACATAGTAATCATTGCATACCTCCCGAAGGGAATACAAGCAGTGAGATCGTAGTTGGAGAGGATTCCAACCATGAAGATAAGTGACTATAACTTAGGAGACTACAAAATCTATAACATGCTTTCACCTCACAAATATTTGACCAAGACCAAGGGGAATAAATTGAAGATCACCCCCCATTCGTGGACTATGGACATCGTGAGGTCCACTGTCTTGAACGCGATGAAGATACCACATTTTGGAAGGCACCGGAAGGTTAACACGTGCGTTAAGATCCTGTTGTCATGCTTCCATGGAAGGTATCTATGGTTAGACCAACACATCACTGTCAATATGGCATTGATCCATAGGATCACTAGATTGATCATGTAGGGACCAGACCCGCAAGAATTTTATCCAGAGAAGGTTGCAGACTGCGCCCTAGCACAAAAGATTAAAGATAGCTATGATGATGTAGAGAAAGGGATGCGAGGCTACAAGGTAGCCTCCATTTAGAATGGCGTAGTGCACCTCGCTTGCCAGTTGATTGCTGGTAAGCTAGTCCGAAAGAACAGACCCACGCAGGTCACAGGGTTTGTCATTGACCTCGCAAGAAAATGCATGGAAGGACTACAGATGAACTGGGCCAGTTACCTAGTCAATCAGTTAGAACTGGATTGTTGTGAAGCTCAGGATCAGGGCTATGAGTTCCATTTTAGTTGGCTACTGATCCTCATTGCATTCATTGCTTGGGAGATGCTGGAAGGTGCGACCTTCCCTGACATTGATTCGTTCGAGCCATTATCTATGAAGTTCACCACTCTCTGGTATTCAAATGATATGGGGAAACAATGGTTGTCGAACGCAATATTCCATACCTACTACCTACAGCTGAAGAGGGATATTGATTATTTCCCTCGTATGACATCGAACACCCTGGATAGATTTAGGCCCCTTATGAAGTTCCATGCAGATAGGCATTTTATTTATATTATTGTGCGTGCAGACGAAAGTAAAGAAGAGATTTAGTCCTACTACAATCTCACAGAGCACGACCTGGAAGAAATCACTAAAGAATGGCCCACATAGTTCCTTATACCAATCGACCAGGAAAAACTATCCAACCCCAATCTCATTGGAATTCTGGTGGTTATTCGTGAAGAGTATGATGCACCCAATAGTAGCAAGAAGAAAAAGAAGGAAGATGTACATGAAATACACAACACATCAGAAGAGATTGCATCAGATTCACCTAGCGGAGGAGGAGACGACGAAGTGGACAAAGAAGTGAAAGAAGGGGAAGAAGACAAGTAGAATAAGGGAGAAGTAACATATCTTAGGAACCCCCTTGAAGAGGCAGATACACCCAAGAAAACAAAGGTTCTCTCCATGAAACCTACATCGCTGAAGAAGTCCAAAGCGAGTAAGCCAAAGATGTAGACTGTTCTCACAACTGATGAGTTTGACTTCATTATCGTAGCTGTATCAAATGCCTCAGAAGATATTTTGCAGAGAATTGAATCCAAACAAGAAGCCATGTATGGAAGGATTGAATCATAGCTAAGAGTTGTACAACAAGTCCTTCACTCCATCCGGGTAGTTTCCACTATGCCCCTGTCACCAGAAAGACTAGAGTTGGGAGATGAGCCTGCCCAACTCTGCAGAATAGTTGACGTGAATGAAGATCTCCTTCGTCACATGCATGAAGAAAAAGAATAGGCCACAGTGGCCCTGAAGCAAGTACAAGAGGAAATCATAAAGAAACACTGAGTTGCGTAGCAGGAGAAGGACGACCTCCAAACCAAGTTTGAAGAAAATAAAGCACAAGTCCAGCAAGAGAAAGAACAGTTGCTCACAGAGTAGGTCAGAATTAAAGAAGCAGTCAACATATCACTTCTCTTTGTGACAGGCTTAGAGCATATGGAGGAAGACCTGGTGGAGAGTCAAGTGGCAAAGCGTTCAGAAGCCATTCAACAACTTCAACAGAGAATCACAAAAATAGAGCTACAAATAGTGCCAAGCACTCCGTAGGAAGTGCGAGACCAAAGAGAAGCAAATAATTGGTGTGCAGTTGAAAGGATCAAAGCATTAGCCGTAGAATGTAAACAACTAAGAAGTCGCAGTGTGCAGACTTATGAGCGCCTTACCGAGGAAGCTGAACTAAAGATACTGGAGTCGCAGCTCCAAGAAGAAAAGAAGCAAGCAGTAGCAGTACAAGCGCAATTGAAACTCTTGTCAGCAGTAGAGAGGATGAAAATATCCCAAGAACATCGCACGACTCAACAACAGGTCCGTTCCATACAAAGAAAAGTCATGGAAGTGACTCAGAAGCTCCGACCAGTCCAGGATGTAGCTTGCCTACTTTTTTAGGAGATTGAAGGTCGAGGAGAAGATATAGAACAAGTAGTCACTTTGGTAGAACAATGCTTAGAGGGACCTATGAACGAGGTAGTTATTCAATAGTTTTTTGAGCAGGAGGCCTTGGCGTAGTAACAGGTTGAAGTAACTCGAGCCAAGCTCGAGGATTTTGAGGCAGAGTTACCCAGACCAGACTGACTCAAGACGAGTCACAGGTGAGTGTTGGGGGCCTGTTGGTCTTTGACCAAGTTTTGGACATCCTTGGTCATGTTTGACCTCTTTTGGGACTTCAACAAGCTGGTCAAAGGTGGAGCACAACTCGAAGCAAAGATCGTGGTATCTTGGCCCCTTTTTAGGGCAATTTTTTGGATTAGGGTTTATGTAACAGGTATGGGATGTCGGCCCATGGGTTTACCCATGTTTAGGCCCATTTTGTAATGTATAAATAGATAGCTAGGTGATGTAAGAAAGAGGAAGATGCTAAGTGCTAGAATTCTATCTGTGTGATTGCAAAGGCTTTGTGCATAGTATATGTTCAGACTTGCAGAGCTAAGTGCAACTGATTGTAAGAAGGATTTGTGCTTAAACCTACCTCGGGGAAGGAGGATCTGGCGAGGTGCGCGCAGATCTTCTGTCCTATGCGGAGTGGGTTCCAGTGGCTCTGTTCTTGTAGAATATTGAGAGAAGATAATAAAGAAGAGAAGAGTTGGTGAACATAGCCCCATACTGGGGTGAACCACGTATATCATGTGTTATGGTTGCTTTGTGCATTCTAGTTATTGTCTTGTGTATGTAATTTAAGATTAAGTGCAGTAATGAATGTTTAGATGAGCCTAGTATGATATTTTAGTGCTTAAATGTCATTAATAAATGCTAGATCTGATTGTTTTCCATATGCTAAGTGCTTAGATGTGTTAGATCTGGTATAATACTGTGTTTTTCTATAATTAGGGTTTGGATCTGAGATGTGAATAAGGGTAAATTACCGATGAATGTTAATTGTTAAGTGCTTTGTTAAGTGGTATAATCACATATTTGTATCCCAGCTAGGCTACAGACATTTGATTCCTGCAACCACCCCTGCCTCTACCTTGGGTGAGACTTCATCTTCTTTGCAAGTGTTTCAGAAAGGGTTGGTAGTTAGGGTTTTGTTAGTGTGTTGTTGAAGCGTTGAACCCTGGGTCTGCCCATGTGCCAACAAGGAGAAAAGAGGTCAAGGAGGATGCATCTACACTAAAGGTATGATGTTTTATGTATTCTTAGCATTTTGAGATAACATATCATTGGGTTTCCCCATAAATATATGTGTTATGTTCATGAATGTTTACATCTAGTCTTGTAATGAATATATCAACTTAGATATGAATTAAATTGGTAATTTTTAATACTAGGAGAAGACGTATATTGGTGTTTGTTTATTGCTTGTGTACATGGAGAAGGTTGCAAGGAATGGAGTTGGAGCTCAAGATCTACAACAACCAAGACATACAAGAATAACCTTTATAAGTAAGGTATGTCATTCTCTCCCCTCTTGGTATAAAAATATTTTTTTGTTTAGATCTAGGAAAGCCATAGAAATATATCCCTTTGTCTTTCTAGAATCAATAGGCAGATTGTAGTGATAATTTTCCATAAAATTGGTGATATTTTATCCAAACAATTTTCATTTCATCCATTTATGCAACATGGTCTCTGTTAAACTCATATCTAAATTTTAAAAGTATACCTCCATGATTGTCGAGATATGATAGACCATTTGTTCTAGTAGAGATGGTGCTAAGAAATGTCAAACAATGAGGAAGTATGGTGTCCTCGTGACCGTGTGGAACCAAATCTCAATATGGTCTTTTTCTCGTCAACTCTCTTTGGTTGTCATTGATCCGGGTGGATATTGGTGGCCACCCACCTATTCCAACTGGCTCCTCGTGTCTGTTTTTTATTCAACACGTCTTTCTATACTTCTTTATAATTGTGAGTTCTACACTTCTGGGGCTTTTTGAATCCTCACAAATTCTCTAGGTGGATACGGGTGGCCTTTCTCCTAATCCAAATGGATTATTTTGTATTTTTTCATGTCATCACATCTTGTTGTACTTCTAGGGTTGTTTTGGGGTCCTAAACGTTGTTTTTTTAACACGCCACAATCAAACTGTAGATGGATTTAAAGTCTCATGATAGAATGTGTAATTCTCTGAAAGACCTTTCCAATGGGCTATTACACGCCTAAAATGGAGGTCATATGCAAAATTTATGACCCTAGTAAGTTGAGGTACCAAATTACACCAACTTACCCAAAGGGCCCACATGACTTTTGGTGTTTCACCTTCTAGGGTTAGGTTTTTAGATGTCTAGGGTTTTGGAATTCATGAGTAATATGAAAATTTCCTCTGGAGCCTCATTGTAATCCATTCTACTCAGAAGGATGCACATAGTAGCCACATCTCTTCTCAGAGATAGATACCACCATTCAAGCAAGTTTCAGTTCTCTAGTTTTATAGTTTCAGCCTATTTCATTATTTAATAGAAGATATTGTTCACTAGATATTTTTATTATTATTCCTATCTCTATGTTTATTGTATTCAATCTATTAATCAATTCATTCCACTCCAAAATCCAGATCAGTGGTATCAGAGCGGTCTACTCTTAATTTATTTTTGTTTGTGCGTGTCCCCAACAAGGTCTGGGTACAAGAAATTGGGACTCGAACAAATCGATCCATCACCAGATCAGTCGCATCGATATTGGCAACAATCCATGGGAGACGAAAAGAAATATGACGAAGCAGGAGATCCTATTAAAATTTTGCTCAAGGAATCCCTCACACGACAAAGGAACAAAATGATGGACAACTTTGTGCAGATCCTTCAACGATTTCCCACGAGAGAAACATATTCATCAAGTGGCCATGCAACCCCCTTCAAGGTATAGGTAAACTTTGATATTCCATTATTTGAAGCACTGACAGATCCAGATGTTGTAGATAAATGGTTGAATCTACTCGAAGGATATTTTTCAGTCCACAATTTTTCTGATAGGGAAAAGATCACTTTTGCACTCCTCAAGGTCGTTCCCCATGTTAAAAACTCGTGGGATACTTACTCTGAGAAAAGGGTCATGGAGGAATTTGCAATCTTTGTGGTGGCCCCTACATGGGATTCCTTCCAAGATTTCATTAAAGAACAATACTACCTTGTTGGAAGCTACGAGGACCAGTACACTAGATGGATCACCCTACGTCAAGAAAGGGACTAGAAAGTACCATACTTAACCAATATTTTCCATATCCTACGCACCAAATTGGGTATCAAATATTTTGAGTGGAATCTAGTGCTCAAATACTGTGGTTTTTTGCATAGATACATTCAAACATAAATGGAGTTCATGGGCATCGCCTCGTTGGTCACGACTTATAGATATGATGTCAATAATGAGCATAAATTTAAGTGGAAATGACGAGAGTTTGGATCTACAAACCCCTCACAGCCGAAGCAAGGAAAAGGAAAACCCAACCCACACATCAAGGGACCAAGTCGAGATGGCCTCCCTCAAGAAAATCCATTCAATCCACAATAAGAAGGGAAATGAGAAGATGAAGAAGGAAATGAGAATATGGTGTGAGTACCATAAAATTCCTTGGCACAACACTGATGAATGTCGTTCCAAGTAGTCCCTTATGGCCGAGCTGAAGGCTTTTGAGTTAGAGGACGATTCTAATTTTGATTCAAATCTTGAAGGAGGGAAGTGGATTATCGATGTTGAACCCATTTCCATGGTCGCTACCACCAAATTCTGGCCAAGCAAACCAGAAGAACTAGAGGAAGGGGAATGCCTCTTTCACTCACAGATGTGGGTCAAGGGGGCTTTGATTCATTTCATTGTCAACAATAGTAGTTAGAAGAACCTGATTTCAGTAGAGGTCATCAAGCAGATGAACCTGCCAATGAAACCACACCCGCAGCCCTACACCATTGACTAGCTTCGTCAAGTAAGAGATATCTGTGTCAGCCAATAGTGTCGTATGCCCTATGATGTCAAGCCTTTCAAAGATGAGGTACTGTGTGATATTTATCCCCTTGAATTTTGTGATGTTCTTTTAGGACAACCATATTTGTGAAAGTGTCATGTTGTGTATGAGTCTAGACCTTGTGGTGTTATTATTACTTTGGGTAGACAATTGTACAAAATCCCAAAGGTGGCACCGCCTACTGTTATTTCTTTAATCTCTGCTAAGCAATATAGTAAGGTCATTTCATAGACTAGGAAGTTGGTCTTCTTTGTGATCCGTTCTCACAGTAAGAAGAGGGCCACTGCCACATCCTTGGCCTCTACACAATGCCTCTCTTTGTAGCAGAAGCAAGTGGACGAGATCGTGGAAGAATACAAGGACATCTTCGCCTCACCTACAGGGGTACCGACACACTTCCAATTCAAGCATCCAATTGATCTGACCCCCGACACACCTCTACCTAATGGACCAATCTATCGACTCTTGCTAATGGATAATGACAAAATAAAGCATTAGATCCAAGAGCTTCTTCAAAAGGGGCACATCAAACCCAACTCCTCCCCTTGTGGAAGCCTGATTATACTGGTGCAGAAGAAGGACAAGACTTGGCAAATCTGCATTGATTACAGAGCCTTAAACAAAATCACAATCATGAACCGCTACCCCATTCCAAGGATTGATGACCTTCTTGAACAACTCAAGGGGGAAAATTTCTTTAACAATATTGAAATGAAGTCTGGCTACCACCAGGTTCCCATCGAACCAACTAATGTTTGGAAGACAACCTTCAAGTCTAAATAAGGTCTCTACGAATGGCTAGTCATGCCCTTTGGCTTAACAAATGAACCAACCACTTTCATGAGGTTGATGGATGATGTATTGAGACCCTTCACCAACTCATTTGTGGTAGTATATTTGGATGACATCCTCATCTTTAGCAGAACGTGGGAGAAGCACATGCGGCATATTCAACATATTTTGAGCACTTTGCGTCCGCACAAGCTTTATGCCAACTTGGAAAAATTATCTTTTGGAATGAAAAAGGTCCAATACCTAGGCTACATTTTTTATGAGCATGGGGTACATGTTGATCCAGCTAAAATCCAAGTCATCCATGAGTAGCCAGCCCCGACCACACTGACCGAGCTTCATAGCTTCTTCGGACTAGCTAATTTCTATCGACAGTTCATGTTGGGATTCTCCCATATTGCATGGGCCCTCATCCAAGTGACCAAGGGAAGTGGTCAGGCCAAGTTCGTGTGGGGGAAGGAGAAACAATGAGAATTCAATGATCTAAAACATCATTTTTTCTCATCTCCAGTACTCTCCTTATCCGATTTGCAACAACCATTCGATATTGAGACTGATGCATCTGACTATGCTATGGCCACAATTCTCACTCAGCATGGGCATCGGGTTGCATACCATAGTGAGACACTCTTTGATACTATCCGAAAATACCCCACCTATGACAAGGAAATCTATTCCATTGTACACGCATGTCGTCAATGGAAACATTACATTATGGGGAAAGAGATGATCATACACATTGATCACAAGACTATATAGTTCATACAGACACAGGGGAAATTGCAGAATGATTTCCATTAGAAGTAGCCCACCTACCTACAACAGTTCCATCTCAACATCAAGTATAATATAGGTATCTCCAATCATGTCATTGACTGCCTCAGTCGGCCTCCTATGGCCGTGCGCACCACTGTGCTCCATTCTTGTGGACATGAAACATCGGAGTGGCCCCAACTTTACCAGCAAGATCCGCACTCACTACCACATATCATCTCTTGGGTATAGGTGCCACTGTCACTGATTTTTAAATTCAAGATAGACTCTTATGCCACCTAGGCCATATCTGTGTTCCTACAAGTGAGACTGCAAATCTTATTTGGGAATCCCACTTTAGTCGGGTGGCAGGACATTTTGGCATAGAGAAAATTGTGTTCGTTCTTCAGAAACATTTTTATTGGCCAAAACTTCAACATGACATCAGCAAGTATATCATATTTTGCACTTCCTGTGCCATTTCCAAGACAACCATCAAGAAGAAAGGATTATACACCCATATTCCTATTCCCAAGAAGTCGTGGGAATCCATATCCATGGATTGCATGTTTGGTTTCTCATCCACCAAGCATGGAAATGACTGCATGTTTGTGTTCGTTGATCAGTTTTCGAAGATGGCCATCCTCACATCTTGTAAGAAGAATGTCACAGTGACAGATATTTCTAAGCTCTTCATCGAACGGGTTTGGGTCCACTTTGGGATACCACAGACCATCATATTTGATCGAGACAGTAGGTTCCTCAACACCTTTTGGTCGAGTCTCTAGTCTCTATTGGATACCAAGATCAAAAAATCCACTGCTTTCCACCCCCAAACCGATGTCCAAACCGAAGTTGTCAATTAGATGATTGTGCACATCCTACGCATGTACAATTCTAAGCATCCCCACACATGGGAGAAGAGTATCCCATATGTGTAACATAGTTACAACAAGGCTCTCCATAGTTCCACCAACCATAGCCCATTTCAAGTGGGTCTGGGATTCCAACCCTTGGGCCCATTGATGTTGCACTTCCTCTTGCCACCGCACAGAAAGAATATTCTCCTGATTGATTTGCGATCGACAAATCCACCAGATTCATTGAGCGAATTCAACACATCCGCCAATAGGTCCATGAGATTTTGCATAAATCCAATGCTAAGTACAAGAAGCACCGTGATCAACACAAGGTACCACACCAGTTTCAGGTTGGCAACAAAGTCTGGTTACATTTGCAGAAGGAGCGTCTCACTGAGCTCCATCAAAAGCTTCACCCACTTCGTTATGGACCATAAACTATCACCAAGGCTGTGGGTAGCAATGCTTTTGAGCTCAATACTCCACCCTTCCTTGGTTTGCATCCAATATTCAATGTGGACCTCCTTCGGCCATATTTTCCACCGTTATTGGACACCTCTGAGATCGTCAAATAACTAACACCAACAGAGCTCAACCCTGATTGTATGGAACAAGTATCTGTTGGATCATGTTGTCATTGATGCCAATGGTTTGATTATTTCGATGTCAAAGGATTGATGTCAAGTGATTGAGTGATTAATTGATGTCAAGTGATTGATTGATGTCAATGGATTGATTGATTGATAATCTTGATTAATTGATGATTGATGAACAATGTATATGTATTATCCTTGATGAAAATGATAGATGTCAAGTGGAAACCAATCAATGAAGATGGATCAAGATGCATAGMTGAAGATGGATCAATGAGTTGTCATTGATACATGATGAAGATGGATTCTTTGATATATTATGCATAGTTTGATGACTCATTATTGTCTTGTCATGATTAATAAAAAGTACAAATGGATGAACTCCAAAGTGGTCCCCTTATGGTGAAATCCCTCATGGGAAGACACTTTGTGGTTGAGTTGTGGTTGAGAGAACCCATGCTTGTATGTAGAATAATTATATGAAGATCAGTGACTTTGTTGGTGAAACTATCCTAGATGGATAGTGCTTTTCATTCCATTTCCGGTGGTATGTGGAATGTCACATAACTCCTCACGGTTTGAGAGTTATGACCTTACAAAGTTGGAGGACCCCCATATGATGG
>JZKD02S1672781.1:1712355-1729165 GCA_000966675.3 Picea glauca
TTGAAGCCCCAAATGGTCAAAGAAGTCAAAGTGATTGAAAAGAAGAAATCATTATTTTAATGATAAAGTAAAGTGACAAAATCAAGAAGTATTATTTTAATAAAATAATGGAGAACTTTCTATTTATAGAAGGTGGTTAACCCTAAAATAAGGAAGTGACCTAGATATGGGTTAAGTGACCTAGAAGATGAAGAGTATAAATAAGAGGCTAGGGTCTCTTGTGAAAATACAATGGTTGAAGATCTCTTGAGCATGATTGAAGATATATTCTGAGAGAGAGATGGTCTGGACAATCTCATGAGTGCATTAAAGTCTCGACAAATCTGAGGTAATGACAACAGAAGTCTCAGAAGTTCAGAAACCCTAGTTTTTGAGGTATACGCGGGTTTATTTGATCCAGAGTGCGTACATACATGGGATGAATGAGGATAGGGCACGTACAGTTGATAAAGTCTTGAAGATCTATGTTTGAGCTGATGACAAGCTCTTAGATGATGAAGCAGGTTCCAGATATGCATTCTATGGGCTCAGATCTGCCATAGAAACTCTAGTATGGTTGCATTATTTTTCTTGATGGAAGTTATTTTTTGTTGTGAGGTGAATGCTTGAGGTATTCTTGGTATGGATTTTGTGATGTGGTATGTCTTTTTTGATGGAGTGATCAACACTCTTGTGATTCAGTACTGATATGATGGCTACATTATACTTGTTGTTTATACATGATTGAATAACATTCATAATGTATGGTTGAGATGTATGAGAAAGCTATTGAAGAGCTTGGATGTGCTGTGATTGGATGGTGGTTAGTTTGGACAATGAGAGACAGAAGAGAATGATGAATTGGTTGCAAAGGATCTGAGTTAATCTTGAAGGATAAACCATAATAACTCAGAAGGTATATGCAGGCTGTTGTATATCCTGGCCACGTACATATACGGGCTGTAGTGAGCTAGGGCGTGTACACATGTGGGCTGCACTACTGACAGGTTGCATACCTATTGCAGATTGATATATTTTGAGGATTTTTGCCTCATCTCAGTTGGTGTTGAGTGTGTAAGATGAGTCTTGCATTATAGAGTTGGTGCTCTTGTAGAGTTGTACTCTATTCAGTTTTTGCTGAAAAACCCCAAGGATTGTAGTCCGTAATAAAAAGAAAATTGTACATACATCTTGTGTTCTTTGTGTTCCTTGTGGTGATGAATTGTTGATGATATATTACTAATATGTGTTGTTGATATGTGTTCACATCTAACTGTTTATAAATGACAGTAGTGAGTAATGAGTAAAATGTTGAATGCTAACTAATGAGTTTTGTGTAAGAGGGAAGTTTTTTGAAAAAGAGCCCCACACTCATTCACCCCCCCTATAAGTGTGGTAGGTGTGTCCAAAAACATCCACCGATCAAATAGTGGACACAAAAGTCAAGGGCACTCACCAGCAGCAAATCTAACTTTTTTGGGTTGTCAAGATAGGGAAACTCCTACACCAAGGAAAGTGGCTCACCCAGGGCCAAATCCAATAGAAGTTTCCTCACCTGATGGGAAACCTCAACGCAATGGATACCATTGCTTCCTAAGGGGGGAGGATTGATCCAGGTGGATATTGGTGGCCACCCACCTATTCCAACTGACTCCTCGCGTCCTTTTTTTATTTAGCACGTCTTTTTGTATTGCTTTATAATTGTGAGTTCTACACTTTTGGAGTTGTCTGAAGCCTCACACATTCTCCAGGTGGATACAAGTGACCTCTAGCCTAATCCAACTGGATTATTTTGTATGTTTTCATGTCAACACATCTTGTTATACTTCCAGGTCTGTTTTGGGGCCCTAAACATTGTTTTTTTGACTTGCCTTAGTTAGAATGTAGACAAAGTCAGAGTCTGATGACGAAATGTGTATCTCTCTAAAATACCTTTCCAATGAGCTATCACGCACCTAAAAATGAGGTCATATGAAAAAATTATGACCCTAGGAAGTTGAGGTACCAAATTACACCAACTTACCCATAGGACCCACTTGACTTTTGGAGTTTCACCTTCTAGGGTTATTTTTTTGGTTGTATAGGGTTTTGACATTCATGAGTAATATGAAAAGGGCCTATGGAGCCTCATTGTAATCCATTCTTCTCATACATATGCACATAGCAGACACATCTCTTCTCAAAGATAGCTACCACCATTCAAGCAAGTTTCAGTTCTGCAGTTTTATAGTTTCGGCCTATTTCATTATTTAATATAAGATATTGTCCACTGGATATTTGTGTTATTCTTCCTATCTCTATGTTTATGGTATTCAGTTTGTTAATCAGTTCGTTCTGCTCCTAAATATGGATCATTCATTCCATAAATTTCTTTGTAAAATTTCTCATGAAACTCTTGAATGCACAAGGGATCTGGTGACGAAAATGCAAGAAATTCTCCTATCTTTGGCTCTAGTGTCATCTGTTATCCATTTGATTTTATCCATGATTATTCTATATTCTTTCAAGGATGCTTAAGGAAGGATACCGGGTGTTCTTCTTGTGGATCTAGTTCATGTATCGCCTCTACTTCTTAAGATGTAGTTTCCTCCCTTGTGACAATTTTTAACTTTGGACAAGGGTTTAAGAAATTCCTTGTAGTGATAAGTCTGTCTTTGCTCAAAATATTATTGAAAAATTTCAAGTTATTTTTGTTGGTCTATATCTCCTACTCATAATTTTTTTACTAGTATGGGGGATCTTACAATACCTTGGAATAAAGAAAATAAATCAATAGAAATGAAAACACACTACTTAAAGAAAACTTACGAAATTTGAAAAAATGTCATGTATTCGAACCCCTCATGCTACTAAGACCCTGTTGTCACTAGCTTATCTATTCACATGAGTTATCACTTCACAAATGAAACCCACTTACATGAAAGGAAACATAAAGTCTTCAGAGAAACTCACTAAAGTGAATGTGTCAAGTTTTTACACTACAAAAAACTTTGCAGTGAGGTCATGTTTGTATCTTACCGCTTCTCCTCCCTCGAGTTGCAATTTTAACTAAATTACACACACACAAAAAAAAACTTGTGAAATCAACCTACCTATGCTCTAATCCCTTTAGCATATCATCGACAATGGCACCAAAAATGTCAGTCAAATTATATGCTTAATTTTTGGATGTTAAATCATTAAACTAGGAGCGTAAACTTAGAGATGTAAGTACAAGAAATGAAATATTAAAGTATATCCTATATTAACAAATAAATTTTGGTAATAAAAATAAAATGGAAAAATGTAAAAGAAGATGAAATTTTGAATGTAGAATCATTTGAAGTCCAAATCTTCGTCATCTACTAGATATGCAATTACTAGGCACATGTTACAATATTTCACATTGAATATGAGCCATCACGTTCTTGCAACTATTCATATGAAATTTGTTCAATGATAAAGTTAAGATGGATGTTTAGGTAAATATGTTATCACACCATGCAATAAAATCAAAACAAAATCAAATGCAAAACATCTACACCACAAAGATATTTAGTTCATTGGATGTTTGACCAAAGAAATTATTTGCTAGGTCAAAGTGTTAGAAAAACAGGATCGCGGAGCAATAAAATAAACAAATGCAGAAATAAAACACAGAAGATACACAATACAATAGAGACACATATATACATGGTTCACCTAGTGTGGTCTACGTCCACCAAAGAAATTGCCAAGTCCTTCCTTTTTATTATTATCTAGCAAAATGAAGGGATACAACCTACAACACACGCATTATAACTTCCTCTACTTTATCTCACATTATCCTCTCTCATAATACAATATTTGTGATAATACAAAGTCGAAAATACAATTCCCTCATAAGAGAGGGTGGCCTTCTAGGGAAAAAAACACTAAAATAAGTTCTACCGTCAAATCTGCGACCTTATAATGAACGATCTAGATTGAGTATGAAGTTACAATATTTTACAAGGCCATTTTTCCCAAAATTTCGCTTCGGGGGCGTTGTCCTTGAATCCCCCACTAGGGGGGGATACAAAAATTGTCACCACCCCCACCTAGACCTCCCTGGAGATAGTTGTGGGGGGGAAATACCGCCCAGACCCCCCTAGAGACAGTTGTGGGGGGGAAATACCCCCCAGACCCCCCCATTAGGGAATGGAATCCAATCACGGTTGAAACAAACCTATGAATCATGAAGATAATCAGGATGCACAACCAATAATCTCCCACTTGGAGATTGATCACAACAACTCCACTGCTATTGTACTTGTTGGACTATACTCCACCTTGGACCCCACAAATTTCTCATCTTCACCTTGATGCTTGAAGGACAACTGAAACTGAGAAGGAACTTAGTTTCTCCCTGGTTACTCCCTTTGTTAACATGTTTGCAGGATTATGGCTAGTATGTGTCTTTTCCAACTTCAAATGTCTATCTTCCAAGATAGATCATATGAAATGGTACCTGATTTGTATATTCTTAGTCTTTGAATGGAAGGTTGATTTCTTTTCAATAGGAATGGAACTCTCATTTTCACAATACAACCTGTTATTCTCCTTCTTCTTTCCCAATTCCTCCATAAACCTCTGTAACCAAATCATCTCTTTACTAGCCTTTGTAGCAGCAACATACTCCACCTCTGTTGTTGAAAGTGAAAAAAACATTTGCACTTTCGAAATCCAACTTGCTGTTGTTCCACCTACAATAACAACATACCATGTGGTGCTTCTACTGTTATCTTTATCACCTGTCATATTTGAATCAACATATCCTTGTAGAATAGTGTTTGGACATCCAAAACATAATGCATGAGTAGAAGTACCTCTCAAATACCTGAGAATCCACTTTACTGCCTCCCAATCTTTTGTACCTGGATTTTTCATATACCTACTCACAACTCCGACTGCATGTGAAATATTTTGTCTTGTGCAAACCATTGCATTCATCAAGTTGCCAATTGTTGATGAATAAGGGATCCTGGACATGTATTTTATCTCCTCCTATGTCTTGGGACACATTTCTTTGTTTAATTTGAAATGGCTAGCCAAAGGTGTACTAACTAGTTTTTCATTATGCATTCTAAACCTCTCCAACACCTTCTCTATGTACTCACCCTAAGACAATGTCAATTTGCTATTTTTCCTGTCTCCTGTTATTCTCATACCAAGGATTTTCTTTGCAATACCCAAATCCTTCACCACAAATGAATTAGCTAATTTCCTCTTGATCACATTTATATCCTTCATATTAGACCTTACAACAAGCATGCCATCTACATGCAATATCAAGATAATATAACTTCCATTTTCTAGCCTTTTAAAATAAGAATAGTGATCATAATGACATCTACTATAACCTTGTTATGTCATAAACCTGTCAAACTTCAAATACTAGTGCCTTGGAGCTTGCTTTAGGCCATAAAAGATCTTCTTCAACCTGCATACAAAATTTTCCTTCCCTTTGACCTCATACCCCTATGGCTGCTGCATATAAATCTATTCCTCCAAATCCCCATGGAGAAAAGTTGTTTTTACATATAACTATTCAAGATGAAAATATTCCACTACCACAAGACATAAAATAGTCCTAATTAAAGTCATATTAAAAACATGAGAAAATATTTCATCAAAATCTATACCTTTCTTTTATGAAAACCCTTTTACAACAAGTCTAACCTTGTACCTTTTTTTCCCACCATCTTCTTCCTTCAACTTGTAAACCCATTTATTATGCAATGCTCTTTTTCTTGTAGGTAACAGAACCAAGTCCCAAGTCTGTTTATTTACCAAGGATTCCATTTCCTCTTTCATGCCTTGATCCCACTTCTTTTTAGTTTCTACCTTCATTTCCTCTTCATAAATTTCTGGTTCACTAGAATCAGTCAACAATAAATAATACAATGAAAGAGATTATTGTTCAGGGGGTCTACTTAACCTGATAGATATTCTAACAACACTTGCAAGAGTTTGATGTAGTTTTTTCTCTTGTTGTTGTACATTTTAATTTTCTAGTACCTTTGGAATTTCTTTTTCAGTGATTTCATCAAGCACTGTGTATTATGGTTTTTCTTTTTCCTGTTTCTTTCCCTGCAACTGATCTTTGTACATCACCTTCTCATTGAATATGACATCTCTACTTCTAATGATTTTTTGATTTTCATAATCCCATGAACAATAACCAAAATCATTAACACCGTATCCAATAAAGGTACACTTCTTGAAATTTGACTCAAGATTTGTTCTATTTTCTTTATTAATATGGAAAAATGCTTCACAACCGAAAGTCTTCAAAAATGAATAGTTTACCTTTTTACCTGTCCATGCTTCCTCTATAATTACACCATACAAAGAGATTGAAGACCCTCTGTTTATTAAGTAAACAACAATATTTACAACATCCGACCAAAACTGTAATGGAAACCCATAATGAAATCTCACACTCCTTGCACTCTCCATGATTGTCTTGTTCATCCTTTCTGACACACCATTTTCTTGTGGTGTTCCTGGAACTGTTTTATCTCTACGAACCCCATGGTATGAACAATAATCATCAAACTCCTTGCTGCAATATTCACCTCAATTTTCTGATCCGAGACACTTCAACCTTTTTCCTGTCTCATTCTCAACCAAAGCTTTCCATTTCTTAAAAGTATAAAAAACATCATATATTTGTCAAATGCAATAAACCCAAGTTTTTCTAGTTTCATCATCAATAAAAGTAACATAATAACAAGAGCCACCACGAGATGATACCTGAGATAGTACCCATACATATGTATGCACAAGCTCTAACCTTTCACTCTTCTTTTCTTTTCCAACTCTGCAAAATCTGACTCTCTTTTGTTTTCCATACACACAATGCTCACAAAAATCCAAATCAATTTTTTTAAGATCTAGAATTTTTTTCTCTTATGAAGCATCTACATCCCCTTCTAACTCACGTGTCCAAGCCTATGATTCCATAGTGTTGTATCCACTCCTGTATAAGATAAATATATAGAATATTCAGTATTACCAGTACATAAATACAATGCACCTACCTTCTCTCCTTTTTCTATCATGAGTGATCCTTTGGTGACCTTCCATGACTTATCTATAAATATGGACATACAACCTTCACTTTCCAACTTCCCTGTTGAAATTAGAATTTTTCTTAGATCTGGAACATCTATTACCTCTTTCAACAACCATTGGTTTCCATTATTTTTCTTTATTTGTACCTTACCCATCCCAACAATTTTGCAAGGTGCATCATCACCCAAATGAAACTGTCCAAAATCACCTTGAACATAATCTAGAAAATGTTTCCTATGGGGTGTGGCATGAAATGAATCCCCTGAATATACTACCTAAGACTCAAAAATATTATCTACAGAAAGAATTAAATCATCTTGTAACACATCACCTATTACATTTGCTTCCTGATTTTTCTCTTGTTGTCCATCTCTTTGTTTATTTGGAGACCTGCAGTCTTTCTTCAGATGTCCTTTCTTCCCACAATTCCAATGCTCTATCTTTCCTAGTATGGATTTGGACCTTCCCTTCCTAGAATTCTCGCGTTTCCATGAGCCCGTTCCTATATCCTTTTGTCTTCCCTTTTTCTCCATGTTTAACGTATTACCTGATGTCTCACCTATGATTTTTCGTCGCATTTCCTCGCTAAGGATAACACCAATAACATCATCAAATTTTAGAGTGTTCGAACTAGAGACAGAGTTACTTACATCCATGACCAAGCCATTCCATCTTTCTGGTAATGAGCACAATATTATAAGAGCCCTAACCTCATCATCAAAGTCCACTTTTATAGAACTTAGCTTATTAGTAACCGTATTAAATTCATTTAAATGATCTGCAACAAACCCACCTTCTGACATCTTCATATTAAAAAATAACTTCATTAGAAATACCTTATTGGATGTCGAGGGTTTTTCATACAATTTATCCAATGCATCCATCATCTCCTTCATTGTCTTTTTTTTGGAAATATTGAAATCCACTGACGGTGCCAGGCTGAGCCGTATCGTTCCTAGTGCCTTTCTGTTAATAACCTCCCATTCTTTGTCCTTCACGGGTATTGACTTCTTTGATATTCTGCCCAATGGTAGGAATAGATTCTTCTAATATAAATAATCTTCCATCTGAATATTCCATAACTAGTAGTTTTGGCCATTAAATTTTCTGAACCTAAACTTTCCATCTTTTTCCATTGCCCCCACTCGAACTAGGAACCCTCTTTTCCCGTGAGTTACATTTCTCTATGATAATAAATGTTAGAAAAACATGATCGTGGAGCAATAAAATAAAACAAATGTGGAAATAAAACATAGAAGATACACAATACAATAGAGACACATATATATGTGGTTCACCCAGTGTGGGCTACGTCTAGAAGAGAAATTTCCAGGTCCTTCCTTTTTATTATTATCCAGCAAAATAAAGGGATACAACCTACAACACACCCAATGTAACTTCTTCTACTTTCTCCCACAATCTCCTCTCTCAGAATACAATATTCACGATAATACACAGCCGCAAATACAATACCCTCATAAGAGAGGGTTTCCTTCTAGGGAAAAAAATCATAAAATAACTTCTACCGTCAGATCTGCAACGTTATATTAAACAGTCCAGATTGACTATGAAATTACAATATTTTACAAAGAAATGTTTCCCAAAATTTTTCTTCGGGGGCACTGCCCTTGAATCCCTCGCCAAGGGGGGCCTAAAAAAATTATCGTCTCCCTCCTCTGACGACAATTGTGGGGGGGGGAAGCCCCCCCACACCCCCTGTTAGGGAATGGGGTCCAAGTGCGGCTTAATAAAACCTCTGAATCAGGAAGATAATCAGGTTCCACAACCAACAAAAATATTACAAAATTCCATTTATATCATATTCTTAAATTTTTCCGTAATTGTTTGTGAAAAAAATCTTTAACTCAGACATTCAATGAATCTTATATTCTTGTAAGTTACTAATGCAAATGAAAAAATGCAATCAATCATTTCAAAGGAAAGCATAAACTGTAACTTGACAGAGTTGTCACTTTTTTGCTGCACTAATGACATGGTATTTTTAATGGCTCAAGTCACATTCTTTCATTCTTATCACTGGAATGTTCCTGTGACACAATGAAAAATACAACTTGTCTCTCAGTCTTCAATGGAAGATTTAATATCTGCAAGGATCCACACACAACATTCATAAAAGAGATATTTATCTAACATATAACTGAAAACAAAAATGAACTGTTCTAATATCAAACTAACATGATTCTTACTATAACAAAATATAAACTTATTGCAATCTTAAATCTAGGCTTACACTTGTAACGTGAGCCAAGTTGGTGAGCCCTCCCAACGAATTTCATGTTGCTAGAAGACTATAAGCTTAAGAAATAATTATAAACACATAAATTTTCCTCAGAACATCAACACAATTGCTTTGTATTAATGAATTGAAAGTTCAATAGTAGAGATTTATAAAGAACATAGTAGCAATCTGGTAATGTTCCCTGGTTTCTACACCATCTAGGATTAGTTATATATACATTTGTTTCACAAGAGCACTCAGGAAGACTCAAAAATGTATTCCCTGTGCCACGCCTTGGGTACATCAATTACAACAATAAAAGATATGGAAATTAGATACAATTCAATCTTGAGGTATTTCTATGATAAAGATAGATCAGAAATTGAAACCAATAAATCTTGCCTCCGAATTGTGTTGGAATCCGTTGTAATACATTGGATATATTATCCTCTACATCTACTTGGAATTTCATTTGAAAAACGATCGTAATAGGAAATCTGAGTGAACCCAGTTTAGAGAAACAATTGTATCTCCCAAACCATGCACTTTTTGAGAAAATCGCTTGCTAATTTTCTCAAATTAGAATGTTTTGCACAAAACCCATGTTTTAAATTTTCTAGATTTGTCTTCATCAACCCAAAAATCACGTCTGAAGATTGCTTCTTGGAAATTGTTACAAATTTTGGATGAAATGTTGATCAAGACCTGGAAGTGGCCACATTGGATCTAGACATGACTTGGATAACATATAACCATGTTGATGGGTCTAGGAACAAAACCCATATTTTCTATCTTATTCTAGAATCTCGTGTATATGCCAAACAATGAGGTTAGTTATAGGATCCCCATGTGAGTTACACGACCTGGACTGGTTAACCATCATTAGCAATAAAATGACTCAATGTTCCTAATTCATTAAAAACAATGGAAAAACGTTAATTAACCAACAAAATTACCTTTGGAGCTCTCAAATGACCTTTTCATGGAAAATACGATAAAAGGAGTGATAATATGGTAGAAGGGAGAGTTATGATAGGTCAAAAAGGGGCAACTAGCAATGGAAATGGTATCAAATTAAAGGCATGATAAATACCACATATAAGCTGAATACTGATGAAATTCCTTCTCACTAAGCTATATTGTTCCATGTATCTCCACAATATGGTTCATGACTCTTTCTAGGATCCATCTCTTATCATTTTCCTATCAACTATAAAACCCTAGGTCGAGTACACTTAATCAATAGCAAGGTCTTGAATTTATCCACATCTACTTGTGAAATTCATGTGGCACAATGTTCTTCAATAATGTCTTGCCACTTTGGAGATTTGATATTATCTTTGAAGGGATATTTTTTAATACAGACTAGTGTTCCTTAAATTCAACATGATGATCATGTCAACAAGACATAAATGAAAACAAGTGAGGTTGGAGGTGATAATTCCCCACATTACTTCCTTAAATTCAACATGATGACCATGCCAAAAAGACACAAATGAAAACAAGTGAGGTTGGATATGACAATTCCCCACATTTCACATGTAGAATGTGGGAGAAAGGAACTTATTGAGGAAAGGGTATCTACACTCCACACTCCTACATGCGGGATGCGAAATGTGGAAGTCAAGGTCAGACACAAGAAATCAAGTGGAAAATACTTGCACTCCACACTCCACATGCAAAATGTGGAATGATGGCTATATATGAAAATACAAGGTCACATATATGGTTGAATTTCCTCTATGAATTCTACATGTGGAAAGTGGAATGTAGAGAATGAACTCAAATAATTGTAGAATGGATATTCAACAAAATATAATTAATAGAAGCCCAAGTGGTTAGATCAATTGGTTTTCTCCAATGTTTCTTGCAATTTGTCCAATTATGTGCCAACAAGTGCCTAGTATAAATCTCCTTGGGTGAGGCACACTAGTCTACACTATGGTTTACTAGGGATGCTATCTACGAATGTGAGGAAGCATCCCTTGGATTTCCCAACAAGTTTGTTTTTGAAAAAAACATGCTTCCAATCTTAATTTTATTAGGGATGCTCTTGCACTCTACCATGTTAAGTAGAAATTATTTTTCACTCCTAGAGACCAAGGGGGCATGGGAATCATCAAAACCCATTAGTAGGCCTAGACCTTATGTGCTAAATGGGTTATTAGTGTGTTGGAAGGTAATGAAGTATTGAGGGGTCTTTTGAAAAATTTGATTTGCAAAGGATACCCCTAGGCAATAAATCATGATTATACCTAAACTTGTAAACAATCAATGTTAAATCAACTAATGTCAAGGTGAAGAGGGCTTTTTATCACACAAGGCATGTGGAAATATTGGGAGATTGTGAATCCTTATCTCAATTGGAAAGGTTAGTGCTTAATATTTTTGTTTTCTTTTAATGAAAATTCTTTATGATGGTCCCCTATCCTACTCCATGAAGGCAAATTATTGGGTGAGGCAACTTGATTCTTGCCCCTAATATTTTTTAGAAGTGGCATTAATCTATTCGAAGCCATTTTGTAAATCCATACCTAGGACTAAATCCCTTGGCTATAATTAAAGGAAAAGGTTTGGATGGGTAATTGAGACAAACACATGTTTCAATCAACATGGAGATTGACCACATTTATTTTTCTATGAAGTTGGTCCTTAAACCTCCTATAGTATAGTGTTGGAAGGATTGGAACTAGAATAAAGCGAATGAATTTAAAATTTACATGCCAGTCAATAGTTACAAGTTACTCAGTTATAAGATTATGTTGGATATCAAATTGAATAATCTTTGGAGACAAAAGTTTAAACAAAATTAAATTTTCTCTTTCATTTAACAATTTCTTGAAACCTTTGATTGGACCTAAGAAGATTCTTTTAGTTTGGTCCCCCATTATTAGGGGTTGGCACTTGGTCATCAAGTGGTCCACCTTGTCATCTCCCAAGTTAAATTTGTTTTATGTGGTTTCCTTAAACACCTCATCACTTATTTTAGTTTTGAGTTTATGCTTTGTCAACTTGGAGTTGGATATTATGTTTTGTTGCTAGTGCCTCTCTGCTTCCATCTCCTAGAAAGTTCCCTCTTAAGAAACATATTTCGTTGGGTCATTGATTTTATATAGGATGGAAACTTATCAAAATTCGAATGTTATTTCTCATATATGGAGAAGCACAATTGTGTTACGTTAAAATAGGTTAATGGTTAAGTGCTTTTCTTAGTTGGACAATTATCCAGTTTGTGCCAAACTTTATATGTATATTATTATTTGAGTTGAAAAGGTGGATCTAGATCATGAGCTAGATGTGGTGCATTAACACTAATTAATGGATTATTGGATTAAGGATCCTTGCACCATGAGAAGGGGGTTTGCTATCAATTCTCTCCTCCTTTAGTCACATTGATCAGAGGGGAGACCAAAACAAATAGTCGATTGCAACATTTGTAAAAAGTGAAAGTGTTACGAAAAATGGCTTGTATCCTCCCACCATATACCTAGAATGATAAATTCTCAATGCTCACCCATATTATCTCAAACAATGAGAAGTACCTCCCATTCATTAATCAGATCTTGGATGAGTGTGCGGGGAGCGACATCTTCTCGTTTATGGATGGTTTTTCCAGCTACAACCAAATTGAATTTCGTCTGAAAGACCAACACAAGACGGCCTTCATAAAGGAAGTTGACCATGTTAGCAAAAGATGAGCACCCATCATGGGTTGGGGCCTCCTCCTAATGACAAAGGTGCCTATACCACTTAATTGATTTTGATTTTCATAGTTATGTGTGAATCTAGTTTTTTTAACTTTCAAAGTTTTAAAGAGTTTATAGCTTCTATGTGGTCATTTCAAATAGTTTTTGATGAATTTTGCTTCTTTACTAACTTTTTTTTCTCTTCAATGAATATTACTCTTAATATCAAAAGTTGGAGGAAGTTTTGTGGTTATTTGTGTTGGTTCATTCAACAAAGTATTTTGATCTCTCATGTTTACTTTGTTAGAGTAAACAAAGATACGAAATCAACTTAGGATGGTTAGTAAAGGGCATGGGTTTATCAAGAAAGTATTTGTAGTATATATCTTTGATTTTCAAAAGGAGAGAGATTTGATGGAAAAATAAGCATAAGTGAGGAAGTGTGAAGTATAACTCTTTAATTTGGTCAAAAAGAATGAAATTGGGTCCATATGTGGGCCATTGGAACCGTTAATGATGGCGGGTTCCTTGTCCAAGGACCCACTTTGGTCCTTTGGTTGAGGATTTAGAGTTGAGATGTGGAGCTCTCTTTGACTGGAAGAGGCACCACTTCATTTCCGTATAGAAAATGATCTAGAAATCTCACAGCCCTTCTAATTGCTTTTGCATGAGGGGACTGGGAGTCGTTTTTGCTTTGGAATTAGGGTTTAGTTTTTAGAACTTTTATCTTAGATTTTTTGACCAGTCTTCAAGGCCAAAGATTTCTTGAAAATAGATTTCTGAACTTTTATCTTAGTTGTTTTTGACCAGTCTTCAAGGCCGAAAAATTCTTGGAAAGCGGGAGAAACCAACTTTACAAGAAAGGCATGCAAGAGTATGTATGAGACTCAGGATTTGTTTTCAGTTATCACCGTAAACACAGGCTCCTGTATACTGAAGCTCTACATATTGCGAGGTACTCTGAATATCAGGACCATAGACGTTGAACGTTCCAGAGAAAGAGAGCATGGGCCACCCCGCGCATGTGATATGATCGTTACAATAATAACTGTAAGGAAACTGGACTCCACCCCACCGGGCCATTACGACTCAAAAGGACTGTGGAAAGCCACTTTACACAATAAATTTCCAACCAAATCCGACATCCTATACTCAAATACTTTCAGCTTTCAAGGCGTTTAATCATCATGAATATTCTTCTCAGATAACACTCTTTCATACTTTCTTTTCTGCTTGTCGTCCATTCTCTTTTCTTTTTGGGTATTTGTGGGCAGATTGTGCTCGTCGGTGGGTATCTATCTGACTCCTTTTGGTCATGTGAACGTGTGTATATGTCTTTACAGCAGTACAGGAATCTTCTTTTTCCTGTTTGAATCCAAGGAGTTGTAATAGCTATTATAAAAAATCTGTATATATAAAAGAAAGTTATAATACATTACTATGAAGCATGAACGGGTCCTTGGAATTTGACTGTACATGGAGATTTTAAAGATGACTTGGTCTAAACATTTTAGGTTTTTGATCATTTTCAACAACCATTATGGGAGGATGTAATTGTTGGTGAAATTGCAACAGTTTTTCTTTACTTAAATTGTATTTTTGAATGGTTTTTTATCATTTCCAACAAATCATTCTAACAGGAAGATGTCATTATTGATGAACTGCCAACAATTTTTTCTTACTTAAATTGCATTTTTAAATACATAAATGAATTCAGCACTTGAAAAACACTTGGAACAGTAGCATTATGCTGACTTAACATTGAAAATCTGCATATAAACGATCTCTCTCTCTCTCTCTATATATAATACATTTACTATGAAGCATGAACAGGTCCTTGGAATTTTACTGTCTATTGAGATTTTAAAGATGGCTTAGTCTAAACATTTTAGGTTTTTGATTATTTCCAACAATCATTATCTGAAGATGCAATTGTTGATGAAATTGCAACAGTTTTTCCTTACTTAAATTGTATTTTTGAATGGTTGTTTATCATTTTCAACAAATCACCCTAATAAGAAGATGCAATTATTGGTGAACTGGCAACAATTTTTTCTTACTTAAATTGTATTTTTAAATGCATAAATGGATTCAACACTCTGAAAAACACTTAGAACACTAACATTATGATGATTTAAGAATGAAAATCTGGCATTCCAAAAATTTCTAGTGAGATTTTAAGCAAAATTGATGACAAAAACTTTTAACATATATTTTGATTAAATGGTTTAAATAGGATGCAATGTTTTCCAAATTCTTATCCTATTCCTAAATTCCAATCTTAAATTATAAAAGGAGTATAAAATAGAATTATTCATTGGGTAAATTAGAAGTTAAATATTAATAATTTATTTGTTCAAAAAGGCATTCTTATCTCTAATATTTGATTTTAAAGATGGTTTAGTCTAAATATTTTAGGTTTTTGATCATTTTTGACAATCATCATTGGAAGATGTAATTGTTGGTGAAATTGCAACAATTTTTCCTTACTTAAATTGTATTTTTGAATTGTTTTTTATCATTTCCAACAAATCACTTTAATAGAAAAATGTAATTATTGATTAACTCCCAACAATTTTTTCTTACTTAAATTGCATTTTTAAATACATAAATGAATTCAGCACATGAAAAACACTTGGAACAATAGCATTATGCTGACTCAACATGAAAATCTGGAATTCCAACAATTTCTATTGAGATTTTAAGGAAAAAAATTGATAAAAAAAACTTTGAAGATATATTTTGTTTAAACTTAAATAAATAATAAGATGCAATGTTTTCCAAATTCTTATCCTTATCCTAAATTCCAATCTTTATAAAAAGGAGTAGTTAAATATTAATATTTTATTTGTTCAAGAAGGCATCCTTATCTCTAATATTTCACTATTTAGTATATGAAATGTATATATTCTATCCTTACAGTTTTGAACCTCTCCCAGTAGGAAGGATGGACATGCATATCTAGTACATTGGAAAACTAGAAGTCGCTTTCCACAGTGATAACACTGAAGCTCTTCGTGCTGGTTTGGGTTTGTGCAGGAGAAATGAAAGGATATATCCCGATCATGGCTCTCTGTTCGATGGGGGACATTAAAGAGGTATGGAATGATGCCGGTTGTACGCTTTGCACCAGTGCTGAATACTTAAAAGTATGCTTATGCATATACATTCTATCAGACTGCAAACTTGAATCTGAAGGAACATTTGATAATTATCAGATTCGTCACGCATGCTCTCACCTTAGCTCCCTGACACAGCTGCCACCAGTCTTAGAATGGATATAGCAGCAGTTCCCACCCTTTAATCTCCTTTCTACTGTTAAGGGCACTACTTTTAAACAGCCAAAGGACAATATTCCTATCAGTACAGAGCTATGAGTGAAGTTTTCTGCTTTTTTTTCGGGACACGTATATATATATATATATATATATATATATATATATATATATATATATATTACCATCATTACGGATACCTTAATATGTATGATGAATATAATCATTTTGCATGGGAAGAATCACGTTCGTCTGCAAAATGCAGAGCCCAAAACAGCGGCCCTCTCAGATATTCTTTTTGGTTGGCAGTAACTGATACTCCAGAGTCTTATGATGATAAGTAGATTAGTTCAGCTCTATCTCCTTTCATTCAACAATCAAAATATGCACGAGCGTGCCTTCTCATGCAGGAGAACATAATTGCCTCATCAAAAGATCAATCAATTTTTTTTATCATTCAGTCATAAGTACCTAATCTCTCATATCATCTGGCCCATCTCTATGTGATATCATTATGATTGCTTTATTTTGGCTTTCTGGTCCCAGTATGTTTA
>JZKD02S1672781.1:1729175-1741126 GCA_000966675.3 Picea glauca
GGAGGGACTGATAGTGGGTGGGGCACCACCTCCTGAGGGAGGGCCAGGTGGTGGTGCCCTAGAGGCACCATGAGTGTCGTTGTATGTATTTTTGTATATTATATAGGCTGGTGATCCCATTGGGTGTGGTGATACCAATTTTGTACCGAGGTGGTTCACTAGCCTACGGATTTTGTATAGGATGTACTCTATATTTTGTAAACATTTTGATGGCACAGTTGACCGATATATATATATATATATGGATATACATTTTGGGATCTTTGTGATGTTCACATGTGTGTGAGGAATTTTTAATGTTGTTTATGATGTCTAATCTATATGCTATGACAGACTTCTGATGGTTTATGTGTGTGTAAAGGTGTCTTGATATGATATATGCCAATCTAGTACAATGTTAGCCATGTTATCTGTGATTTGATTAAATTGTCTTGGAATATGTGTAAATGTAATGAAATCAAAATGTCGAGATAAAAGTCTAACTTGCAGGTATTTGCGAAAGAGGCAAGGATCGTAGACATAGTACACATTGTTGAGCTGGAGGACGACCAGAGTCAAGTAAGACACTAAGGTGATGAATACGATGATGGCTGACATCAACGAGGAGACCAATGATGGCAGTGTACTCGGCTTGGTTGTTGGTTGCATAGCCCAAACATATGTCACTGGAGTGGAGAAATTCATGTGAGGGGGAATAGAGGGCCCAAGCAACCGAAGCGAGATTTTGTGTCCAACGACTGGTGCCATCGATGTAACCGATGTGGTAGGCTAATGGAAGAGGCATCTGTCAATAACACAAATGATAGTTTAGACATGAGGTATGGAAAAAGATTAAAAACACTACAAAAGAAATAACCTAGTGTAGAATGGCTATGCTCAGGCATAAAATTTCTTTAAGTACAACCCGTTGATGGGTTCTTTGAGAGAGAGGCCCTCGGGGGAAGCTAGGATGTATGCGCCTTTAGTGAGGCAATGTTGGATAATGTAAGGACCATGCTACAGTGACTCAAATTTTCCATGGCCGAGGGTATCATGAGAAATATCATAAGCAAAGACAAGGTCTCCTTTGTGAAATGAGTGAAGGTTGACATGACGATCAAAGGTGGCTTTTGACCATTTTTTGGGTGCCTCATTATTCTGTAATGAAGATCAACGATATTCATCTAGGGACTCTAAGTTCAACAAACACTACTCCATTGGAGAAGTGTGGAGTAATAGCTCAATCGCAATGCATAAGGTGGGAATTTTGTACTCAATAGGAAGAGTGGCCTCGACCCCATGGACTAGATGAAATGGTGTGAAACTAGTGGCAATTTTCACGGCCGTATGGTAAGACCATAGCACGAAAAATAACATATGATGCCAATTGGTCTTATGTTTGTTAACCATGCACTGCAACATGGTCTTGAGGACCTTTTTAACTGCTTCAACTTGCCCGTTGGACTAAGGGTAGTATGGTGAGGCAAACTTGTGGGAGAATCCTAACCGGGATGAGAGTTTGACGAAAATCTCATTCTTGAAATGTTTCTCGTGATCAGAGACTAGTTGGAGTGGGAATCCAAAGCAGGATATGATGTGGTTAAAGAAAAAATGCGCTGCAATGTCAACGGTGTTGTTGAAGGTAGGCATAGATTTAGCCCACTTTGTCAAGTAATCAACTACAACGATGATGTATTTGTGTCCATTGTTGGATGGAGGTTTGCACGTCATGAATTCGATGCCCCATTTACAAAAGGGGCTTGCAGTAATGAGTGGGTGTAGAGGAGTAGGTGGTACTCATGCTCTATTGGCATAAAGCTGGCATTTATCACATTGCTTCATGGCATGAATGAAATCGTGAAATTATGTAGGCCACAAGTAACCTGGGAGGATGATTTTCTGAGTGGTGGACATCCCTAAAAGGTGGCCCCCGTAAGCACCACTGTGGCAGTTGTTCAAGACTCGATCGACCTCGTCAATAGTCAAGCATCGACAGAGTATGGTGTCGACCCCTCGCCGATATAAGATATCTATGATGAGGAGATAGCGGGGGGGCTGATGGCAAATATGTTGACGATCATCTCGTGAGAGGTGGTTATCGAAATTTTGGGTTCGGAGGTAGACGAGGAGATCGATGTACCAAGGATCATCTGAAGTGATGTAAAAGAGATGTTCATTGGGGAAGTTGGTATTGACGGGGGAACTAGTAGTATTGGAGGGGAAGGCTACGATAATTTCGGTGAGGACAAGATCTTTCTTGCTCTTGGGTGTTGAAAATTCGAGATCATACTCCTGAAGGATAACGATCCATAGAGAAAATTTACCATTAATTTTCTGATGATTGAGCAAGTATTGCATGGGGCTGGAATCTTCTATGACTTTGGTTGTGCGAAGAAAAATGTAATGGCGCAGTTTCTGGACTGTGAGGATGACTGCACAGGCTAGTTTCTCTTCATGATTGTATTTCAAGGGTGGACCTGAGAGGTTTTTACTAATGTAGTAAATGACATGCTCACGATCATCATCTCCTATTTGAACGAGAACTCCTGCTACTAAGACAGTTGAGGCTGATATGTAGAGGATATAGTCGCTATAATAGTTGGGTGAACTAATTAAAGGGGTGTTGGAGAGTTCCATTTTAAGATTGTCGAAATCATTTTGGGCATGTTCATCCCAGTGGAATGTGATGTCGTGGCGTAGTAAGCAAAGGGAACTATGTGCTGAGTGGCATAGTCTGGGACAAATCACCATAAAAATTTAGCTTTTCCTTGTAGGATCTGGAGTTGGCATAAATTCTGAGGGGGTGGAATTTCTGTGATGGCCTGGATTTTGAGGGGATCCATGGTAATACCACTTTGGGAAAAGATGTACCTGAGAAAGTGCCTAGTAGTGATGAAGAATACGCACTTGAGGGGGTTCAAGCTGATGTTGTACTGACGACACCTTTGGAAGGTGACTCATAAATCATCAAGATGCTGAGTGAATTTTTTGGATCGAGTTGTGAGGTTGTCCAAGTATGCGAGGATGATATGAGCCAGATCATGAAAAATGTATGTCATAGCCCGTTGGAAATTTGCGCCAACATTTTTTAGGCCAAAAGTCATGACATGATATGAAAAATTACCCCAAGGGGTGATAAATGCGGTCTTGTATTGAATGAATGGATGGATTTGGATTTGGTTATAGCCAGAGAAACCATCCATGAAGGATAAAGCCTCGTGGCCTACGTAGACGTCGATAATTTGATCGATGAAAGGTGTTGGAAAGTTGTCTTTGGGACAAGCGTGATTGAGATCGTGAAAGTCCGTGCATACATGGATGGTGCCCTGTTTTTTGTTAACGGGGACAGGGTTGGAGACCCATGAGGTATAGGCGATGGGGTAGATGAACCCAGCAGTGCATAATTTGTCAATATTGAATTTGATGACCGCTGCTTTGGATGGGTGTAGCAGTTGTTTCTTTTGGTGAATTGGTGTGATATCAGGCCAGGTGTCTATGCAATGTTCGATAATAGAGGGATCAAGGCTAGACATTTCTGTGTATGACCAGGTGAAAATATCCTGGTATTCTTGGAAGAGGGCTTGTTAGGCGGTGATTTCTTTAGGAGTGAATGCCTTGTGATTTCCTTGATGACTCCATTTCCATAAAAAATGGAGTTGTCAAGGAAATCTAGTTCACAGTCCTTTGTTACTTTTGTTCTGTGAGATAGTGACAATACTGGAGGAAGCGATGAGTGGTGGTGGTGTTCAAGGGAGTTGGGCATTTGTTGGTGGGGTGTCTGTCTTTCTCGCATAACATGCAAGGAGGTTGGATGCGTGGGGGAAGTGGAGTTGTGGGCTCCTTCTTCTTTTTCCTGCCCCTAGCTATAGAAGGGGGGTTAGTGAGTGGGGGTGTAAGGGGTATGGTGGGAGTGAGTATGGGAATATACATCGGGATTCCTTCTGTTTGGGGAGGGAGGGATGGTTGAGGAACCATCTCAGGTTGATGTAAATACCAAACTGGGATTTCCAATACCATATTAGGAAGGGTAAGCATTGTAGTGACCTGGAAATCCTATACACCTGGTGGGGGGTAAAAGAAAGGGATTTGAGTAATGGCTTGGGTAACTATCTCCCAAACTGGGATATGGCCTTAGGGTGAGGTGAAATTGTGAAATAGTGGAGTCGACAAGTTCATAGGAGATTCTTGAGGGAGGAGCTCTGTGACTAGTGGGATGTCAGATATAAGAGAAGCCTCATTGGGAGGAAGGGTATCCTTAATGCCAGTTCCTTTGGATGAGACGACACATACCTAATTGGAAGGATGAATGAGCAGTGGTGCACCATGGTAAGTTCCTAACAAGGATGGGTCTTTGAAAATTTTGGGCCCCATCTCGATGAGTTGGTATGCCTCAGCATTAGTGTGGATGAAAGGGAGAATGTTATCGATGTTGGCAGAAGGGTTAGGCTCATTATGTGAAACTTGATCGATGGTAATGATCTTCCCGTTATGGGGGAACATCATGGTTTGAAAGACGGATGAAGAAACTGTCTTCATAGCGTACATGTAGCTACGATCGAACAAGATATTGTAATCGAGTGGGGCATCGATAACTTCAATGTCAATGAGAATGGTCTTGCCCCCGAGTTCTACAAGGACATTTTGGAAGATCCCTTCGAGAGAAGATCGTCGTTCATCATAAGCTCTTAAGGTAATGGAAGATGGTATGAGTTCAGGGGAACCAAGTTTCTTCCGTACAGACTTGGACATGATGCATGTGGATGCACCTTCATCAATCATGCACTGATGAACTGTAATGTTCCGAATTTTAACAGGGATTTGAAAAACAATGAGAGAGGGGAGGTGAGGTTCTCTGCTGTCAAGATCAATTGTGATGAGTTGAGTATCCGCAGGGTCAACTGCCCCCAAGGTGGAAAGTAATGACTTCCCCTGAGTGGGACAAGTTTGAAGTACTTATAAGACTGATATGGCATCCAAGGATTGTGCTAAGTCATCGACCTAACTATAGTTATGAGCCGCCCTAGCTTGAGGGTTGTGGACATTCCTACGCAATGGGATGCAAGGGATGCAAAGAGGTCTTTTCATGTTAGGGAAAGGGATCATCAAAGGGGATCTCATTGGTGGTGGGATTGTTTCTAAGGGAATGGGAAGAGACTCAGAGGGTGAATGGTATTGACAACTACGTGTTTGTAGAAGGACTTCTTCCTCACTAGTGAGGAGGATAGTATGATCTACGAGATTGCTTGGATTCAGATATTGTCCCAACTGTGGTGGGGTAGGTTGCATGTCCTGTTGGGCGTTCATCACTCCTTGGTGTGGAATGGGGTTTTGTAGCACAATTGGGGGTGGTTGTTGCATGTATTTTTGTGGGGCCTGCTAAGGAGTAGGCGGTGCTAGAGGATGTGGTCCATTCACTGATTCTTTCATCCATTTAAAATCAATGATTTGGGGGAAATGATGAGTATAATGACCGAATTCACCACAAAGGGCACAATGGAAGTTGGTTCGAAGGTTATTGTTATTTTTCCCTTGACTTCTGTTGTTTTTTCCCCCCTGGGGGTCATGAGTCCCTTGATTCTGGTTGCCCCTAGTAGGTTGATTCTATTGGGGGTGATTTCCACTTTGATCTGGGTTGTTATTGTTCCAATTTTTTCCTTTCTTTTTGGCATTATTCGATTGATGGGTTGGATTTTCCATATTCAGTTGTTCAAAATTTTGATATTGTTGAATGGGAGAGGGTTGAACAAAATTAACCCTAGCGTGAGGGTGTCCTTGTGGTGGAGCCATGGGATGTGGAGGGCTAGGAAATGGAAAGTACGGATTATGTTGTGGTAATGACCTGTAAGGTACATAGAAATGCATGGCACTTGTTATCACTCCAAGAAACCCTTTGTGGTTGCAGACCAAAGGTGCTTGGTAACTTAAGAAATGAATGTTTTTGTATTTTGTAAAGGTGGATCAATGGGACAACTCAATACAGCTTATGGCATTCAAACATGAAAATGATAAACAAATAGACAATGCTCTCAAAGATTGATTAATAAACAGATAACTTTTAAAGTGGGTGGAGAACAGATTGTAACTAAACCAGTACAATGTAGGGTCTAAGAGACAATCAAGAGACTTATTATCAGGCTATGAGCTAAACAATGGGATAACAACCATTCAAAGCTTGACAACGCAGATAATAATGCAGAAGAAAGGTGGAAAGCTGACAATCAAAATTGAAAGGAACCTGTGATCTGTATTAACATAAAAAGTCTGAGTACAATAGCCAATTACTCTATCCAAAATTGAACCATTGTTTGATATCAAAACAGGCATTTATAGCTCTTACAAGCAGTTACACAGATACTAAAAACATGGATCTGTTATTAAATAAAAACAGTTCTATTGTATCTAAACTACTTTGAAATTAAAGTCTTCAATCAACTGGACTAAGTATTTGAACTGTCTTTGGTTTACAAAAATCGCCATTTTCTTCCTCCAGCTTTTAGCATCTGCAATGTGGCGAAGTAGCATGACACCTGTACATGACTGTTCCATTTTCCAATATTTATGGCTAAGTTTTAGGATATGCTTTTGAATGAGTAACCAAAATCCCTCGAATCCCTAAGGTTGAACTTCTTGCATGCAATTTAACAGTCCACTGATACGTTGGCATATCTTCAAAACATGTTTGAAATAAATTGTTGCGTTCTTGGCCTCAAAATTTGCTTGCCCAGCTTTCAACAACGCAACCATTTGAAATTTTTACGGGTTAGCTATTGAAAGCTGCCGCTTTCAATAGCTAACGGGTAATGAAATAGTCGCCTGGCACTGTTGAAAGTCCCGATAGTGCACAATAAATGTTTTCACCTTCTAAATTGATTTTAAACCAAAATCAATGGCCATCCGATTTCTCACCTTGCATATTTATTGCAACTTGAGGAAGGACTTTGAGGTCTGGATGAGGTTTTTGCTTCAACTTTTGCTTCAACCCCTTGATTTGCCTTTTGAGACGCTTGGTAAGACACCGCAGGCTATTGCAGTCTTTGGCAAGTTTTTTCTTTCTCTTCTTCTCTTTGACACTCTCCTTAGCCAAACGTTCAAACGCAACATTTGTCTTGGAAAAGTTATCTGATAACTTCTTATACCTGTCTTTAATCACCCGCTCCAAAACTTCTTACTGGGCAATTACTTCCTTCAGATGTTTGATCCTTTGAGACTTATTTGACTTAGGGTTTTTGGATGATTCTCCCTGCTCTATATGACTGAAAGTTTCATAATTCTGTGCACATTCGGCTGATTGCTCAGAACTCTTAATGACAGGGCATTGGTCTTGCTACTCAGATTCTGAATCCGAATATGGAAAATTAAGGATGTTCTTTCCTGTACTCTGCTGTGTAGGATGTCCTGAATTCTGCTGTGTAGTCTGCTCTATAGTCTGCTTTGTAGTCTGCTCGAAATTTAATTTTCTCTTCGAACTGTGAGGCTTCAATCTAGATACCCTGTCTTCTGAAGGTCCTAATAAGGCCCTTCTTCTTCTTGAGCTGCTCTGAGGAGAGGATTTCTTTCTTGCACCTGCCATCTGTTCATTTGTAGTCTGGTTCTGGGTTTCAAAACCTTCCCAGAACATGAAGTGCTCCCAACTCCTCCCCTGTTGTTTCAATTCTTGCAGAAGAATCAATTTAATGAGGCCTAGGTGACATAGAGTAGCTTTCATTCTCAAAGGTTGAGCTCTAATTCTCTTGCATACCTCAGACAAACTGTGATATAAGAAATAAGGCAAATTGATGGGGGTCTTGCCTGTAAAATGATCCATGAGTTTAAAGTGGTACATCATCAATTTATCATATCTTCCTTATGAGGTAATGTATAGTTGAATGCCTTTGAATAAATCTTGCCACTCTTCATCCAGATATGAAATGAGCATACCTTTTCTCCATTCTTTGTGCTTGTACCCATCTTTCAAATAGACCCTGAAATCCAGATTCTTAGGAGCGGTGGTTTTAAACCATTTTTGACCAGTCCTTGGCAATCTTGTAGCCGCGGCAATGACAAACTCATCCACCTTGATTTCCACAGAGCCAACGTGAGATTTGTTGCCATCAAACGTCTTGGCGAAGGCTTCAGATGTGGCCTAGTGAGATCCAACTTGTAACCTTTCTGCGAATTCCATGCACCCCGCATTTGAAAAATGCCTCTTGGCCTCGGGATGTGATTCTAAAAAGGATAAGTTATCCAATTCTTGATTGAGTAAAACACCACTGCGTTTTCTCACCATCCTGCAACTTAAGCACTTGACCACTGTAATCCCTGTAACCACTTAGTCGAGCTGAGGTTCTGTGCTGTTGAAAGCAGTCTGGGCTTCGACTCTATTTTGAATTAAATGAAAATTTCGACAGTGTTTTGGAAACGGTTTGTGAAATGAGACCTCTGTTTGATTTGATGGTATGAGGCCGACGGTACCTCCTCTGTACCTGCATCACCGAACACGAACTTGCCATTTCGAAAGTGATGTGTTGAGCGTGGGTTCTGGAACGAATTCAAATTACAGTCATATCTGATATGCATGGTTTAGTTTCTATGATTGCCCACTCCTATCAGCGCATGACTTGGATTTGCTCTGACCTGGGGGTGATCACATCATCATTTCTTTCATACATGGATATCATGCACGTGATTCCCGCTTCGTGCAACAATGACTCGTGAAAAACGCCTCTGCCAAACGTTCGCTTGCCACTTTCATCAACGCGTGACTCTGTGAAGGAACCCCTGTTAGCTGCTGAAAGTATGTACTTTCAACAGCGCACCGCTTTGTAGAAGACCCTCCTTAGCTATGGAAAGCATGTACTTTCCATAGCGCGCCACACGAGAACTGATTTTCAAAAACCCTTTAAGATTTGTCACTTTCAACAACGCGTCAACTGATGAAATGAGCTCCTTAGCTGTTGAAAGTGAGCACTTTCCACAGCGCACAATGAATCTTTGAAAACACGTTAGCTGTGGAAAGAAAAAATGACAATTTCGAAAGAAAAGACTTTATGGGTCAATTATTTTCTAGGACACACCAAAACCAAAAAATTTCTCAGCTATAAAAACTCAAAAAGTAACTTAAAGATACTACCAAAAGCCATGATATCTACCACAAAATTCAACCGAAAGAACGGTTTCATTTTGGGAGTTAACATTTGGCTCCAACTGGGATGGGCATCTGCCTGTGAGGTGACCAAGAACCTAGATAGACTCAGTAGCCTTATTTCAATCTGAAAAATAGTTGTTAGTACCATTGGGCATGGAGTTATTTGAATGACAAAGTAAAGAAAGCAAAGCTGAGAAAGAAAATATGTACAAGAAGAACCTAGCTTCAAAGAAGCCTTATGAGAAATAGATCTTCAGGAAGCGCCCGTTGAAAGGGCCTCCTGAAAATGGCTTGCCTGAAAGAGTTTGAAGAATGAAGGTGTTGTTTTGCTGCACCTCTGTTATGACAAAAGGACCTATCCAAAGAGCCTCAAATTTTCCGTGTTTCCCTTTCTCCTGCCTTGCTGCATCCCACTTTAAGACCATATCTCCTATTTTGAATACATCTGTTTTGACTTTCTTGTCGAAATTTTGCTTGATCATTTCCTGATGCAATTCAGTTTTTTTTAAGAGCTGCTCTCTATCTTGTTGCATTTCTACCAAATCATGAATTCTCCTAGTCAAATCATTTGGTTCAGCGTCAGTTTCTTGTAAGAATTTCGCAACTGGTAAGGCAAGTTGAATAGGAAATATGGCCTCAGTACCATATACCAACTTGAAAGGAGAAGTACCAATTGAATTCTTACTTGTTACCCTATCATCCCACAAGGAAAACTTCAGTTTAGAATCCCAACCTCTGCCATTTTGATCGAGTAGCTTCTTTATGATTCTGACTAAACTCTTGTTTGATGACTCAGCTAAACCATTCCCTTGTGGATAGTAGGCTGTGGAATGTACCTGCTGAATTCCCAGCTCTTCACACAATTTCACCAAGTGTTTATCTTTGAAGGCAACAACATTATCAGTGACCAATCTTTTGGGGCAGCCAAATTTGGTGAATATGTTCTCCTGCAGAAAGTTTATGATGACAGTATGATTGGCATTTTGGGTGGGAATAGCCTCAATCCATTTCGTAAAGTAATCGATGGCAACCAGAATCCACTGATGTTGACCACTCGAAGGTGGATGGATCTCACCTATGAAGTCCAGCCCCCACTGCTGGAAAGGCCCTATGACCAATATAGGTTTGAGAGGAAGTGACTTCAGTTGTTTTTTGCCTTCGAATCTCTGGCATTTGTTACATGTTTTCACAAATTCATAAACATCTGAAAATAAGGATGGCCAATAGTAACCTAATCTCAAGATTTTGTGTGCTGTGGTTTTCCAATAGTGATGTCCTCCGCACTCACTATTGTGAAATTCACACATGACTTTAGCTGCCTCCTCTTGATTCAAACATCTCAGCAACAAACCAATTGGATTTTTCCAGAAAAGCTAATTATCATTGATACAGAAATTTATAGCTCTAAGCTTCAAAGCCCTTCTTTGAGTCTTTGTTAAATCTGATGGGACTGATAAGGTCTACAAAAACTGAATGATGTGGCTGTACCACTTGCAGTCAGCTAGATGAGATGAAACCTGCATCCCCTTACCATCTTTGTCTTTTGAAGACGAAACATTTTCTGTATCAATATTTATCAGATTTATGTCAAGCAGCTTGCAATTCTCTTCTGCCAGGAGTTTGGCAAGACCCTGACCTTTAACTAGATTTGCTGGTTTAATTTCAACATCAAACTCAATCAACCTGGCTATCCATTTACTTCTTTTTCCATCAATGTCAGGTTGGACCATAACATCTTTAACTGAACTGGAGGGAACAAAAGAAATTACCTTTGCCTGAAGAATGTAGACCCTGAAAGCCTTCAGTGACTTGACAAGTGCATAGGACTGTTTTTCCAGCAACTCATACTTTACCTCTGCATCCCTCAAGACCTTGCTAAAGAAAGCGACCGACTGTTCTTGGTCATCAACATTTTTCTGCAAAAGCACTGCAGCGATCGTGTCATTGGAAGCAAATGAAAAGATGTAAAATACCTTGGAAAAATCGGGGCTGATCAATACAAGAGCTGTTGTGATGGCCTCCTTGATGTCATTGAATGACTGTCTGGCTGCTTCAATCCACTTTATCTCAGAGTCTTTCCTCAACATAGCAGTGATATGCTTTGTGAGTTCAACAAAATTCACTATGAATCTTCTGACAAAATTAATGGTCCCAAGAAAAGACTGAATGTCTTTCTTTGATCTAGGGAGGGACAGACTTCTAATTGCTTCTACCCTCTTTGGATCAATTTTAACCCCATCCGCTGAAACGATATGCGCAAGTAGTTTTCCCTCCTTAAGAGAAAAATTAGATTTTTTGGGATTAAGGGAGATGCCATACCTTCGACACTTCAGAAATGTCCTCCTCAAATGTTGCAGATGAAGTTCATGGATGCTCGAGAAAATAGTGATATCGTCAAGATAAATCAGGACAAATTTATCTTTCTCACCAATGAAAGCAATGTCCATTTTCCTTTGGAATGTCTCCCCTGCATTCATCAGACCGAAGGGCATCTTCTCGTACATAAACGTGCCCCATGGAGTGGTAAATGCAGTTTTTTCTTTGTCTTCCGGATGGAAAACAATCTGATTGTATCCGGAAAACCCATCAATAAATGACATTACCTTCGATCCGAACACCTTCTGCAACATATTCTCCATCTTAGGCAGCGGGTAATTGTCTTTTCTGGAGCATTTGTTTAGATTTCCGAAGTCAACGCAGAGTCTGATCTCTCAATTTTTCTTCCTGACTGGCACAAGATTAGCAATCCACTCTGAATACCTGAGAGGAATGATAATGCGGGTGTCCAACAATTTCTTAATTTCTTTCTCCATTGTGGGCAGCAGCAAAGGATTGAAGGATCTAAGCT
>JZKD02S1672782.1:4456-16992 GCA_000966675.3 Picea glauca
GTTAATCTACGAAATGCAACGACAATTTGAAGTTCAGAAGACATAGGTGTAGGCAGCTTTTAAGGCAATAGAAAAAAATGAATTGGCTGCCAACAGTACCACCTAGGTTACTTGCAGAGGTTATTCTATAGGTACCCTGGATTAGATAAGGGTCATACAACACACAACCTTTATGGAGGATTACCTCTCCGGGGGGATCTAACCGACTGGTTGTTCAACCCATGAGGGCCCTTATAACTGATTCTGATACCTCCAATATTTTGAAGAGAGTCTCAGGCCCCTCTTGGGTGAGGCATACCTACTTTAGGGAGGGAGACCCCTTTCAACCACTTTATCTTGTTTGTGTGCATATTGGCCTTTTTATTTTATTTTGGTGTGCTCTTTGATTATTAGTTGGACTAAGGATTTTGTATTGTTTCATGAGTTTTCATTGCTATGGTTAGTAGAGTCCCTGTGACTCCCTCACTTAGCACCCGTGAATCCCTCAGTTAGCACCACCAAACCCATGGTCTTTTCTCATTCCATGGGGACGAATCCTTTTGTATTTCCGAGTGGTATGACAAATCATGATACTCAACCAATACCTTGGGCTTCATTTTTCTCATGGTATGCCAGACATGTCTTTGCATTTTCCATCCTTTGTCTCATCTCCTTATGTGAATCCTAGTTTTGGGTATTGGGGAATGATGCCTCCTTATTCTCCCTTTTCATTTGGTGAGAGTCATATCCCTCAACCAAATCTTATGGTAGGAGGTTGGAATCTTTGCTCCTACGAATCCAATACTAGCTTCACTTTTCCAGAAAAAGTGCTCAAATGGGAGGTCATTCTACTTATTACACTTAGTCCATCTACCCTTCTTCTTCTATGCCAGTTCCTACGAATGATTTCTCCATGGAGTACCTCCATATTTCCTCTGGTGTTTCATCCAGGAGGAGTTAGTTTTATAGTATGTGAAACCCCTTTACGAAGTTCCTTCGTCTGGGGGAAACATATATCCTGACCCAAGTAACCCTTGTCATGTCACTTTCTCTTCACAAATGACTTCCTCGATGATGATGCCCTTACAACCCTTTATGAATTAGTTTGGAGGAGGATACTATCCTTCCATACATGGCCATGGTGTATACTAGAACACTTCCTGGCCTTCAATTTCTCAAAACCAGTCTTTCCCAAAACCTTGGTATCAAATTCCACAACCAACTGCCAGCACAAGTCTAGTCACTGCGATTCATACTATCATTATATCACCAACCTCTGCTAGTCATGTTGGATATTGGTCAACAACCTCTACAATTCATGTTGGATATTGGTCAACAACCTCTGCAAGTCATGTTGAAGACCAACAACCAACTGCTGCAAGTCATGCTGGGGGCACAACTCTAGTCATTGCTAGTCACACTATACATACATCACCAACCTCTGCTAGTCATGTTGTGGATTCATCACCAACCTATGCTAGTCATGTTGGGGGTTAATCATCAAACTCTGCTAGTCATGTGAGGTTCCTCACCAACCTCTACTAGTCATGATGGGCATTCATCGCCAACTTATATGTTGGAGATTTGTTACTAGCCTCTACAAGTCATGTTGGGAGCATGTCACCATCCACTCCAAGTCATGTTTGGGGCATGTCACCATCCACTTCAAGTTATGCTGGGGAATTCATACAATTGAGAAGCTTAGACATGTAATACGTAAGCCTAGGTTCCTTTGTAGGCTTTGAAAAGGAGATCAACTTACTCGTTTGTGCCCTACTATTGTTGTGGTACAAGAAGTGTGGTCCTTGCTTGGGGGACCTTCGGGTTCTGAGTCATCTTTGGTTGATACAATGGTTGTGCTGATGTAATATTCGATCAAAACTACTGCTATTTTGGGAAGTGATGCATCTATGGACCATGTTGTCTCGCATCCTATTCAACCAGTGGTCATGTTGATGCAATCTTCGTCCAATGCCACTTTTCTCTTGGAGAGTGGCAAGTCTAAGGAAGTCACATTGGCGATGTAATATCCGATCAATCCCTCTCTTATTTTGGAGGGTGATGTGTCTTTCAACCATGTCCTTATAATTTCTAGTCATGTACCTTCTAAACAAGGGAGCATTCCACTCTCTTTGAGTATTCTCCCTCCAAGTCCTAGGGTGGTTTCCTTGGATTGGGGTGATCTTGTATAGCCTCGTCTTCCTTCTTCTATGTTGAATTTCTCACTAGTTCAGGCTCATGCATTTAATTTCAATTTTATGTTTAACATTTACTTGAACCATAACTAGTTTCATTAAACCAAGATCACAAGAAGAATAACCATGCACAAGAACACAAGAAGTATTCTGGGAAACCCTTCTCAACAAGGGAAGAAAACCCAACCAACCCTTTGCTATATTCTCAAGAGAATATCCCACAACCATCACAAAACCTAGGACACAAGAGGGTGTTGTAATTGTCATAATTTCATACCAAAAATTCTGAAATCTTGAGATGACACAAAGATATGTGTGTTTACTCAATGGGGATTCACCTTTATTGATACAAAACTTATGACATCAAATGATTTTTCTATTAGCACAATAGGGATGAACTCAATAACTCAGAATATAATTAATAATTACCATATTAATTATCTTTTACATTAATTATATTTTACTTTATGGTGGGGCCGAACTGTACCCTTTACATCACAATTAGGGTTACTGGTAAATCTAACTCTTAGAAAATATAGCAAGGGATCTCACACACCCACTAGTGCTCAACCATTGGGGGAATTTCCACCTATGCTCAGCCATGGGGACGTCTAGCTTAAGAGATCTCTATCTCATTGAGTCTCACAAGAGAATCATCTAGACACACACTTACTAGTTCTCAACCACTAGGATATTTTCCACTTGTGCTCAACCATAGGAATGTCCTACTCAACAGATCTCTATCTCACTGAGTCTCACAAGAGAATCATCTGGAGTACCACATCGTCTCAACTCTCTACACAAAGGAGAATAGTAAACCCATCACATGGGCTTCTTCACCCCTCATAGGGGTACACATCTTTTAATCTCAAACGACACGCCCATCTCATGGGCATATTCCCTACACAGGGGCACACAACATTCCATCTCTGTCTCAGAGAGGAACAACACACCCATCTCATGGGAACACCCAACTCATGGGATCTCTCATAGGCCAACTCACCCAGTCTGTGTCCTAGAGGATGTCTCATGTAATTGTAATCATCAAAACTTCCTCTCAGCTAGGGAGGCATTCTCCACCATGTTAGCACTAGAAGTCACCTCTGGATTGTGGTAGAGATAAGCCCAGTACCCATCAGTGTTTTATGTCACTGTAAATAAATTTAATGAGGTCTGATGGACGCAGACTCGGGATGATATCACTTTAACTAAAAAAGCTAGGTTGATACGCACAAGTAGATGATGTCTTGATCTAACTTCAGTCAGTAAGTTGTATTAAGGGTGAGTAGGATGAAGAACTTTGAGGAGAAAATGTAGAGGTCTGCTATGGACATCTGATCTTCCAGCAGCCCGAGGAGGAAAAACTCATGAAACAAGATCCTCTTTGATTCTGAGTTTTAGGAAATTGAATGAAATTATAACCAGACTGAGATCAAACATACATCACAATGTAGTTACAACAACTCGAATTGATCATCCATGCCCGAGTATTTCAGTATTAGAGGCAAAAGAGACGAAGGAAAAAGTTGATTGTCATTAAACAAGAAGTCTCAACTAACAATACATAACCAGAGAGCCAGAGGCTTCATTAAAACTTTACAATCGAGAGCATAGCTCAACCATTGACACTAACAAAATGGAAAAAAATCCTACATATACTTAGAACAAACAAAAGAAGGTTGCTCAAGCCTTTGCATTGAAAGCATTACATTTGCATGCTTCCTGGCAGGCTGTGCATGTAGTCTTCTGTCAGAACTAATGTCTGTGAGACGCAATCGGGCTTCTGGGGGACCTGCAGATGAGCCGACTCACTAACAGTACTTTCTCGGGCTTCTATTTATGGTGGAAAGGATGTTCAACCACCACCACCTGATTCAATAACTATCTTTTTTGTGATTGGGAAGGCCCAAGTCAACTTTGTACCTATGGAAATTGGTAGCTTCTGCATTCTGCCATCTGGATCAGTGTCGGAAGCTCGCAGGGAGGCTAGCAGGAAAACATGGGAGAGGATCTGGCAAGGTGATTAGCATGGAATAATGGATGAGAGATGGACAGGTGGATAGACGTGGATGGGAAGTGGAGACTAAGAAAAGCATGGGTGAAAAAACGCGGGGGCCAAGGTGTAGAAGCAATGCGGCACATGAAGGTGACATGTAGGCAGAAAGGGAGGTCTGGTGGCTAGAAGAGGTGGGGACGACCAGCCAAGGTGGAGATGACAGGGAGTATGAGACACATGGTAGGAGATGAAAGGGTGAGGTACAAAGATGAGATGATGATAGATCGGGCGGATGATGAGTGGAGACAGGTGTGAGGGAGAGAAAGGTGGAGGGGGAGTAGGAGATGTGACATAAAAAGGAGAGAGATGGAGTGGGATATAGGTGTTACTGGAAGGTGAGAGCGGTAAGAGGAGGCAATAAGCGGTCTACTCTGAGGGGGGGTAGGTGGTTAATGGTTTAGTGCTAGAGGGGGGGGGGGCCAAGTTAGAGAGAAGGCACCACGTTAGTGGGGGCGCGCGCTCAGAAACAACTAACTCTGACCCCCCCCCCATTAAAGGTAGAATGTCTGGGGTGGTCCGATATGGATCCTGCATCGTATATCTGATCACGCAGATCGCAGCCAACCGGATCTGCGCACCCCTTAGTATAATGCACCTAGGTGCAAAAGTTAGGATAAATGACATTTGTGGGTTTTTATCCCCTTTTCCTTCATTTACTTTGCCAAAAATAACATTTCCTAGGGAAAACACCCCCGATCAATAATGTGTGCTAACATTAGGCTCTAAGAACTCTTTTGTAGCTTCAGTGCCTTACTGTTGGGTTGGAGTCATGTATAAAACCAAAAAAAAAGAAAAAAAATATTTACAATACATGGGAGCCACTCATGACTCAAACAAAAAACGTTTTCAGAAAATGCCCATCAACAGGGCCACCAAAAACTTCATCACCCTAAAAATTCTACAAACTGTAAGTGTTATTTGGAAATTTCTCAGAGATCTTGAAGGGTCTGATCCACATGGCTTCAAATTTACCATGCTTGCCCTTATCTTGTTTGGGTGAATCCCATTTCAATACTAGGTCTCCTAGCTGAAAATCCCCTTTTGTTATTTTCCTGTCAAAAGCCTGCTTGATCTTCTGTTGATGTTCATGTGTTTTATCCAACACATGCTCTTTAGTCTGTTGCATTTCTACCAGCTGCATAATCCTTCTGATCATGTCATCAAGCTCATCCTGGTAGTCTCAAAACAATTTCACCACAAGCAAGGCCAGTTGAGAAGGAAAGATGGCCTCAATTCCATATACGAGTTGAAAAGGAGAAATGCCAATAGATCTCTTTGTTGTCACTCTGTCAGCCCACAGAGGAAACTTGAACTTTGAATCCCATGTTTTCTTGTTGTCCTCTAACAGTCTTTTGATGGTTTTAATAAGGATTTTTTTAGAGGACTCTGCCAGTCCATTGCCTTGGGGGTAGTAAGGTGTAGAGTGGATCAAATTGATTCCAAACTATTCACAAAACTGGATCAATGGTTCAACCTTGAAATACGCAGCATTGTTAGTGACAATTCTACTTGGACAACCAAATATTGCCATAATATCCTCCAAAAAATCGATGATCACCTTATGGGAAGCACTCCTTATGGGGATAACTTCTATCAACTTGGTAAAGTAATATGTGGCAATCAGAATCCATCTATGCTAACCACTGGATGCAGGATTAATATCCCTAATAAAATCTAGGCCACACTATTGGAAGGGTCTTGAAGCAACCATGGTCTTCAATTGCAGGGACTCTAGGTGTTGTTTTCCTGAGAATTTCTGACACTTGATACAGGCTCTGACTTTTTCACAGACGTCAGTGAACAAAGTAGGCCAGAAATATCCAGCCTTGAGAATTTTGTAGGTTGTTTTTCTTCATAAGTGATGTCCCCCACACATACTGTCATGAAAGTCATACATAATATTTTGGACTTCCCGTGGGTTTAAACATCTCAGCAGTATCCCTAGGGGGTCTTTCCAATACAAGACTAGATCAATGAGACAATATTTATTTTCTTTGAGATTTAAATCTCTGGCCCTGCTCTTTTGCATGCCATCGGGGGGATGTAACTTTTTTAGAAAATATATAATATCCTTGTACCAAGGACATACTGCTAATGAAGGGTTGATTTGAGAACTTATATCAGATAGCTCAGGCTGCTGATTTTTTGAGCAAGTGTTGAGGAAATTTACCCCCAAAGCTTTGAAATTAGCCTCAACCAACAACTTGGATAAACCTTTACCTTTAATTAGTTTGGTGGGATTTATTTCTAGGTCAAATTCAAGGATCTTGGCAATCCATTTTCTCCTTTTTCCATCTATGTCTGGCTGGATGAGAATTTCCTTCACAGAGGCCGAGGGAACATATGCGACGACCTTTGAGTGCAACACATAGACTCTAAAATATTTGAGAGATTTAACCAAAGCATAGGCATGCTTCTCCATGATGTCATATTTTACTTCAGCATCTCTCAATGCCCAGATGAAAAATGAAATGGGCTACTCCAACCCTTCAACATTCTTCTGCAATAAAATAGTTGCTACTGTGTCAACTGAAGAAAATGAAAAAATGAGGAAATCCCTTGAGTAATCAGGACTGATAAGCACAGGTTCTTCAATCAAGGCCTTCTTTATTTGATAAAAGGAATTTCAAGACTTATCAGTCCACCTAACTTCATTTACTTTCCTCAACATGGTTGTTATAAGCTTTACCATTTCAGCAAAATTGGAAACAAACCTTCTCAGGAAATTATTTTTTCCCAAGAAAGACTGGACTTCTTTCCTAGATCTTGGGAATGAAAAGGTTTGGATTGATTCTACCCTTCTGGGATCAATCCTAACTCCCTCATCTGATACTATGTTCCCCAGTAATTTCCCCTCCATGGCAAACAAGGATTTCTTGGGATTTAAGGAGAGACCAAATTTCCTGCATTTCAAGAAAACCCTTTTCAAATGTTCATAATGCTCTACATCAGATCTGGGGAAAAATGTAATATCATCCAGATAGATGACCACAAACTTGTCCCTTTCTCCAATGAAATCTATGTCCATGGCTCGCTGAAAGGTTGCCCCTGTGTTCATCAATCCAAAGGGCATCTTAGCGTACATGAATGTACCCCAAGGAGTGGTGAAGGTTTTTTTTCTCTATCTTCGGGCAGGACAGAGATCTGATTGTAGATGGAAAAACCATCAATTATGGATATCCTTGATGCACTAGTCACCCTCTGCAATATGTGTTCCATCATCGACAAGGGGTAATTGTCCTTTTTTGAGATTTTGTTCAGGTTTCTGAAATCGACACAAAGTCTGATTTCCCCACTTTTCTTTCTCACTGGGAAAAAGATGGACACCCACTCTGAATACCTCAAAGGCACGATGATCTAAGCATCCAATAACTTCTTCACCTCTTTCTCCATGATAGGTAGAAACATAGGATTTATCGGTCTCAATTTCTTCCTAAATGGCTTGGATTCCTCTTTCAGTGGGATTTTGTGCTCAATGACACCTATGTCATAAGTGTCGAGGTATTCATAGGTCCAGGAAAACACATCAGTGAATTCCTTTAATAGCTCATCATACATGGCCCTTTGTTTGCTTGGCAAGCTGCTTGACAGCTTGACAAATTTCAGATACTCCTCTATACCAATGTTGCACCCAACTACATCAACATCCTCATTTGAAACTTTACCCTTTACTGCCAAATCATTTGTGTCAAATAGTCTTTCCAAAGGAACTATTCCCTTTGGGATATGATTACTGGGCAACTGGACAATATGATGATCAACAATCTTGTTTAGAAAAATATGATCATGAGGATCTATTTCAGAATCATGATCTTGATGAATGTGTAATGCAAAAAACTCATCAACTGTTTCCAAGAATATTTTGATTTTGAGATCATCCTCAAACACTTTCCAATACTTGAAATTGTCAGGTATAGAGGGTCTATATTTCACTTCTACATCATACCTTATCTTAGGTGGTAGAGGGATTCTGAAATTACTTGCTCAAACAGCCAGAGAATCGGCCATAGAATTCTCTTCTCTCGGAATGAATGAAATGTTGAAAGCTAAGAAAAAATGTCAATCAGATCCCAGACTTCATTTCTGTAACTTCCAAGGTGAGGGTGCTTGGATTGATAAATATTTTTGTTTTTATGGACAATTAGCTCAATGTCCCCAAACATTGCTATCTCCTTAATTCCCATGTATTTTTCAGCCCTCAAACCCAAAACAAGAGCTTCATACTCTGCCACATTATTGGTAGTTTCAAATTCTAGTTTGTAGGACAGAGATATAATTTATTTAATAGGTGAAACATAGACCACTCCATCACCAACACCTTCCCTAGAAGAGGCTCCATCAAAAAACATTTCCCAAACAGAGGTTGTCAGAGGAGAATCTTCACAGGGAGTGAGGGATTGCTTTCTGATCTCAAGAGGGGGTTCAGGGGTATTAGTGAGCTGCAATAAGTTGGATCCCAAATCAGTATCTAGTGAAAAAATAGGATGTTTGGTGGGGTCATCTTCATCACTAATAATATAGGCCAACTGAGCTTCTCTGTACATTCTTCTATGCTTCCCCCCAAACACAGGAATGGTAGCATATGTGAGGTCCATATACAATGTTCTTCCAATTCATTTTATCCAATATCTTAACAAGAGCATGCCAAACTTGGGGGGAACATTAGCTACTAGAATATCCATGACCACATTTTTCATGGGCAACTAAAACACGGTCACAACCATATCTTTGATGACCCTAAGACACTGCACTTTCCTTGAATCAAAAGAATACAAGTCATGATAAGCTTGTGTGATTTCTAGTCCCAATTCATCCATGATAGATTTGGGGATGAGATTATGAGAGGCCCCTAAGTACATCAAATAATTATGAAACACCTTATCATGTATGTTCAGTGAGGGGTAGAAGGGAGGGGATGAATCATCTATGTCTTCTATCAAGGAACCTAAGATAACTGTTGGATTTTCATCTTGAAGATTCACTGAGTCTGTGGAATAAGATGAAGGCTTGGGCTGTAACAATTTAAAGAGGGACCTTTTAAAATATTTGTTCTTGACCAACTTTGAAAGAGGTACAAGGATCCTAATCTTCTAAATCTCATGCTGAAAGTTAAAATAGGAGGGGGGCTTCAGGATTTCTTTTACCTCTGGGACAAGACCTTTGACTACTGGTGGGGGTTCCTTTATTTTCTTCTCCTTGTTGTTGTTTGTTGCATCTTTAGCAGGCTTCTTTGCTTTGGAAGGATGATCAGGGATGTCAAATTTCCCTTCTTTCTTGTTAGACTTGAGGTTATATTTATTTAGAATACCATTGGTTTTCTCCCCTTTACTTAGCTCATTTATTTGGTTGTCCATGAGAGACTCCTCGTATGCTGGTTGACTTAAGTGAGGAGAAGGAGGTGTCTTCAATATAGTGGATCTCTAGATCGAGGTCTTCTTCCTCTCCACCATCGTCTGCAACAAGGTCATTTTGAAGATGGGTTTGGATTTTCTAATCATCCCTATCTTTGTTTCGAGGCTCTCTTGGGAGTATCTAAGGGATAGTATTTTGTATTCTGAAGTTTCCCCTGTTATCCATATTTTTGGCACTCTTATAACTTTGCTTCCCTTCAAATTGCATCTTCTCCATCTCTGCAGAAAGAGATTTTACCATCTTGGTCAATTCATCTACTTGAGGGTGGGGCACAGAGGAATAAGAGGTTGAGGCTTCAAATATCCCCCTCCCTATGTCTTTGTCATCTTTATTCCTAAGTTTTTCAACTGCCAGCACGTTGGACTCTACTTCTAGGGTTGTATCTTGCATATGAGCTAAAGAAGTATCTCTTCTCTCTCTCAACAAGAGGCAGAAATCAGGGTCAAATGCACTAACGTAAGTAATTATGGCAGAGGCTTCTATAGGATTTATCTCAACAAGGATCTTATTGTACATTTTGTTGAATCTTTTGGAGAAGTCAGAGACAGATTCTCCCTCCTTTCTCTTTAGAGACCCGAACTCCGTGATATAATACATAAAGTCTTTTTTATCCCCCCCTTGTCTCAAGAAAACATCATCTAAAGCGTTAATCCCAACAATGGATCCAGGGGTCAATCCTCTAAACCATTTCCTAGCCTCACCATCAAGGATCTGGACAAAGACTCTCATCCACACATCTTCATTTTCAATATTTAGATTTTCTGCATAAATGTAGAAGGCAACAAGGTGCTCTTCAACAATTATGTTGTCTTCTCCAGTGAATTTGGGCATGTATTTCAGGTAATCTCCAGTGGGGAGAGCATTGATTGGATGAGGTAAGATCAGAGGGGCATATCTTGCAGCCACTATGGAATCCATTTTGTTCCTAGGGGGATTAACACCTACCATAGGGAGGATAGATGGAGGAGACCTGGGTGGGGATGGAGTTCGGATAGGGGAGATTGGAGGTGTGCTTCTGGGAACAGAGGGAAATAACTGAGGATGTGGAGAAGAGGCCTCAGGGCTCGAGGGAACAAAGGTTTCTCTTTGAATTTCATCATATTTAAAAGGAGGAGGAGTAGTGAAACTGGGAGAGGGGAAACTAGCAAGAAAACTCCCAAAATTTAAACTTCTAGAAGCTCCAACAGATGGTGTAATAGAAAAATGAGAAACAACTACTGGAGTTTCTACAGGAAGATGGTGAAAATCATCAAAAATACATGGTTCAGCAGCTAAAGTACCTTCTTGAAGGGTCTTTCTCCTTCTGATAATTTTCTCTGGTTTAACTTAAGGTGTTGCTAAAGGCATTTGTGGAGTAGACCTCATGTGTCTGCCTCTAGAAGCCACAACTGAAATAGTGGAGTCGCCAGGTGAAAAATGCAATCTTGAATGGTTCTGATGTCTGATGCACCTTTAGAATCAGAAGATAGTTGTCATTCTATGCCAGGGAAACTATTCAATTCGTCCCCGGCAACGATGCCAAAAATGTTAGCACTAGAAGTCACCTCTGGATTACGACAGAGATAAGCCCAATACCCATCAGTTTTTTATGTCACAGTAAATAAATTTAATGAGTTCGAATGGACGAAGAATCGGGATGATATCACTTTAACTCAGAAAACTTGGTTGATACACACAGGTATATGAGGTCTTGATCTAACTTCAGTTAGTAAGTTGTAGTAAGGGTGAGTAGGATGAAGAACTTTGAGGAGAAAATGTAGAGGTATGTTATGGACATCCGGTCTTCCATCAACCTAAGGAGGAAAAACTCATGAAACAAGATCTTCTTTGATTCTAAGTTTTATTAAACTGAATGAAATTATAACCAGACTGAGATAAAACATACATCACAATGTAGTTACAACATCTCGATTGGATCATCCATCCCTGATTATTTTAGCATTAGAGGAAAAAGAGACAAAGGAGAAAGTTGAATGTCATTAAACAAGAAGTCTCAAGTAACAATACATAACCAGAGAACTAGAGGCTTCAATAAAAATTTACAATCGGGAGCGTAGCTCAACCATCGACACTGACAAGATGGAAAAAATGCCTACATATACTCAGAACAAACAACAGAAGGCTTCTCGATCCTTTGCATTGGAAGCATTACATCTACATTCTTCCTGGAAGGCTGTGCATGCAGTCTCCTATCAGAAGCGATCTCTGTCAAACGCAATCGAGCTTCAGGGGGACCTGCAGATGAGCCGACTCACTGACAGTCCTTTCTCGGGCTTCTATTTATGGTGAAAATGATGTTCAACCACCACCACCTGCTTCAATAACTATATTTCTCAGGATCGGGAATGCCCAAGTCAACTCTGCACCTGTGGAACTTGGTGGCTTCTGCATTCTTCCATCTGGATCTGCGTCGGAAGCTCGCAGGGAGGATAGAAGGTAAACGTGGGAGATGATATGGTGAGGTGATTGGTGTGGAATAATGTATGAGAGATGGCCAGGTGGACAGACATGGATGGGAAGCAGAGACTAAGGAAAGCATGGGCGACAGAACGCAGGCACTGAGGTGTAGAGGCGATATGGCATGGGAAGGTGACGTGAAGGAAGAAGGGGAGGTTCAATGGTTGAACGAGGTGGGGAAGACCAACCAAGGTGGATATCATAGGGAGTATGAGACACATGGCAGGAGGTGAAAGGGTGAAGTACGAAGATGGGATGATGATAGATTAGGCGGACGATGAGTGGAGATAGGTGTGAGGTAGAGAAAGGTGGAGGGGGAGTAGGAGATGTGACGGACGGAGGAGAGAGATGGAGTGGGAGACATGTGTTGGCAGGAGGCAAGAGTGGTAGGAGGAGGTGGTAAGTGGTCTACTTGGAGGGGGGGCGGGTAGGTGGAT
>JZKD02S1672782.1:17054-28437 GCA_000966675.3 Picea glauca
ACTAACTCGGACCCCCCCTATTAAAGGTATAATGTTGGGGGGGCGATATGGATCCTACGTCATAGATATGATCATGCAGATCTCATCCACCTAGATCTACACACCCCTTATCACAACACACCCAGGTGCAAAAACTTAGGATAAACGACATTTGCTGGTTTTTAGTCCCTTTTCCTTCATTTCCTTTGCCAAAAAATCCATTTCCTAGGGAAAACACCCCTGATCAATAATGTGTGCTAACACACCAAGACAATTCTCTCACGAAAGTACTCGAACTTTGTCTTGGTAAGCAATTTGGTGAAGATATATGCAATCTTCTCATGTGTAGGAAGGTATTTCACATGTACTTCTTTCCTCTGCACCATGTCTCTGATATAATGATATTTTATCTCAATGTGTTTCGAACTATCATGAAATATAGGGTTCTCAAAGAGCTTCACACAACTATAGTTATCACAATGAATAATGGTAGGATCCATCTGATGATCAAATAAACCTATTAGGATCTTACGAAGCCACACTGCTTCACGGAATGCCACACTCAATGTTATATACTCAACTTCTGCGGTATTCAATGCCATAGAGCTCTATTTCTTGCTGCACTAGGAAACCATGGAATACCCCAAGGTAAAAAAACAACCAGATGTGCTCTTCTGGTCCACTGCACTCCCTACCCAATATGCATCAGCATATCCCTACAAATTGATGTCTACACTGGAGGCATATCTCAGGACATATCCAATTGTTCCTTGTAGATATATCAATACATGCTTCACTGTTATCCAATGATTATGTCTCGATTGACTCATGAACTGACTAAGTACATTCACTGCATAACATATATCAGGTATGGTGATAACCAAATACATCAATGATCCATTCAGTTGTGGATAGAAATGTGGATCAATCTTGCCTGAATCAGTAGAATCATCATTCATTTTCTTCAAATCCATCAGCATTGGTGTATGCATGGATTTGCATTATGTCATACCAAACTTCTTCAATATCTCCACTGTATATTTTCCTTGAGTCAGGAAAATCTCATCATTTCTCTTCCATACTTCTATTCCCAAGAATTAGTGCATCATACCCAGAGCCTTCATCTCAAAATCATAAGTCAATGCTCTCTTGCATTCAACAATAAGCTTTTTTGAACCGATAAGGAATAAATCATCCACATACAGGATCAATATCAGGCACTCGTCACCAACAATATGATAATATAGGTTTGGATCAACAACACTCTTTCTCAAGCCCAAACTCATCAAGAATCCATCCATATTTTTGTACGAATCACGAGTTTCCTGCTTTAGTCCATACAGGGATTTATTCAACCTACAAACATGATATTTCTCGTCGTGTATCATGAATCCCTCTGGCTGCTCAATGTAAACTTCTTCCTCAATATAACCATTGAGAAAGGTTGTCTTTACATCCATATGATGTAGTTTCCAACTCATGGATGATAGTACAGATGGAAGTGTATGAGACTACTGGAGCAAATGTCTCATCATAGTCAACTCCCTTTGCTTCTGAGAATCCTCTGGCTATAAATCTCGCTTTGTATTTCTTGACACTTCCATCAGCTACATGCTTGATCTTATAGATCCAATTGGAAGTCACTACAGACTTCCCTTATGGTCTCATAATTTTATCCCATACATCATTCTTCAAGATGGACTGATATTCTTATGTCATGGCATCTTGCCATACTTTCTCACCTATAACTTCTTCATGACAAGAAGGATTAGAATCAATGATGTCGCTCATGGTTGAATGGTAGCTCGAAAATATCTTTGGTCTCTTTCTATCTCGGGATGTGCCTTGAGGGGATGCATGTCCCTCTGCCTCCTGCAAAGTTTGTAGAGCACATGAAGGCCTTTATGGCCTATTATAATGTCTTTGGGAATATCAACTAGAGAAACTTGATAATATGAATCAATTTGATCAACTGGAATAATGGTTGTCTCCCTCTAAACTATTGAAGGGGGAGAAGGTACTGTCTCACTTTCAATCTCCATTTGAGATTCTCTAGATCTTTGAAAGGCTATCTCATCTTCAAAGATAACATCTCTGCTTACCTAAATCTGTCTTTGAAAATGGATGTAGATCTGATATGCCTTCAAAGATTCACTATATCCCACATATGTACCCTTCCTCCCTGAAGGGTCTATCTTTGGTACCTCTTCTCTTTGGTTACATGAAAATATATTGGGCACCCAAATATCCTGAAGTGTTCAATCTTGGGCTTCACTTGAGTGAAGTCTTCTTCAGGAGTTATGTTCTTCAAAATCTGGTGAGGACTCATGTTCTGAACATATACTGTTGTGATGCATGCTTCTTCCAAAAGAGTCATGGGTAGACTCTTGATCATGTATCATCACTTTGCTTGCTTCAATGATGATTATTTTCTTCCTCCTTCTGAAATAATTTTGACTCCCTCTGAGTCAAGTGTCTTCCTCTTAAGTCTGAAGGATAAACATCTTCCTTTGTTGTTAACCTACCTGGAACAAGAAAACAAATGAAAGGAAACAAGACAAGAATATCTCCTAGAGGAGAATAATGAGGACATCTCTAGAATCAAAAGGATTTAAGGATTTTTGTCACAAATACAACACCTACTTGTAATGTATAAAACTTATAAATGTAGGTTAGGGGCATGATAATTAAATCAAACCTGGAGTCTTCATTTCCAGTGTGTTGTTCCTTTGAATGCACTGATATCCCTCTGGATCCATGATTACAGCAAGGGTTCCTACCTCCTGCAAGTACCCTCATGAAAATGATACAAATAACATATATGAGTGCATACCTGAGAGTTAGCAACAATGGAGATTTTTCTTTCTTGTCAATGTCATGATGAGAAATGATATTCCTTGCTTGTTTACCATAGAATAGAAGAAAAATTATGTTAATGTAGCTTCCTGTGGCCACCTGCCACTGCTACACTTTATAAACAAACATGTTTTCCCTTGTAGCCACCTTGTACCATACATGTCTTTAACGAAGTCTGCATCAACTTTGTAGCTGTTGTAGCTGGGGAGGCCTTGTTTCTTTGGTCCTATAGAAAATTTCTTCATACCCAGGACAGACCACAGACTTGGTCCTTCTATACCTTAGAGACTCCTTCAAATTTGGGCTTGGAACTCTTCTCAACCGATACAAAGATACATCCTTATATCTTCACAAAGAAGGGTCTGGAACTGACTTGAATATGCCTCAAAACTTTGTTGGAATATGCCCAGAAATTGCCACACTATTTTTTTCATATTCAGTCTATTCATGATTAACACATCACTCATATCAATCGAAGCTAACTTACACGATAAGATAAGAAAATTGATATTAAAGTTAATGCACAAAATATCACCATCTTGGATTATATCAACAAAAATATTTGTTGTAGTGTTATCTGTCAAGTAATTGTCCAGTTTCATCAAAATATAATCATAGTTATTGTGGAAACTATTGATAACCCTGCTCCTGGTAAAGTAGCCTCCCAAAGAGGACTTTCTGTTGGGCACCAATATAGATCTGAGTTTTAAGGTTTTGTTGTGGTAGTTTTAGAGGCATGTGGCCAACCTTAGAAGACTCTAAACAGGGCTCGACCTAGGCTGGTAGGCCTATGGACAATATTTAAAAAATTTACCACCGAATTTAGGGGTCCGACCCTCTCCATACTCTAGCCGCAGGTGTAAGAAAACCTTACGGACTTCATTTATTTGTTGTGGGGTCCAACCTATTTTCTTTGCACTAGTAGCTAGTAGTCTTTAGGTGACCATGGTCTTCCTTCAACCTTGAGCAAGTGGTATTCTTCAAGATCTGCTATGAAACCATGTTTAATTTGTCACTAGTTCAGGCTCATGCATTTAATTTCAATTTTTTGTTTATCATTTACGTGAACCATAACTAGTTTCATTAAACCAATATCACAAGAATAATAACCATGCACAAGAACACAAGAAGTATCCTGGGAAACCCTTCTCAACAAGGCAATAAAACCCAACCAATCCTTTGTTATATTGTTAAGAGAATATCCCCTAGCCATCACCAAACCTAGCACACAAGAGGATGTTGTAATTCTCATAATTTCAGACCACAACTTCTGAAATCATGATATGACACAAAGATAAGTGTGTTTCATCAATTGGGATTCACCTTTATTTATACAAAACTTATCACATCAAATGATGTGTCTATTGGAACAATAGGGATGAACTCAATAACTCAGAATATAATTAATAATTACCATATTAATTATCTTTTAATTTATGGTGGGACCGACCTATACCCTTTACATCACAATTAGGGTTACAGGTAAATCTAACTCTTAGAAAATATAGAAAGGGATATCACACACCCACTAGTGCTCAACCACTAGGGGCACATCCACTTGTGCTCGGCCATAGGGACATCTAGTTCAACAGATCTCTATCTCATTGAGTCTCACAGGAGAATCATCTGGACACACACTCACTAGTTCTTAGCCACTAGGATCACGTCCACCTATTCTCAACCACATGGACATCCTACTCAACAAATATCTATCTCACTGAGTCTCATAGGAGAATCATCTAGAGTACCACATCATCTCAACTCTCTACACAGAGGAGAAAAATAAACCCATCACATGGGATCCTTCACCCCTAACAGGGGTACACATCGTTTCATCTCAAATGACACACCCATATCATGGGCATCTTCCCTACACATGGGCACACAATGTTCCATCTCCATCTCAGAGAGGAACGAGACACCCAAATCATGGCCACACCCAACTCATGGGCTCCCTCACAGGCCGTCTCACTCAATCTATGTCCTGGAGGATGTCTCACACAACTGTAATCATCAACATTCTACACCCTTCCAGATAAGGGGCATTCTTTAATATATTGTAGATAAGATAACCTCTCCAAGTATTTTATCCTCCTTGAATTGGAAAGCTTTGGGTTTTCCCAAGCTTGTCTCAGCCATCTATGAGTTTTTGAATTTCAATAGAATTCCTGCACAGCCCTGGCCTCCCCCATCATATACTACTTAGAACAACATTCTCGATTATGATTTAAGCTCTTTTCCGAATCTCTCAAAAAGTGAAAATATTGTCGAGTGAACTTGTCTCTTTCACACTTGTAAATTGGATTTGAAAGGATGTCTATTTGGTGCAACTTTATCCCTTTTTCAAAACCAAGTAGACTAAATTTATAGACATTCTTTTGCATTAAGTTGTAATTGCATCTCATTCCCTTGCTTGCAGTACTAATCCTATTTCCGGTTCTCGCTTTCGTATTATAATCCTATCACCTCAGCAATTTTCATCATCAACCAAGAAGAGCCTTGTTTATATCCTTTGCAGCTTGACACCCTATACCTCAAGAGGAAGCATTCACCCGAGTGTTCATATCCTACATGCACCCCCTTGCATTGAGCATAGGTAAATTCCATTTTTGGAACTAGTTGGTTACCAATGATAGTTGTTTCCTCCTCTATATAATAACATTCATTTGATTATGAAAAAAAAAAAAGACGGGCAAGAAGAGAATATTATCTTATGTTGGTAGTAGTCATGTCGCCTTTGAAAAGAGAAACAAATTATGAGTCCAGTTGTCATCAAAATTTTGGGTTTAGCATGAACTTAGGAAGCTGAGCTCATTACTAAGAGTTTACTCCCCCAACTAGTTACTCTTCCAGTCCCCATGGAGATTTTGATTGATGGCTCTTGCATCACAAAGTTTCATCATTGAGTCTATGTTTCCAGAGTCATCCATATGTCTCACGCTCTTATTCAAAAGATGTATATCAGCCTATGTCGGCCATCTCTCAGAACTCTTGACTTTGCATGTCGGTCATTCCCTCAATTTTTGTTAGAGTTACATGAAGTTGTAGTCCTATCGTGCACTTTGGTCCTACTTTCACCATGGGTAGGTAAAATTGAACCTAACAATCGACATTTCCTCATTGGTCGTTGACTGGGGGGTTTCCCTTGTGCTCAACGACAAGAAATCTATTCACACATTGGGACTCGTATAGTTTCTTAGATGCCATTATCCTTATTGGTGGTTTTCTCACCTTTTTCGGCAGTTTTCCTCATTGGTTGTTATTCAAAGGGTCTTTTCCGTGCACTTCTTGCATTTGGTGCATGCAAAAGATGCAAAGGGTCGTGGGTTCTTGAACATGTTCTCATTCCAAGTTCCTCCAAATCATCAATCTCTTGCTTTGTACCTCGTTCTGAATGATGAGATATGCCTTAATGATCTCCACATACATGCCCTTACAGCTATAAAACATGCGTATAGGCAAGTTGCACCATTACAACCCGCGTACAACGGGTTTTGTACTCAAAATAAAAAAAAATGGTGTTGGGGTTCCATGTCACGTCATGGGATCCATGATCCTTGATCTTCCATATAATGGAAACGTTTTGACTCATCCCTTCAGTTCCATTTGAAGGCTATAAATGAGCCATATCCAATGTGTGGAAGATAGGAGAATAATTCAACTTTGTGAGAAAAGTTACTCTAGAGAAATTATTCACTTCATATTGAGTTTGCATCCATTTGTCCTTTTAAGTCTGAACACATTGTTCATCCCCCAAGCTCTTCCCTATTTGATGGAGAACCTCATTATCTCTCTTATATGAGCTTTCCTTTGGTGGAGGATTGAATTTGTGGATGCCCAGTTGGAAGGAACTTAGTTTCTCGATTCTGAACGTGCCGAAAGAGAAGTTTGTCATTCATACACTTCTGTTGATTACATTTTAATAGAAATACTATATTATTGTCCAATTAATGTCTTGCAAATATTTGAATTGTTATTCAATGGGCATATTTATTATGAATATTGATGGATTATGCTATTGAATGTGCTAAATTTATATTTTATCACCATATTCTTGTGTATCTTGGTTGTTGAGGACAAGTTGCAGGTGTATTTCTTTGAGTCAAGTGCTCAACAATGTACTTCATCGAACGTCTGGATGAGGTAGGCTCTTTATCTTGTCTTGTTAGCATATTTGTTTATATAGCATACTTGAGATTATATTTGATTTGTGCATTCATTTCTGTCTTTTGTGGTTTACCCCATGCCATAGAGTGATTTTCCTTGTAACAAAACTCTTTTATGATATCTCGCCTCTGATTTTTTATTTCTGAGATTTGATTTGTCCACTGTCTTGCCTTTGTTTCTCCATGGAAGAAAGAAGTATTTTGGTCTCCTGCTTGCAACTATAGGCTTCTGGGTTTTAATCTCCAAGTGATTTCTTCTTCTTTTAGAGCTTGGATGTAATCTTTGTGCGTCTTTTGTTTAGACATTATTTGGCTTTGCTGGACTTATTTTGTCTCCATATCCCCTTGTATTTTTTCTAGCTGTAGATTTTTTTCATGACCTTGAGTTGGACTGGTCTTGAGGAGAGCTTTGCCCAGGATTTAAGAGTCTCTTTTACCAGCTTCAATTTATTCTCCCAAATGAAGACAGGGGATCCAGTGATCCATTGGTTCTAGACTCACAACACAGTGGGGAAGAAATATGGGCGATCCATCCATAAGGCGTTAAATCTTAAAGGAATGGGGCCCCAATTTCTCTGAGTTTCAAAAACCAACGAGATAAGGCAATGATCTGAACTTGCCCAAGGAAGGATCATTGAAGAGGCTAAGTTTGGAAGTGGAAGAAAAGAGATACTTATTAGAAAATGATCGAGCCTGGAAGAAATGTGGCATGGCCCTACTCTTTTGTTGTTCCATGTGTATTTTCCTTTGGAAGGGGGAACATCGATAAGATCCAGATCCAAGATAAGATCATCCATTTTTTCCCTGAATTGATCTCTCACAATGGATCCTCCTCACTTTTATTTTAGGCCTCTTGTAGTATTAAAATCCAGAACTATAATTAGATTTTGGGGGAGATTTTCATTTGCTATATCTAGGAGGGATCCCCAACACTCAACTTTTTCCAAGTAATTATTTGGCATATAAACACTGATAATTGTGTAGATATTACCTGTGGATTTCCTGGAGAGAGAAGACATCATCTAGAATTGAGATTGCATATAATACTCTAGGATGAATTCTTATGTGTTCCATATTGTGCAAAGCCCTCCTGAAATGCACCTCGAACTAATTGCTTTTCCTTCTCCTTTTTTCCAATTTTTTTGAATTTCTTGGAGGGTTTCTTGTTCCCTAATTTTTTGTCTCCTGGAGTAGAAGGATTGAGGAGTTTTCTACTCTTAAGATCTTTCTTACTTCTTCTTTTTCTTCCCTGTCCCTAAACCTCTACAATTCTAGGAGACGACTTTCATCATTTACCAATGTCCTCCCCCCCCCCCTTAGAGGGCTGAGAAGCTCATCCCTTGTGAAGGATTTCCTTGTTTTTACCTAAATTTCTCTCTTTCCTTAGTGCTTCCTCTAGAGTTTTTTAGATGTTTAATTCCTTCTCCTGATCTATTGTTGATTCCCTTTTGTTTATGTTAGATTTTCTTCCTAGTTTTTTTGTTGTGGCTGGTTGGGTGACCTCTAAGTCTGAGTCACTTTCATAATTTTCCTGTTGTTCTTCCTCAAAGAGAGCAGGAATATCTGGGAGGGGGTACGATATACATTTAACTATATCATCCATTCTTGAGATCATAATTTATTTATCTTTTCCTTTTCTATTTTCTTCTTTTGTTTCTTCTTGTCTCTTTTTTTCATTTTCTTCCTGATGGTCCCTATGAGCTTTGGTATTTTCTTTTGGATTTGGGAGCCCAATTAATCGATAATGTCTATATTCTCCTTTCTGGGGGGATCTTGAGGATCGATCTCACGGAGCTGTGGATTTTTTGCCCTGGCCTTGTGGGGGGTTCAAGGAAACAACCTTCCCATTAGTTTTTTTCCTTTTCAGATGTTTCCATTGGTCCTGGTTCGATTCTTGTGGTTGGGATTCTTTGGCTTATGGAAAAATTTTCACGAAGTGCCCATATTCATGGCATGTGAGTAATTTGTTCACAATCAACTTGTTGTATATAAGACCAACTGTCCAAGGTCAACTAAATTGCCTCTGGTAGTCCTTTTTCCAGATCCACTTCCACACAAAATATAGCGCAATATTGAAGTGCTTCTCATGGTTCAACATGATCGATATATTTTCCCAGCGAGTTTCCTATGTTGTTTAGGGTTTCATCATTCTAACAATGCAATGGGAGAAAGGGCGATCTAACCTAGACATGGACTGCTGATGGTATGTCATTTTCTAGAATGAAATATGGAATCCATTTGTTGAGGTACATTCCTCTTGCACCCATGAAATACAATCCACTTCAAAAGATTAAATCCCTATCTTATTTTTTTTCAAAAAGGAAAGAAAAGAAACCATTACCACATAAAGCCGCAGACATATGTCATTGGATCATTTTCCTCTAGTTTAGATCTAGCCAATGGTGCATGGCTTTGGGAGAGGGCCAAAGACCAATGAACTACCCTATCAACCTATTTTCTTCCAGTCTGAGCGCTAATGGACGAGTCGAAGAGGGGTGAACGAACACTTTAGGAATCTCATCAGTTTGTTTTGCAAATCTAGAGGGGGAAAACTTGTGAGACTTAGCATAGGAAGAGATCAGAGTTTGGAAATCTATAAGATCCAAAGGCAGAGAGTCTAGGGGGTCCCCCCCCTCATAGGGGGCCATGGAAGCGACCCAAGTGGAGCCAAGGCGAAGTGATCCCTAGACTAGAGCCATGATTGTCAAAGCTAAAAATGGTTAATTCTTGTATGTTATCGCATATACATTCTTATTATATATTACACTAATGTAATTTATGCATTTTTATATATTAAATTCCATTAATAAAGTATATTCACTTTTATACTCTATTAAAAGAGTCATTTTTTATTAATATTATTGTGGATGTAAGAGGTTTAAATTTAAAAAAAAGTTAAATATTTTATTTTTTAATGTTTCTATTATAATTTTGAATTGATAAAATTGTTATTTTTAATAGAAAATTCAATAATTTTATTACAATTTAATTATATAATATGAATATATCTAGTGTTGCATGGGAACCACTCCCGACATCTATGAAACTCGTTCCCGAAGTTCCGGGAGCTTGGGAACTAGTTGGGAATGTCCCCAATTGGTTGGGAACTCTTTTGGGAACTTGGGAGCTTTTTGGGAGCTTCAACATCAAAGAAATGGGAGCTTGGGAACCAGTTTCCTAAACAAAGAGCTTTAAATTAGAATTATATTAAATTAAAATGTAAATATATTTATTCCATTATTACAAATACATCATTTATTACAAATATTTTCATTATATTTATTCAAAATATCACTATTAAACTAAGACTAAACTATAGTTAAATATTATTTAAAAAATTAGTTAAGTAAAAAAACTTAATAATACTCAATTTATAGTTGTGGATATGAGTTTTTTTTAATACATCTATGTTTTCCTTCAAGCCCAAACTAAACATGAAATTCGAATAAATCAATGCAGTATCCACGACAAACATTTGCTCCACTCTATAGATATCATTGATTTTTATTGTATTTTCATATTAGAAGAGTAGTACTATTTTTTTTTTCCAATAAAAAAAGAGTAATGCTTCAAATTTACAAAGATGTTTAAAGTTTATATATGTAAATTTTAATTTTAAAAAGATGTTAAAATTGTATATATGTATTTTCAATTTTGTTTCTCATTTTCTAATGGAATATTTAGGGATATTAAAGCTTCAATATTGTGTTAAATATATTCATATAATTATTAGCACAAATTAAATTAATAATATTAATATTGTAGTTGTTGCAATAAGAGAAACATTGTCCTCTATTGACCTTCAATTTTATTGAAATAAGATTTTAAATGTATCAATATCTCTATACATTGTAATCTAAAATATCATTGTAATTTAAAATATTTTTTTATATTTTTTAATATATATTATTGTTGCTCCCAAATTCATGATTCCTGTAAATTTGAGGGAAACTTCTACTCATTCTAGACACTCGTATCCAAGTTCCCAACATTCCCACTTTTCGGAAATTAGTGCAACATAGAATATATCAAATCTATAATTCTATCAATTTAAAATGATTCTTGCTAAATAAATTGAAAATGTTAATTTTCTTTTTCATTATTCTTAAATAATTAAAAAAATAGACAAGAGTGATTTGGAGGAAGGTGAAAATCTCCAAAGACCCTCTAAGTGTGGCCAGGTGCGATCCATTTTAATAACTTAAATGTCTGTCACAAACAAACAAACAAAAATATTAAAAAATAATACTTAATGATGATGATGATGATGATGATGATTAACGTCCACTAAGACCTAATTGGTCTATCAAACCTTAAGAGGATAAGTGATTACTTGTGATTCTTTAGAATTTTGTTTCTGTGCTCGAAAATCATTAAGAGAA
>JZKD02S1672782.1:41957-55054 GCA_000966675.3 Picea glauca
GAAATATAACAAAATTATTCACAAGTTTTGTTTTTACTGTAAAGTGAAATTCTAAATAAAAAAAATACTTTTGTATGCCAGAAGTTGAAGAAATTGTGAAAATACAGTTTTTTTTTTGTCATAAAACAAGAAAAAGTGTTACCCATATTCATGATTTTACCCCACAACTTTTTGTACTTCCAGGGCCGTTTTGGGGCCTTAAAAAATGTTTTTTTTTTTTTTAATCACCACAGTCAAATTATATACGAAGTCGGATTTTTATGGCGTAATGTGTATTCCTCAAAGATACCTTTCCAACGGGCTATCACACACCTAAAACATAGGTCATATGCAAAAGTTACAATCCCAGGAAGTTGAGGTACCAACTTACCCATAGGGACCCACATAACTTTTGGTGTTTCACCTCCCAAGGTTAGGTTTTTGGATGTCTAGCATCTTTTCATTCATGAGTAATGTTAAAAAGGCCTTCAAAGCCTCATTTTAATCATTCTTATCAGATGGATGAGCATAGTAGTCACATCTCTTCTCAGAGATAACTACAACCATTCGAGCAAGTTGTTTCATTTATGTAGTTTTACAGTTTCATCCTATTTCATTTATTCAGTAGAATTTATTGTTCACTGGATACATGTTGTTATCCCTGTGTTATTGTATTCAATTTGTTATTCATTTCGTTCCACTCATAAATCCGGATCAGTGGTATCATATTGGACTGCTCTTCATTCATTTTTCTTCATGCATGTCCCTGACAAGATCTGGGTACAAGAAGTTGGGGATCGAACTAGTCGAGCCTTTGCAAGATCAACCATGCCAAGCCCTACAACAACCCATCGGGGATGAAAATAAATATGATGGAGCAAAGGATCCATTTAAAATGTTGCTCAAGGAAGCCCTTGCATAATAAAGGAACGGAATGTTGTACAACTTTGCATAGATCCTTCTGCATCTACCCATAGGAGAAACATCTTCATCAAGAGGCCATATAACCCCCATCAAAGTATAGGTAAATTTCGATATTCCATTATTTGAAGGACTGATAGATGTGGATGTTGTAGATAAATGGTTGAATCTGCTCGAAGAGTGTTTTTCGGTCCACAATTTTCCCGATAGGGAAAAAATTACTTTTGCACTCCTCAAGGCCATCCCCCATATTAAGGACTAGTGCGATACTTACTTTGAGAAAAGGGCCACAAAGGAATATACAATATTTGTGGTATCCCCCACATGGTATTCCTTCATGGATGCAATTAAAGAACAATAATTCCATGTTGGAAGCTACGAGGACCAATACACTAGATGGACCACCTTGCGTCATGAAAGGGATCAGACAGTATTGGATTTCACCAATATTTTCCATACCCCGCGCATTAAATTGAGTATCAAAGATTCTAAAAGACACTTGGTGCTCAAATAACGCGTCTATTTTCATAGATACATTCAAACAGAAATGGAGTTTCTAGACATCGCATCATTGGGTACGACATATAGATATGTTGCTAGGATTGAGCATAAATTTAAGAAGAAGAGGGGAGATTTTGGATCTACAAACTCCTCAAAACCGAAGAAAGGAAAAAGTGGCCCCAACCCATACAACAAGGGACAAAGAAAAGATGGCCACTCTTAGGGAAACCAGTCCAAGACACAACACAAGAAGGGTAATGAGAAGTCAAAGGACACAGGAAAATGGTGTGAATACCATGATATTCCTTGGCACAACACTGAAGAATTCCGCTCCAAGAAGTCACTCATGGTCGAGCTAAAACCTTCTGAGTTAGAGGTCGATTTTGACTCTGAATCAAATCCAGAAGGAGGGAAGTGGATTATTGATTTTGAACCTAGTGCCACGGTCGCTGCCACCAAAGTCTAACTAAGTACATGATACCAGAGGTGGCACCACCTAATGCTATTTCTTTAATCTCTGCTAAGAAATGTAGTAAGGTCATTTCACAGACTGGGAAGTTCATATTCTTTGTGATCCATGCTCATAATAAGTAGAAGGTTGTCACCGCATCCATGGCCTCTACACAGAGTCTCTCTTCACAACAAAATCAAGTGGAGGAGATCATGGAAGAGTACATAGACATCTTCTCCTCACCCACCGGGGTACTGACGCATAGCTAAGTCAAGCATCCAATTGATCTAACCCTCGGTGCACCTCTACCTAATGGACCAGTTTATCATCGCTTGTTGATGGAAAATGATGAAATCAAATGTTAGATCCAAGATCTACTTCAATAGGGGAATATCAGACCCAACACCTCCCCTTGTGGAAGCCCGATTGTACTGGTGTAGAAGAAAGATGGGACACATTGATTACAGAGCATTAAACAAAATCACAGTCAGGAACTGGTACCCAATTCCCAAAATTGATGACCTTTGTTGAGCCTCCTTTTTGTCACTTCCAATTGACTTATTTTGTCCCATATCCTAACAAATTTTACCTCATACATATGCACTATTTGCATATTTTCCTCAACAGACATGTCCTTTAGAAATTGTTGTGTACATATGAGGTAACTTATGTTTAATCATGATTTATGACGATTTATTAATGATTTGGATTGAATATTGATGTTTAAAGCTCTCTTATTACTTTGAATGATATAAACAAACCTTATGAAAACAACCCCTATTCATTCGGTACATGTTTCAGCGTTCATCTAGTACTCAACTCGTTTGGTACCAATGATGTGCTTGTCCGATACCTATTTATGTGCTCGTCTAGTACCAGATATAGTTCAAATTTTTGGAATGCTTCTAGAGGAAAATTGGGTACATGGGTTTTTTCCAGAGAGACATCTAACTGTAGACAAGTGTGTCAAATTCACCCAGTTCACATGTGTAGACTTCCAGCTCAGGGGAAATGATTCTGCAAAAATTAGCAAAAATCTCAAACTGCCAACTTACACCTTTATTTTCGTGCAAATCATATAAGAGCTAGAAATTCTACGATATGGATTTTGTCTAGAATGTGGAAATTGAGTATATTGCAAATTTTTTTCCAAAATTAGAATTGTTTTAGCAGATATGGGTGGATATCTAACTTAAATCTTCCCAAATTGATGAAAAACCCAGATTTTGGGGATTTATCCTAAAATTGTAAAAAATGTTTTCTAAGTTTGGGGATTCGGTTTCATCCATTCCTTTTATGTATAAATAAGACCTCATAGGTCTGAGGAAGGGAGATGAATTGTTGTGTTGTAATATTGTTTCTTGAAGAAGGAAGATAATTAAGCATTTCCATGTTGTAAGATCAATTTCTGAAGACTATTGATTGTACTTTGTTTTTTTGAAGTAATGATATAAGTTGCAATTCATCGATTTCACGTGTATGTTCAAGCATTATTCTTTGTAAGTATTTATTAAGATTCCTTGTTGGTATGGAAAGGGATCACCGACCCGATCAAGGTAATATTCACTGTATTTTATTTGTAATTATAATTTTGGATTTCTGTGTGTGTGTGTGTGTGTGTGTGTGTGTGTGTGTGTGTGTGAACAGAGTAATTTTGTACTTAATCATAGCATTTAAAATTCAGTCATGTTATATTTCAGTGATACCTTTGATGACATACAATATATATGGGTGATGAATTTGAGTGAGTAAGAGTTTTATTTACAGTATGAGTGCAACGATTTATGAGCAGTTAATTGTTATTTTTGTGTGAGTATCATTTGCTAGATTAAACATTTTAAATACTTGTTGTACTTTGCAAAGCTAGGAACAAGTGAAGTCTCTATATTTCACAATACATGATCTTGTATTAATGGAGTGCTCCATCACACTTAGATTTTCCTTCCATAACATATTATGTTACATCTTGCAAATACAAGCACAATCAAGACCTCCATCTCTCACCCTACATGCACCTACAATGGAGTGCCTTCCTCTACCTGTTATTTCTTCTAGAATTGATTGATGCTTTATTTTGAGAATATGCAACGTGTTAATTGTTGTTAGTATAGATGTTGCAGGGGACAGAGTCAAAGTTCATGTTTCTTCTTCATGAGCCTACAATGAACATATTAGTCACCTGAACAAGAGCTTAAATCATATGCTTGTCTATGAGTTTTGTTTTCTAGTTTTTGAATTGTGTGAAGAGTGTTATCTTTGAAGTGTGAAAACAGAGTGTTGGTTTTTAGATTGTTTTCGTATGTATGCCATACTCATCAAACATAGTTAAACCACCTATTGTTGGCACATATAGTGTAATAACTTTGTTGGTTACGAATCCCAATCAATAATTTATGTTTGGTAATATATTATGCATATAATTGCACCAAAAACCTTCTTGACCAACTCAAGAGGGGAAATCTCTTCAACAAGATTGATCTAAAGTCTGGCTACCACTAGGTTCCCATCGATCTACTTGATGTATGGAAGACAACTTTCAAATCTAAAGAAGGTCTCTTCGAATGGTTGGTCATTCCCTTTGTCTTAACAAATGCACTAACCACTTTTATGAGGTTGATGGATGATGTATTGAGACCCTTCACCAATTGTTTTGTGGTGGTATATTTGGATGACATCCTCATCTTTAGAAGAAATTGGGAGGAGTACATGCAACATATTCAATAGGTTTTGAGCACTCTGCAGCAGCACAAGCTATATGCCAACTTGGAAAAATGATCCTTTCTCATGAATAGGGTCCCATACTTGGGATACATTGTTGATGATCATGGGGTACATGTTTATCCAACTAAGATCCAAGTCATTTGTGACTGGCTAGCCTCGACCACACTCACCAAGCTTCAGAGCTTCCTGGGATTGGCCAACTTCTACCAACGATTCGTGTTGGGATTCTCCCATATTGCATGGGCCATCAACCAAGTGATAAAGGGCGGTGACAAGGAAAATTTCACGTGGGGAAAGGAACAACAACAAGCATTTGATTATCTGAAGCATCACTTGTGCTCAGCTCCAATACTCTCCTTACCTGATTTGCAAAAACTGTTTGATATTGAGAATGATGCATCCAACTATGTTGTAGGAATTGTTCTCACTCAACATAATCATCTGATGGCATACCATAGTGAGGCACTCTCATATACTTTCCAAAAATACCCCACTTATGATAAGGAAATGTATTCCATTGTACAAGTTTGTTGTCAATGGAAACATTAGATTCTGGGAAAGGAGACAATCATCCACACTGATCACAAGCTTCTGCAGTTCATATATACATAGGGGAATTTACAGAATGACCATCATCAGAAGTGGTCCACCAACCTACAACAATTCCATATCAACATCAAGTATAAGACAAGGAGCACAACTTGTCTCCTTGACTGCCTCAGTTGACCTCTCATGGCTACACTCACCACCATGCTCCATTCCTATGGACATGAGCATCTGAGTGGCCCAAAATTTATTAGAAATATTCAGACTTAGCCACCACCTATCATCTCTTGGGTACAGGTGAAAATGTCATTGATTTTCACATTCATGAAAGACTATTATGTCATCTTGGCCATTGTTTTGTTCCTGCAAGAGATCATGCAAATCTTATCTAGGAGGCTCACTCCAGTTAGGTGGTAGGACATTTTGGTGTGGAGAAAACTGTGGTCATTCTATAGAAACATTTTTACTGGCCAAAACTCCGACAAGATGTTAGCAAGTATATCAGAGCTTTCAGTGTCTGTGCCATTGCCAAGCTAGCCATCAAGAAGAAAGGCTTATACACCCCTCTTCCTACTCCCGAGAGGCCTTGGGAATCCATATTAATGTATTACATGTCTAAACTTCCATCCACCAAGCACGAAAATGATTGTGTATTTGTGGTATTTGATCAGTTTTCGAAGATGGCCATCCTCACAACCTACAAGAAGAGAATAACACTGACATATACTGCGAAGATCTTCTTCGAGCGAGTGTGGGTACATTTTCGGATACCACAAACCATCATCTCTGATCGGGACAACAAGTTTCTCAACACATTTTGGTCGAATCTCTGGTCACTCTTGAAAACCAAGCTCACTATATCCACTACTTCCCCCCNNAAACCGATGACCAAACAAAGGTCATCAATCAGATGATTGTGCAAATATTGTGCATGTAAAACTCTAAGAATCCACGTACCTAGGCTAAGAGTCTTCCTTGTGTTCATCACAAATACAACATGGCTCTCCATAGCTCCACCAACCATAGACCATTTCAGGTGGGGTTGGGATTCCAACCCTTAGGTCCCATTGATGTGGCATTACCTCTTGCCACCACACAGGAAAAAGATTCCCATGTTTAGTCTGAGGCTGACAAAGCCACCCGATTCATTGAGCGGATTCATCACATTCGTCAACAAGTCCATGAGATTTTTCATAAAGATAATGTGAAGTACAAGTAGTGCCATGATCAACACAGGGTACAACACCAGTTTTCGGTGGGGTACAAGGTCTGATTACATTTGCAGAAAGAGCGCCTTACAGGGCCCCATTGGAAGCTTCACCCACTTCACTATGGGCCTTACACTATCACCAAGATTGTGGGTAGCAATTCTTTTGATCTCAACACTCCACCCTTCCTTGGCTTGTACCCAATGTTCAATGTGGACCTCCTTCAACCACATTTTCCACCCTTATTGGACACCTCATAGATCGTAGAACAACTGAAACCAACAAATATCAACCCTGAATGCATGGAATAAGCACCCATTGATCAGATAGTGGACACAAAGGTCAAGGGCACTCACCAGCAGAGGATCCAACTTTATCAATTTGTCAAGGAAAGGAAGCTCCTACACCAAGGCAAGTGGCTCACCTAGGACCAAATTCAATACTAATACAGAAGTTTCCTCACCTGATGGGGAAACTCATTGCAATGGAGACCATTTCTTCTTAAGGGGGGAGGACTGATCTAGGTGGATATTGGTGGCCACCCACCTATTCCAACTCGCTTCTCTTGAAAATTTTTAGTTTAACACGTTCTTCTGTACTTCTTTGTAATTATGGGTTCTACACTTTGGGGGTTGTCTGAAGCCCTACACATATTCCAGGTGGATACTGATGGCCTCCCACCTAATCTAACTGTATTATTTTGTATGTTTTCATGTCAACACATCTTTCTGTACTTCCAGGGTCATTTTGGGGCCCTAAACAATTGTTTTTTGGATTGCCACAGTCAACATATAGATGAAGTCAAAGTTTGACGACGTAATATGTAGTTCTCAAAAATACATTTCCAACAGGCTATCACATGCCTAAAACAGAGGTCGTATGCAAACATTATGACCCCAGGAAGTTGAGGTACCAACTTACCCATAGGGGTCCACATAACTTTTGGCGTTTCACCTCCTAGGTTTAGGTTTTTGGATATTTAGGGTTTTGGTATTCACGAGTAATGTTAAAAGGCCTATGGAGCCTCATTGTAATCATTATTCTCATACAAATGAGCGTAGTAGCCACATCTTTTCTCAGAGATAATTACCACCATTCGAGCAAGTTGTTTCAGTTCTGCAATTTTATAGTTTCAACCTATTTCGCTCATGGGATAATTTTCCATGGTTTTTCCCAAAAAATGATTCGTTATTCTAAAAATTATTTGCCCAAATTCTATAGGATAAAATTACTTTAACTTAAAAATCACCAATTTTTTTTACAAACTATATAAAATCCTTAGAAATTTGAATATTTTTACCAAAATATCGCCAAACATTTATAGTTGGAATATGAAGGATTAATAAGATTCTCCAAGGTTTCTACATTTTAAAACAATTTTTCATCCTTAAAATCATCCCTAACCACCATTCGAGCAATTTGTTTCAGTTCTGCAGTTTTACAATTTCAGCCTATTTCATTTATTCAATAGAAGTTATTGTTCACTAGATATCTGTTGTTATCTCTTTGTTATTCATTTCGTTCCACTCATAAATCTAGATCAAATGTGGGAAATTTGATCAAAATAATGATATGATAAGGACTTGAAGGAAGATGGTATTGAAGTTAAGGGATTAGAAATTTTGACTAATAGACTAAAATTAGGTGTTTTTATACAAATTTAGAAATTTTGATAGAAAAGTCAATGTGTGCAAAGGTACAAGAAGGAATTCTATTGAATTTCCATCTGCACAAGTCATGATGAGAGATGGAGAATCTTGAGCTATGCAAATTAGATGAATTTTATAGTCTAGGATGATACAATTTTATGTAAGATTGGTACATTGGAAGAGGATTATCAAATAGATTTGAGAGTATAATACAAGATCACATGTAAAGAAAACTAATGAATGCAAGTTAAGGAAGAGGTGATTGAGGTAGCATGAGGAGTTCAAAATCAAAACCAAATACAAAGGATTCAGATGATGACAAGGTTGATAAATTTTAGGGATGTATCACATTAAGTATGAATATAGGTGGAACTCAAGGGTGGGTGCAAGCTAATGATGGTCTCTGATGATGTGTTAGTTGTAATGCAAACATGGAAAAACAACAATTTGTTAACTTGGAGGAATTATTCAAGGTACTTTTACATTGAATTTGAATATGGTGTAAAAAGAAGAAATGTAGGAAATTGAATTAGATTGTTGAATATGTAATTTTTATTTATAGAATTTGTGAATAGCTATGTGAAATTTGAGTTTTTCTAATTGATCCAAATGGATCCAAAAAGAACAAAAAATTGAAGTTCTTGTATTTGGACGAAACCAACTCCATTGTGTAGGGATCTTCATGCCAATTTTGACAATATTTTTTTTTCGAAAATGGGCTCAGTATGGCAAAGTTATCACAATCTGAAGTTCAGGTCAAACATGCAAAAAAAGTTAAAGTTAAAGTCAACAGTTCGTACTATTGACATCAGCAGTGCGTCAACATGAGATGTGGAAGATGACATTAGCATGACATGATGATGATGTTGGCAGGACACATGGAAACACTAGGGTGTTCCACGTGGCAATTAAATTTGGCATTTTCAGGGCTTATTTGGATCTGTAAAAATTTGACACGTGGCACTATACGAACATGACACGTGGTAGGTGACGTGGAAGTATGGCCCACGAGGTTCAGTGACAGCATGACACATGGCTATATGGATGTGACATGGGCCAATTAAAACATGACACGTGGCTTTACAGATGATGAAGTGGTGACAGGTGGCAGGCTTTGGGCTTGACACGTGGCATATGGGTTGATTGTACAGGTGACTCGATCAGTGACTGGATTGTATGGGCCACTCACAGGGTGACACGTGGAAACCCTGATAAGGCCAAAGAGGCGTGGGTAAACATTTGTTCCACCTCTGAAGGATTCGAGCCCTTGACCTTTAGGCAAGGCAATAGACTACACCAAGAGCACTAGCCAATGAGTCTACATATGGTTCTTGTTAACCATATGTCACAACTTATATTTAAGTTGTTTGGGCGCAAATATTTGGGGATAAGCCTCGATTGACAAGGGCCAGTGTGAGGCCACATGGTGCTCCACATGACCAAGGACTCAAAGAAAAGGGGATGGCACTAATATTTTTTCCCATGTGGGTTTGTAACCTTATATTTGGGTTTTTATTTGATTTTATGCTGATTTTTATGGTTTTTTGGCCATATCTTAGTGGATATTGGCCCAAATTGAGTGCCACAGGAGGTGGATTGTTGGGATTTGATATCTCTAACTCAGAAACCAAGTCATTTTGGAGTTTTAAGAAAGCATCTTGGAGAAAATTGAAGAATATTTTTTGAAGGCCAAGTTGTCTTGTGCAGTGAAGCTGAAATAGTAGATGAGTTTTGGAGGTAATTTCTGGGAGTTCTACTCCACCTTTTTCAGTGCCATTCATTGTGTCGGCTTTATAAGACACAAAATAATACATCTGATTCAGTCAGAGACCTAAATGATGTAATTTTGATGCATATTTTTAAGCATTAAGTTTTAATAGAGAAGCCTCCCTCACTGAAGACAAAGGCTCGAAGACGTAGGCAAATTGTATCAAACTCTATTATCAACTTTGAGTGTTCTATTCTATTGATGGTTTGATTATTTGTGTTTTATGATATTTCTGTTCATTATTTCATTTTTTATTGCTTATATATTCACATGCATTGTCAGAAAAGATCTTGTTAAAATTGAGGTCAAGGTGTAAAGTACTAAGCATCGATTTTAGATCAAGTGGTATCAGAGCTGGTTGACTATATTGCAGGAATTGTGAATAAGCATGGGGAAAATATTGAATAGAGATATAATCTAGGAAATCGAGGAGATCAATCAATAGATTTAGTGAGAAAATGTCGACCTAAGTATATTGGTACAAATCCTTGAGGAAGACAAGGAAAGGCTGCGAACAATGGTGTTAGAAATAGATGAAAGACCAGTTGGAAGAAGTGCTTCTATTAGAAGCTTGAGTCCTGTCAAGGATGATGGAATTTATCCATTCTATAGGAAATAATATGAGGAGGATTCATATACTCTTTCTACTCTGGTTGAGGAGAAGTTAGTAGGAGAGACCATTGACACATTTTCCTCGCCATGGAAGTACTTAGTATACTCTATCTTCTCTTGTAGCGGATCAGGAATTGGAGTCAAGAAATCAGGATATTAACGCTTTTGAAAAACATACCAAAGGAATTGGTAAGAAAATTCTATCCAAGTTTGTCTACATGAAAGGACAAGGTCTTTGAAAGCATGGCCAAGGAAGAGCTAAGCCTATTGAGGTGCGAGAATGACCACTCCATGAAGGATTGGGATACACAGAAGAGTCTATTGATGACAAAAATCTAGTGCTTTTTCATAGCCATTTTTAGAAGTTTGGACAAAATGTTGACCATTGTTGGGATCGACATCTAGAACTAAGACCAACATGGATTCGAACTCATAAATCCAAGCAAGAATCTCAAGCCCACAGTGATGTGAATAGTGAGTCACGAAGAAAAGGTAAAATGGTCGAAAGGTATAAATGTCCTTCACCTATCTTTAATGACGAACATGCTAGGGTCATGGAACTTATAAAAATAACAATTTCATGCACATTTTGTGGCAGTCATAACCATTTTGTTGCAGTATTCTGGAAGAAAAAGGTATATGTAAAGAAAATCACGATGACAAGGAGTACGCCAAGACAAGATGATGCAACACTACAGGTCAAGAAGTATCCGCATGCGAACTCAACACAACCAAGACAAGATTCAGGGAAATACAATGGGGATTTAGCTCAGTCTGGGAAAGGCTTCATCAAATTCATCCGAGCATGAAATTATTTCTCACATTGTCATAGGAATAGGAATTATGAAGATAACTATTGGAAGCTACATCCAGAGTTGAGATGCTCCAAAAAGCATGAATTGCCAGAGCAGAATAAGGATGATGCAAAAGAGCAGAAGAACAACCGTGAACTTCCATCGACAGGAGATGGGTCATCTGTCTGAAATTGGGCAGATTTTATGCCCCACATGTAAATATTTCATCGAGTCATTGTTAGTCTACTTGATGTAATAAAAGTGATTTGGTTTATGAAAATCACTTATTGAGTCTAGTTAATGTTTTGTTGAGTCTAGACTATTTTTTGTTTAGTCTATTGATGTAATGATGTAGTCAGTTAATGTAATAAACTTTTTGGAGGACCAAAAGGTCTTAGTATGGAGGTGTGATCCAAATGAATCCAAAATGACCAAAAACAAAAATTTCTTGGATTCCAATGAGATGGTGTTTTTTCCGAAAATGGACTCTGTATGGAGAAGTTATCATGATCTGAAGTTAAGGTGAAATAAGAAAAAAAGTCAAAGTCCAAGTCAATAGTCTGTACTGCTGATGTCAGTAGGACAGGTGGTAGATGATGTCATCATGATGTCAGGAGGACATGTGGCAGAACTAGGGCATGCCATGTGGTAGTCAAATTTGGCATTTTCAGGGTTGATTTGGACCAATAAAAATTTGACACATGGCATTGTACAGACGTGACACATGGCAGTTAGGTCCACATGGGCTAGTGACAACATGACACATGGCTATACAAATGTGACATGGGCCAATTAAAACATGACACGTGGCTAAACAGATGATGATGTGGCTACAGGTGACAGGATTTGGGCTCGACACATGGTGTATGGGCTGACTGTGCAGGTGACTAGATCGGTGACTAGACTGTACGGGCCACTCACAGAGTGAAACGTGGACCAATCACAAGGCACCATGTGGAACCTTGAATAAGGCCAAAGAGGCCTAGGTAAAATTTTGTTCCTCTTTTGAATGATTCGAACCCTTGACCTCCGGGAAAGGAAACAAACTACACCAAGAGCGCTAGACAATTGGTCTACATATGGTTCTTGTTAACCATATGTCACAACTTATATTTAAGTTGTTTGGGCATGGATATTTGGGGATAGGCCCAAATCGACAGGGGCCATTATGAGGCCACATGGTGATCCACACGACCAAGGGCCTATAGAAAGTGGGATATAGCTAATAGTTTCTCCCATGTGGGTTTGTAACCTTATATTTGGGTTTTTATTTGATTTTATGTTGATTTTTATGGGTTTTTGGCCATGTCTTGGTGGATATTGGCCCAAATTTAGTGCCACAAGAGGTGGGTTGTTGGTATTTGAGCCCTCTACCTCATGGCTATATAAACCAATCCATTATGTAGTTTTAAGAAAGCATCTTGGAGAAAATTGAAGAATAATTTGTGAAGGCCAAGTTGTCTTGTGCAATGAAGGTAAAAGAGTAGCTGAGCTTTGGAGGTAATTTCTAGGAGTTCTACTTCACCTTTTTCAGTGTCATATGTTGCGTCAGGTTCTTGAGACAGAGAATAATACAATTGATTCAACCAGAGACCTAAATGATGTAATTTTGATGTGTATTTTTAATAATTGAATTTAAATAGAGAATCCTCCCCCATTGAAGATAAAGGCTTGAAGATGTAGGAAAATTGTGTTGAACTCCGTTATCAACTTCAGGTGTTTTATTCTGTTGATGGTTTGCTTCTTTGTGAATCGAGGTCAAGGTGTAAAGTACTAAGCGTTGATTTTCAGATCGCTAATAGTGGTTTAGTAGTTTTCAAGAAAAATATAATGTATGTGCTTTTGTTAATGTAGGTGTTGAGTGCCTTAACGATGGTCTTTCCTTAAAAAAAATTGTATAATTGTAGAGAATCCATTGTTCTAGTGCAACGTATTTTTTCAAAATTT